>CAWUFW010015857.1:0-338726 GCA_963921515.1 Calotriton arnoldi | reverse complement strand
CGGCTTGTCCTCCGTCCGACTCGGTCGTGTTTTTCGCGCCTTGCATCGTACTTTGCAGGTTGGAGTTGGCGGGTACGATTCGGTCGGATTTGTTCCGGGTGCGTGTCGGTCGGTTGGATTCGCGTGTTTTTCCGGCCGGATTGCTATTTTCCGAGCGGCTCGGTCGGTCGGCTTGGTTTCCTGACGTGGTCGGTCGGATTTATCGCGGCTTGCATCGTACTTGGCGTGTCGGGCGCCACTGGTACGTGTCGGTCGGTATTTTTTCCGGATCCGAAGTCGGTCGGTGCTTTTCCGGCCCGAATCGGAATCGACCCCTTAGTGTTTAGGGTGGGTGTGAGATTTTTGGTGGCAAGGTATATTGTAGATTTTACAGTGTGGGTTTTTGGGTCGCAAGGGAATTTTTAAGGTTTAGGATGGGTGTGGGTATTTGGGTGGAAAGGGATTTTTTAGGATTTAGGGTGGGCATGGGTTTTGGGTGGAAAGGGAACAATTAGGGATTAGGGCTGGTATGGGTTTTTGTAGGTGGTAATTAAGCATTTAAGGTTCAGTGTTTGTATGGGTATTTGGGTCACAAGGGATTTTTTTATGGTGGATGTGGGTTTTGGGTGGCAAGTGAATTTTTGGGGTTTAGGTGGGTGTAGGTTTTTGAGTGGTAAGGCATTTTTAGGGTATAGGGAATGGGTTTTATAGGTTTCAATGGTATTTTTAGCGTTTAATTTTTGGTGGCAAGGGACTTTGTAGGGCTTATGATGTGTATGGGTTTTTGAGTCACAAGGGGATTTTTAGGGTTTAGGGTTGGAGGAAAATATCCAAAATTAATATTCCTTGGCAGTTTGAAAACCGTGATAAATCATCGATCAAATAGTGGAATCAATCCACCATACTGCCCACGATTGAATCAAGAATCCTCGTGGCTCGACCTCACTTCCTACTAATGGATGGAACCATCCACTATTTGATCGATGATTTATCACGGTTTTCAAACTGCCAAGGAATATTAATTTTGGATATTTTCCTAGTATTTGAGTGTCTTTGACTCTCTCCCTCCCGAACTTTGGAGCCTTTGAGCCCTACTTCCCTAGACGATTTTTAGCGCCTATGAGGATTTTCTTTCAAATTAATAAACACGGTGCCCTTCCCCTCCTTCACCCTACACTTGTCCTGAGGAAGACCCCACCAGTAAGGTTTTGAAGAATACCTACACACATTCAGGGGTCGAAACGTCGACACACTATCGATGCCAGTTTCGCCAACAGTGCATGTTGGCACTGTGACTTTTTGTATTACATGGCTATGTAATTTATTGTAATTTATTTCTTGATGGACTATGTTTTGAATTTGTGGCATGGAATAGTATGCCAAACAATTTGTCTGTGATATTCACCAGCAGTGTTTTTCACCTACCTCACTACCTCACTTCAGTCACCGCCCTTCCCCTTATCTATCTTTTCAGGCACATCAATGATGGTTTTGATTGTATTCGTATAATAATTTGCACTTTATGTTCGGTGTGATTAAATAACATCTGAGCATTTTCAAATTCTGATTCATTGTATTGATTCATTGTCTTAAGTATAGTTTGTATTGTCTTTTTTACACTTTATGGATGTAACATTATTGGGACCACTACGTTCTATATCGCTCTACACCCAGGTCCCAGTGATTTTGGGTATACCCCTATCTATAACGAGTGGTAATATTATAGTCACACACAATCTCTGTGGGGACCTCGACATCTCTATATTCACACGCTATCTCTGTGGGGACCTGTGCATGTCTATAAACACACACTATCTCTGTGGGGACCTCGACATCTCTATAATCACACACTATCTCTGTGGGGACCTGGGCATGTCTATAATCACACACATTCTCTTTGGCAACCGTGGTAATACTATAGTCACACACCATCTCTGTGGGGACTTGAGCATTCCTGTAATTACACGCAAGCTCTGTTTTGGCTTCAGCATCATCAGCTTCTCATTCTCTGTATGGGGCTTTGTGAATACTGATAAGTCGTAAAGTTAGACTTTTGGTCTAAGTTTACATTGTTGAAACTGAAAAGTTAGATTTTTTTTCTAAGTTTACCGTTGTAAATGTGGAGAGGTGTGGTGCAGCGGCCAGGGCAGCTGACTTCGGAGCAGCAGGGTTCACGGTTCGATCCCCGGCTCGGCGGCAGCTCAGCTCAGCACCATGTGACTCTGGGCAATAGCTCACTTAATTTCCACTACGGCCCCCAGCGCCTTGAGACCCGTAAGGGTGAGTAGTTCGCGCTTTACAAATACGGATTTAGATTTAGATTTAAATAGGGCCCTATTTTAATGAGGACTTAAACACAATCATCTTCATGCACTATATCTGTGGGGACTTAAACATCGCTATAATAACACACTATCTTTGTGGGGACTTGAACATCACTATAAAAACATATCATCTCTGTGGGGACTTGAACATTCCTTTAATTAAACGCATAGCTCTGTTTCGACTTGAAGCACCAGGGGTGCCATGAGGCACAGGGTTAAGACTGATTTGCATATAGCTGGGTCTAAACTGGGGTGGCAAAGTGAGCTAAAGAATGATGATGGATTAAACCCAGATCTGTGACTGGGGTGAGTGACTGAAAAGTTTCAGCACTCCGTCCATAATCTCCTTGTGTTTGCTTTGTTCGCCCTAAGTTGGCAGGGTATGCCCAGACGTGGGTCCCTTGCTCACTTTGCCACTGGATTCAAGCTAGCCTGGCTGATGAGGCGGTGTTACCTGAAACCGGTCCAAGGATGCTTGTTTCCGGTCCAGGGAAGACCTGGCTTGGAAGTCCGGGCTGGACTGTTCCCATGAGGCACAGGGTCAAGACTGATTTGCATATAGTTGGGTCTGAACTGGGGTGGCGAAGTGAGCTAAAGAACGATGATGGATTCTACCCAGATCTGTAACTGGGGGTGAGTGACTGAAAAGTTTCAGCACTCTGTCCATCATCTCCTTGTGTTTTCTTCGACTTGAACATCATCAGCTTCACATTCTCTGTATGGGGCTTTGTGAATATTGAAAAGTAGTAAAGTTAGACTTTTGGTCTAAATTTACCTTTGTGAATGGGGCACTATTTTAATGAGGACTTAAACACAATCACCTTCATGCACTAGCTCTGTGGGGACTTAAATATCGCTATAATAACACACTATCTTTGTGGGGACTTGAACAACACTGTAATAACACACTATCTTTGTGAGGACTTGAACATCACTGTAATAACACACCATCTCTGTGGGGACTTGAACATCTCTATGATAACACACTATCTCTGTGGGGACTTGAACATCATTAGCTTCACACTCTTTATAATGGGATTTAAGCTTTGAATGTACACACTATTTCTATGGAGACTTAAACACAATGATCTTCACCCACTATCTCTGTGGGAACTTGAACATCTATTTTGGCAAAAATGTAAGCAGCTAATCAAGCTCTGGGTTCCACTTGACCATATTCCTTGGTTCCATATGTTAATTTCTTTATGTGTTAGTTCCCTTATCTCCTAAGATTTTAAGCACTAATAAATAGGTTAAATACAGCTTTAAGTCTCTTTCTTTAAGCATGATATGATATTTTCGGGCACATTAACATAATCTGTCTTTAATGTATACCCCTAGTATATATGCAGCAATTCATATATGAATAGATTGTAATGTTGTTTGTGTATATTGTTGATAAAATAAACATTTAGCCATGTGCCTTCGACTGTATTCAATCACAAATAGTGTTACGGACTAGGTCCCCACAAGGATGGTAGCACGTGTTCAAGTCCCCACAAGGATGGTGCTGTGCGCACGATTAAATAACAATATATTTGCAAATTTGAAGCTGGATCCTGTATCATGAATTTTTTTTAACATTTTTCTGTTATTAGTGTGTTGTAAAAACATTGGGAAAGGTTAGTCCCCACAAGGCAGGTATTCACACATAGTCCCCACAAGGATGGTAACACGTGTATGTGTGTGCATGCGTGTGTATACATTTTGGACATGTGGCAAAAGTAAAACTCTGAGTCCCCTCTTATATTTTTTGCTCTGACTTCTTGATAAACTCCTCATGAAGCTTACCTTCCTACTGTCCTTCTCCTTCACTCTAAAATACAGTTTCTGTTTTACAATCCGCAGGCCTTCTAGTCTCCTCCATCATCATTCAGGCCTTGTGTTGTGTAACGGTAAACACCTAACCTAAGCTTGTCCACTCCAGACTTTGACTCCATTTTTTATGAATCAAGGATTTCGATTTTGTAAGTTACTAGTAGCTCCCCATTAGCCAAATTACTACAATTGATATTTTTTGTTATTTTATCACTAATCAGGAATTCTTGTTGTCATTCAGTAGTAGTCTGGCGTCAATTCTTTGTAAATCTTTGATGTAACCCACTAACTCATTGTTTTTGTTTCCATTTAGATGCCTATAATTGATAAACCTTCTGATTAATCCTGCAGTTCTGAGCTCACCTGGGTTGAAGTGGGACCTCGCTTGTGAAGTTGTGATACCTTCCCTGTCATTGCTTCATCTATATTCAGGTAAGACAACTATGGAGTGAAGTGAGCTAGTTAACTTAGTAAGTAAGTAACTATCTGATACTATTTTTTATCTAGGTGGTTGTAGACAATATAGGTCATGGCAGCATCCCCCTAATGGTCAAGATATTTAGAGTGGTATAACTCTATAACTAAGCACTACACTCTCTCTTACAAGCACATAAACAGGCTGCATAAAAGCTGAAGGCAGCAGTGCAAAGTAAAAGTATAACAAACTACTTCAGGAATATATTTAGATAAAATAAAAGTTACCTCTTTATTTTTTACAAAGAAAACACACAACATGCCCACCCATCTCCCCAAACAAAACTGACCCAAGTCCCAGTGTCCCAAAATTCAAAATGTCCAAAGAAAATCAAACCCGGTCCCAACTCCCTTCCCACCCTCTCCACCCAGCCCCAACACTCAAGTCCCTCCCACCAAAACAAAAAAATGTATAAAAGGGCAAGAAGAGGGCATTATGGATTTTAGTCCGGAGGTGGTCCAGGTTCTGCTCCATCGTGGCGAGCCGGCTCTCGATAGTATCAAGCCGCTGCAGGTTGCAGTGCAGTAACTACCTGTTGTCAATGTGGGAGGGGGTAGCAGCAGTTGATGATCTCAGCTAGTGGTGGTGCAGGTGATGGGATGGCCGGGAAGCTGGAGACTGAGGGGCACCAGCTGCACTTGGGCCCGGCTGAGAGGTATTGATTTCCTCCTCCTCCTCTTCCAGGACAACCAGCCACCAGTATTCTTGCTGGATACACTCCAGCCTCTGCCGCCGCAGATAGACCGCTATCTCCTGCCTGTTGGGTCCTGCTATGGGTGGACTAGCAAGTGCAGCTATATTGAGAAAAGCAAAAGTAAAAAAGACAAATTGTAAATGATGCTCTGTGCAAACAATTGTTTAAAATGCGTGGATGGCACAGTAGCAGTACATTGCTGGTCCCCTAAGGCCATTGGAATTTGATGTGATTATGATTAGGAGAGTGACAAGGACAATTTTGTTTTACCCACACATGCCTTGCATAAAAAGCACTGACTGTGTGGCAGAAAAGTATTAAGGCAGAATAACACCGTATTAAAAAAACTGTGATTTTGTTTTCTTCTAAAGGCTTTTCAAGTAACTATAAACAGACACTTTGAGTGGAAAAATAAATTACCTCTCATTAATGAGTATGGCATTATGCACTATGGGAGTACAAGTTGTGTGTGTGTGGAGCCGTGCTCATTGCGAGCCAGCGTGTCAGGTATTTTGCTACTGTCTTCAGCTGGGGCACATATATATTTTTAATTCCAATGGCCCTGCTCTTCTCCAAATGCATTTCTCTTTCTACCCTGTTATGTTTTATGTTTCTACCACTTCTTTCACCTCACTTATGAAATGTGGATATTTATCTTGTCTGCAATAAGTAGGCCTAAGGGGAAAGGATGGACAGTACTACAGGAAAGGAAATGGCTAAATAGATTATATATGTACATTCGTCACAGTGTATCCCATACGCCAAGCTTGACATCAAATCATGTGCTTCTTACTCCCACTTTACTCACTGGTCCACATAATATTTCCAACAAATTCACTCGCTGGGCAGTAAGCAAGGAAAGGAAACTTGACTTACTCTACTGCAGGGAAGGGTAGAGGGATTTGACGGCTAAGGTAGAGCTTTTTCGATATAGAATAGAGGGGTTACTACATTGATTATCGATTCGTCATCTTTGGCTTATTCATTCACTGTACTAGTTGACACAAGTCAAAAGGAAAAAATCTGAACAGGTGCAAAATTAATCTGTTATAGGAAACCATGAAATATATTCTGGATTCACTTCCCATGGTTATAACATCAAATTTGGCACATGCCAAGAATGGATTTTCCAATTTGATAGGCTGGGACAGAAGAACTTTGGAAAAAATAAAGGAGTGAAGTACTAAGAGGTGACTGAGTGGGCAAAGGGAAACAACACACCTTGTGTTTCGGTTTGCAATGCATTGTAAATGCTGCATTAACTGAAGCTGACACACATTGCACAGCCAACATGCAGTCATGAATTGAACCATACTGCACTTCAGGCATAGTTGGAAAAATGCCATGGACGGGGGCGATGAATGATGGGTGGGATACATCTGGCTCACTTAACAAAATACAGCAAGTCAAGGGAGTAGAACAAAAATTAAAAAATGCCCCCCACTTTGAACCATATCTTTGATAACCCTACATAAACATCCTTTTGCCCATCCATCCCTTTACCCACCCATGCACATTTTCACTCATATACCATTTTCCTTTCTTTTATCCTTCCTCTCTTTCAAGTTTCACTCAAGCCATCAACGCTCATTATATGAGCTTTAGTGAGTTACATATAGAAGCAGCCAAAATAGTAACTCAACCACTGCTGCATCTGGTAAAGATGTGTTGAGGCTACCCTGGTACCACTAGCTAGTGAGTATAATAGTAATTGCAAGAAATTATTTGACTTACCGGTGCCTAACCCTACTGCCGCTTCTCCCCTCCAACTTACTCTCCTCCTGCAGTGGCATTGGAGCCGGCAACACTTGTGTTCTGTTTGGCTAGATTAAAACATTATACATATTTTAGAAGCCAGATACGCTACCCTAAATACATATGCAATACATCACTAAAGTTCAGTTAGCACTGAAATATCTTCTAACAAAAATATCACTCTGGGAATTTGATTGGTTCACAAAGTTAGACAAGCCAGGGGTGGAATCATGGTCAATGAAATACATATGGTTTTGGATGGCACAAGCAATGTGAGTGTGACCTCATACTTTTTCCAGCCATTCTCCAATGTCATGGGAAACTGCTGGTATACTGTATAAGTGAAGGAGAGAGCAGCACACAACATTGGAAGGGGGCTGGCACTTGATGACCATGGCCACTCTCTCGTGAACTCAACTGTTAGAACATGAGCAGGCAAAAGAAAGCCTTCTCAACAAACACATAGGGTGGATATTATTTATAATACTAGCTTACTTGGACCTGCAACTTCACGCTAGACAGTAGACACCAAAATGTGTTATTCTTAGTCTTACTCTTACAGTACCACAAAATATATAGGAGAGAGGGAAATATTACCAAAAAAGCAGAAAATAATTAAACTAGAGACCAAAAAGTCAGCTGCCAAAAAAGAAAACGATGTAATATAAGGAGAAAAAAAGATAATGCAGAGAAAACATGAATGAAACAAAAATTTAATCCATTGTGCTTTGTGCGAATGGGATCGTAATCGTATCCTGTGTCAGAAAAACGTAATTTCTCACCAGCAACACCAACTTCCAGGCAGCAACTGCCATCCTGGAACCCAGCACCAACATTCCAATGCCCCAATATTCTACCCTAAGCCCACAAGAATCATGACACCCAACATCAGAAAAATATTAATAATAAATAATAGGATTCATTTGTGTTATCAGAGCCCTCAGCAGTGGCACTGGTGGTCGACGCCTCCTGCTGACCAGCTTCTCTCGGACCTTCAGTGCCCCTCTTCTTGCCCTTGGGTGCTGATGTAATAAATGTAAAATATTAATAGAAACAGATTAGTGATTCAGTTAATCTCCACAAAATTATTATGACAGCAAATGCAGTCACATAATTATACTTCTCTAAAACAGGTCACGTATCGGACTAGTTTCACTCAAGTCTATCAACTAAGTATCATTGAGTTGCCCATACTAATCCTAAAATCCCTATTATAAATGTCCTCAACAAGAACTACATTTGGAGCTAATGCATTGCAGTGAATGATCCTTGATTCTATTCTCATTTCTCAACCCCCTTGGTGGACCAACTCAGTCTCCCTTTTTGCAATGCATAGATACATACTACACATCGCTGTGAAATAGCTTGGACCTGTACAAGCTACATAAACAAAGTCACAGAGAGAACTCGCTACTCACTTATATCACTGATTCACTATAGTGACAGGAGGACAGCCTGCAATGGCTTCTTAATTAATCAGCCAAAGCAAGCACCAATGATGAATATTGTGTACTGTATTCCTAGCCGTGAATAGCATGTTCTGATTACATGTTAAGAAAAAGCTAACCTAAACAACTCATACAATATATTACTAGAGTAATATGCAAGTGAAGAGTGTAAAATGTCACTGTTAAAAAGCCATGTTAAAAACAATGCAGCTAAAACATGTAAAATGTGAAATATAAAGCAAAGCTAAAATAGGGGACCAATGTGGGTCCAAGATGGCATCACTACATATTCAAGCATTGCAGATAATAATATCCAATAAATATCTTAGGTTAAAATGATTTATTTGAACCCCTATAAATTTCGAACCATATGGCCTTACTCAAGGTGAAATTCAAGCAAAATAAAAGCAGTCCGTTTTTCATGCCACTGCTGCTCTTCTCGTGGCATTCGCCAAGTCAAGCTAAACAAAACACTGAAGTAATTCCCAGAATATTTCAATATTTCTTCTAGTGCCAAGGTAAAGGGTAGATATAAACACTGGTTACCTCCCAAGAGTTTGGCTGACATTACCTCTAATGTTCAATTGAATCTTCCTCTCTGATTAAGTCTATTGTTTGTTGGTTATGACTCTGAGTAGTACCTCAGCGTATCCTCAATTCTGCTAAATTCTGTACTGTGCACCTCCAGTTAGGCCTATGAGTACTCCATCATGCTTATCACACTAGGCATTTAGAAGGATCATAAAATAGGTTTGTAATTTGTCAATCAGGTTACCCCTCCAAAGATCCTAATGTCCTCTTTTTGGGCTTCAGCTGATCCTACAGAAAATGTGGGGTGAAGACTCTAAAAGCCTTCTTTTTTAACTTCACTGTTTTCTACAGTTCAGAAGATATGCTTCAAACATCCCAATTTTATTTACAGTTTCTTGTGGCTAAATTAATATGGTCTACATGGAGAAAGAGAAGGAAAGGCAAGAGCCAGGGGCAAGAGGTTAGGGGCAGAGGGACATCCCTGTGTTAAGTAAAAGAGAATCAAGCAATTGTCAGTAAAACAGTATGCACTAACATTTTATGTGATAATTAGTGTTTCATTGCATGTATGTTCTTGTAGCTATATGTAATTATATTAGTGTAGAAACAACAAATAACAGGAAAGGTGATGATTTAAGATATCTTAGCTTTAAAACAAAGGGGCATATTTACAATACAATGGCACAGCGCGGTGCTGCAAGCAATTTCCTGCACCGACCTGTGTCATTGTCTAAGTGCAGGAATGCGCCATATTTACAAGAATACGGTGCATTCCTGTACTCACCCCTGCACTGGCTCACAAAGAGCAGCTGAGTGCCAAGGCAGACACTCTTGCACCATGGTGCAAGGGTGCCTGATTTGCAGGGATGATTGTTGTTGTGCAGAAAGGGACACCTTCTTGCACAACAACAATCATTAATGGAATTTTGCTCTGTCTATGTGTGTTTCAGAATGAAGCACACATATACAGAGTAAAAATGAGTAAAAAATGAG
Source organism: Calotriton arnoldi (assembly GCA_963921515.1). Classification (NCBI taxonomy): domain Eukaryota; kingdom Metazoa; phylum Chordata; class Amphibia; order Caudata; family Salamandridae; genus Calotriton; species Calotriton arnoldi. The sequence continues at coordinate 328,709 of CAWUFW010015857.1, read as the reverse complement.
TAGAAATAAAAGTATTTCTCATTGCGCCTCAGATTTACTATTCCTTGTAAATATGGGGCAGTGCTAAAAAGCCATGGGTTTTGCTGGTAACGCCCACAACAACACCTATTGGATTTCCCTTTAATGCAGAAAACTGCATCAAAGGGAACAATATTTACAAGACCGCATTAAGCCACACTTCCTTGTAAATATGAAGCAGGACACAACACCACCAGAACGCTCTGGTGGCATAGTGGCCTTGCAAATGAGCCTGTGAGAGGCTGGCTCAGTAAATGATGAACACTTATGTAAGTGGACACCTTGCATCGATCCAGACAACCCTTATGGTGATTTAGGAGGTCTTAGATAACCTTAGAAAGCTCTCTAAGTGGTAGCAGCCTTCAGGCTTAGTCCAGAAGGAGTGTAAAGCAGCTTGTTTTACCAGAACATAATCTTATAGGTATAGATTAAATGAAAAACAACCACACACTGTATTTATAAATATATGTATTTATTATAAGACTCTCACTAACACATACAGATATCTCCTAGCCGAAGATATACACAAAGCACACAATACTTGGTTATAGAAACAGGTAAGTAGCACAGAATACACAGTGGTCCCCAGCGGGGGAGACCAAAACATATACTAAAATAGTGGTATGCGAACCACGACTCAAGACAATACTCAGAGGACTTAGACATGCCGAGGACTCAAGGAACCACCCAAGGTGAGTATCTAGGAGCCTCATGGAGGTCGTATGCAGTGTGGGAACACGACCACACCCGACCGTGTTCTCCATACAAATCAACGAGTAAGTCGCCGTTGCAATTTTAAAGAAGAAGGACCCTTCCCAGTGGTCCCAGAAGAAACCCAGTGGAAGTCAGAAGGTTGGAGAGCCACCCCACCTGTGGATACCTTAGGAACCAGGATACATGCCCCAGGGGAGCCGGGTGCATAGGTGTGAAGTGGCGTGGGATCAGCTGTGGAACCCAATGGAGAACTTCAGGAAGGTGCCACTGCTGGAGAAGGAGAAAGTGTCTGGTGGAACCCAAAGGTGGATTCAAGTCAAGAAGTACCTGAAATCAGAGGGGACAGAGTCTATGCCACTTGGAAGTGACCAGGAGGCACGGAATATGAATGCCCACCGATGTCAGGTGCTGTAGAAGAGTAGATGGTGACCTTGGAACTGCACCTGTGAGGACCAGGCAATGCTGTGGAAGACCAGGAGCCATTCATGAGCTGTCCCACATCGGATGTTGTAAGTTGAGTGGTCAGTGTCCGTCAGGAGCACCAACAAGATATATCCTTAAACCCAGTGTCAGATGATCACAACAGTATGGGGATAGGAACTAGATCTCGAGCCCCAAAAACAACAGAAGAGCCTAAAGGGAAAGCCCCTCGAACAAAGCAGAAGCGTGCTATGGGCCCCTTAAAAACTAAGAAAGGAGGGGGCCCAAGACCAAAGTCGCAGATAAATCCTTACGTAGAGGAACAAATTGTAATGCTGACAAAAACTATTAGCACACAGACGGAAGTTGATCCCGGCCTTATTCCTACAACAATGAAAGAAAGTTCTGGGGATCATGATTGCGTATTTACTGGGTTATTAGAATCAGCATTTGGGTCTATGTTAACACAGATTAATGAATTAATAGGAAATTGTTTTTTTTACTGGACAATAAAATTGACCATTTATCTATTGTCTTAGGAAACCTGAGAAGTAGAATAGATAACATTTACCCCGACATTATAGAAAAGGAGGGTGAACCAAGACATTTAGAGGGCTCTCGGATTCAAAGCTCAGCTGGAACGAGCAGTAGTACAGATGATATTCCTGTGGCAAAACCAATGTTTCATAGAGATGACGGAGAAAGAAGCACACGGGAAAAAACGCAAAACATGGATGATAAAATAAGGGGAAGAGATGTTAGGGATTCTAAATATGGAGCATCAAATACACCCATAAAAAGATTAGGTCCTGATGTAGTAAAAGATCCACAAGGCATAAGTTTGAATCCAAGTACTGACGTCTTAAGATTACCACCTGCCTCATGCTCCTATGTATTAATTCTAGCCGGGGTCCCGGCCCTTAAAAAGGGGCAGAGTGAATCCTGGTCTATCCTGCGAAATAAAACCGTTGACTGGTTGACAAAGCATAACAAATTTAGCCCACGAAACATAAATGATATTTTGATGGTCCGCAGAGTAGGGTGGGTTGGTGATTCCTCTAAGAAGATAGACGGCGATTGTATAATAGTAAATTTCCGCCGTCCCCAGATGGTCCGAACTTTATTAAATGTGCAAGAGGAGACTTTCTCTCAAAACACTTGTATTTGTGCTCTTCCTTTGGGATATTTCTATAAACCATACCCCGGAACACTTGTTCATGATAAAGTCCCAATATTATCCCTAAATAGGTTCCAGGAACTATCCGCTCTGGATGCCTTGGATTGACAATCAACTCCTGTAGTTGATGAAACATACCTTACTGCCACTATTAAGATAAATTGTAGTGTGGAACAGACGTGTCCCCTAAATATACAGAACCTAGAGGAGGTACAGGGGGAGTCAATCACTTGCAAGGCATCTAAGTTGGATGTACAATTTGGGTTGGAGGAGCAGCAAAGCTTATTATCTAGGTCCTTAAATGCTGCTATTGTTCAAACGAGTAACCCACATAGGCTAAATATAATAAATACAGGAGCAAATGAGCAGAAAGAAGTACGACTTACTTCCTGGAATATAGCGGGCCTAAACAGGAACCTTAGGGACACAGAATGGTTGGAATACATAGAACAAAGTGATATTTGCCTCTTACAAGAGACTTGGGCATTAGAAACCCCCCCATAAGGTTGGGTTTAAGACTTTTAGTGTAAATGCCATACCATCAGCTAGAGGTAGGCCTTCAGGGGGCCTTATTATATGGATTAGAATTACCCTTAAAATTGAATCAACCGAGCTGTATATACCGTCTCAGGATTTGGTTGGTGTAAAAATTAAAACACAGGAGAAAAAAGTAATATATCTAATTAACATCTACAATAGGCCAAGTCCAACCACAAAAGAATCATTAATAATAGAACAACTTGACTCATTTTTTAATTTAATAGAGCGTGGTGTAATGGTAATTGTAGGGGGTGATTTTAATTGTAAATTTGAACCAGTGGTGGGTTTTGGTAATCGTTTTGAAGAGGAAGACACAGCAAATAATATTCCAGCTCTAGAAAGTAGTCCGATAGTGCCCTGCACTATAGCAGTTGCACAAATCATGAAATTAACAACAGGGCAAGGCCTTAGAGCTTGCAATGGCCGTTTACCTTCAGATAGACCAAATGCTTCTACTTTTTATAGAGGCGATTACAAGAGTAGTATAGACTATATATTGGTTTCCATCGAGTTTTGGCCAAATGTATCTGACCTGAAAATAGATAATAGAACTGATAGTGATCACCGCCCCTTACATTTGTCATTAATATCTGATCTTTTTTTGGGTACTACTGTGGATAACGAAGATATCAGCATCCCTATTGATGATATTTTAGTTAGTAAAAATCGTCGAGCCGTAAAATGGCCGCATATATTAGGGAAGGTTAAATCCATGACACAGATTTATAACACTTTTGCAGATAATGTTTCGCTCCATTTAGATTCACCAGGAGCAGAGTTTTCAATACTGGCCGTACATTATGCTTTGCTGGACGCCTTGGTACCGGTTGTGAGCAGCCTACCAAGGGAAGTTAGTGGAAGTGGTATAAAATCGGGCGTTAACCCATGGTACAATAGAGAGTACCCTGAAGCAAAGGCTGACCTCATACTGTCAATAAAGGAGAATGATATAATGGCTACAAGGGAGAAAAGAACTAAATATAAGCAAACCCTTGTTCATGCTAAAAAAACCTGGGATGACAATATTTGGACAGATTTAATCGAAGCAGCCAAGAATAAAGCTCAAACTAGGTTTCTGGCGCTTAATAGCAAAGGGCAATAAGACAGGTAGGGATGAAAGGGATCTCTTCCTTGACGCTAAAACTTGGGAAGACCATTTCTCCTGCCTTTATGCGGATGTACAAGTGGTAGAAAAAACTCCTAGTGTAACATCTGTATTTAATTCTAACATTAATCACCTCCATTTCAGTTTGGAAGAAACACTGCTGGCAGTAAATGCAGTTAAGCCGGAAAAAGCCCAGGCCCCGATAAAATTCCGGGAGACCTGCTGAGGCACGATTGTAGTGTTTGGGGCCCATATATAAATTGTCTATGCAATGCAATAGCTGCGGGTTCGCCAATACCTAAATCATGGAAAGGGGCGGAAATTGTTATGATTTTTAAAAAAGGTAATCGTAGTGATCCTGCAAATTACCGACCAATCAGTTTAATTGATATCTTACAAAAAAATGTTGCTAGGCGTATTTTAATGAGATTAAACGATTGGCTTGATGAGAATAGTGTGCTATCAAAATTCCAGGCGGGATTTAGAATAAAAACAAGCACAATCGATCAGGTTTTTAGATTTTTATGTCTATGCTGGAAATATATAAGTATAAAAAAGGGCCATTTGTATATTGCTTTTGTAGACCTAAAGGCCGCCTTCGATCTCATACCACGCAATCTACTTTGGAAAGCATTGAAACATCAAGGTGTCCCTGATGAATTACTCATGCAAATAATAAGATTGCATGAGGATACTTTTGCCAAAGTAAGATGGGGTTCGAGGGGTGAATTAACTAAAGCTATCCCGGTAAAAAGGGGTGTTCGCCAGGGGTGTGTACTGGCGCCTACCCTATTTTCATTATATGTTAATGATATCCCAAGCTATTTGCTTGGGTGTACACATGATTCGCCCAAGCTGGGAGGGGAACCGGTGCCAGCACTTTTATTTGCCGATGACACCATTTTAATATCACAAACCCCAAAAGGTCTACAATCTTTGTTGGATTCTTTTCATATTTATTGTAAAAATAAGGGCCTTGAAATAAATTCCAGTAAAACAAAGTATATGTCAATAAATCCACATAAGTCTTTTAAAAAGAATTTAATAGTCAACAGCCAAAAACTAGAGTATGTGCCCCATTTTAATTATTTAGGTATAACCTTGGACTCAAAGTTGTCCTGGAAGCAACAGTTAGAAAAAAACAAGAGTATCCAACTTCAAAACTCACTACCAATAATAAAGAAGCATGGGAGTAGCACCTCGAAGGCGCTGACCCCCGCTTTGGAGGTTTCTAAATACAAAGTACAATCAGCTTCTCTTTATGGCGCTGAAATATGGGGGCCCCATTGTAAAAAGAGTTTTGGATTAGGAGAAAATAAATTTTTTAGAAGAGTGTTAAGCTTACCAGTGCGAACACCTCTAATTCCCGTTTTTATGGATTTAAATGTTAAACGGACAGATCACCATGCAATACTAAGACCCTTATTATTCTGGGTACGGCTCTGGTCAACTCCTGAATTGACTTATTATAAGGAGGGTCTATAGGAGATTTTAGAGATTGACAAGGGCAGGAGTATTCCATGGCTCAAGCATGTTTTTTCCTGGTTTGAGAAACTGGGCCTGAGTCATTTTTGGGAAAATCCGACACAGTTGACTGTGCTTAGTAAAACATTGTTAAAATCCACTTTTTGGGCTTATATCCAAAATAATGTGTTACACAGTACAGATAATGGCACACTAACAGTTAAGTTTCTTCTTTTTAAGGAGGTAGCGAGTTTTGAATGCTTTTTGGACGAGATACGTCCTCAACTAGCTAAAACCTTATACATGAAGTTTAGATATGGTGTGTTACAAATTAATACGAACACATCAAACTGGCTACAAATTGTGGTAGAAATAGCAATGAATTTTGTGAACTATGTCAAAATGTGTCGAAGGAAAATGATTTACATATATTATTCTTCTGCCCGGCATACGGCAAACCAAGGAAAAAATGGATTAAACCTATCTGCTGTAATATGAACATTAGAGTTTGCCAAGAGGCAGGAAGAATATTAAAAACAGACACATCTCAAAAAATTGTTTTTAGTGTAAGTAGATTTTTATTCAATGTGAGTCTTATAAGGGCCAAAGTTGGATTAAGACTGTAAAGATAATGCTTAATAATTAGTGCTTTTTATATTTATGGTTTTTAATTTATGCATATGCACTTTATGGATGAAGATGCTAAAAGCAAACTGTGAATCCATTATTGCACTGAAAAGTATTTGAGTTGGAACGACCATGTGGAAATAGTACTGACATTCTAAATACTTATGCACACAATAAACTGTTTTTAACTCTTTGTCTAGCTTTTAACATATTTAAATATTGTAATAGTATTTCTGTGGTATGGTAATTGCATCATCCCTTTAGACTACCAGCCCCTACCCTGATGAGGTGTTTTAACCATAGATGAAATTGTTGTATTTGCATCTATACAATTGGTATGTGTATATTTATGATGTATCTTTTATGGTTTTATTCTTGAACCAAAATAAAGAACTTTGACCGTGACCATGGCCACTCTCTCGTGAACTCAACTGTTAGAGCATGAGCAGGAAAAAGAAAGCCTTCTCAACAAACATACAGGGTGAATATTATTTATAATACTGGCTTACTTGGGCCTGCAACTTCACTCTAGACAGTAGAGTACCAACATTTGTTATTCTTAGTCTTACTCTTACAGTACAACAAGTTATATAGGAGAGAAGTAAAGATTACCAAAAAAGCTGAAGATAAGTGAACTAGAGACTAGAGTAGAGTCCAGAAAATGTCAGCTACCAAAAAAGAAAACCATGTACTATAAGTAAAAAAAGGATAATGCCGGAATAAGAGGAATGAAACAAAAATCGAATCCATTGTGCTTTGCACGAATGGGATCGTAATCGTATCCTGTGTCAGAAAAACTTATTTCTCACCAGCAACACCAGCCAACAGGCAGCAACTCCCATCCTGGAACCCAGCACCAACATTCCAATGCCCCAAGATTCTACCCTAAGCCCACAAGAATCATAAAACCCAACATCAGGATAATATTAATAATAAATAATAGGATTTATTGGGGTTATCAGAGCCCTCAGCAGTAACGCTGGTGGGCGATGCCTCCTGCTGACCAGCTTCTCCTGGACCTTCAGTGCCCCTCTTCTTGCCCTTAGGTGTTGATGTAATAAGTGGAAAATATAAAAAAACAGATTAGTGATTCAGTTAATCTTCATAAAATTATTATGACAGCAAATGCAGTCACATAATTGTACTTCTCTAAAACAGGTCACCTATAGTACTAGTTTCGACTCAAGTCTATTGACCACATATCATTGAGTTTCCAATACTAATCCTAAAATCCCTATTGCAAATTTCCTTAACAAAAACTACATTTGGATTTAATGCATTGCAGTGAATGATCTTTGATTCTATTCTCATTTCTCAACCCCCTTGATGGACCAACTCAGTCTCCCTTTTTTGCAATGCATAAATACATATTACACATCACTGTCAATTAGCTTGAACCTTTACAAGGTATATAAACAAAGTCACAGAGAGAACTCGCTACTCACTTATATCACTGATTCACTATAGTGACAGGAGGACAGCCTGCAATGGCTTCTTAATTAATCAGCCAAAGTGAGCGCCAATGATGTATATCGTGTACTGTGTTCCTAGCCTTGAATAGAATGCGGTGGTGGTTGCATCATGATAAGGGGTGCGGGACCGCCGCATGGCAGGCGGGCGGTCCCGTTCCCGCTAGGATGGCTGGCGGAACTGAGTCCTCCCGCCATCCTAATAGGCCCCTTAGTCTGCATTCTGGGTTTTAAGAAGAATCATAGTATACACAGTGTATTTCTAATTTTTTTAAATATTGGTATTTGATGATGTCATTTGAGATGTCATAAGTGTTGTTATGAATGCTATGATTTTACATGATATAATTGAAAGGTTATAAGCAGTGCATCATAAAGGCACCAGTTATAGTTAATGTAGAAGTTCAACACCGATATACTTGCCTGGACTATCAGAGAAAGCATTCCTATCACAAGCTCACAACCCATGTTAAAAAATAGTTATTTGTTACACAATGCAAGTAACTCATTAGGGGCCAGTACATTTCACTCTGGATCTTCATCAACTGCCTGACATTCTGTTAGAGGTGTGAATCCGGTGCTGAAATTTCCAGGAAGTAATACCATGCAGGAGCGCTCCCCAGTATCCCTCTTACCAAAATTGATTGAAATCTTTTATAAAGTATTAAGTTTATATTTCAAGATATCCTTTTAAATGTTAAAAATGTTGAGGCACTGCCAAGTTGAAATGTAAAGTGCAAGAAAATCCATATGCCTCTAAGGCGCTGCGAAATAACTCAACCTGAAAATCATTAACTCTTGAGTGGTGCTCTTTAGGACCCTCTACAACTAGAAAATCAACATTCTGATAGACTCGATAAAACAATGGGACTGGACATCAAGACCATTGATGAAGATCAAAGATCTGCTCTACGACAATTTGCCAATCTCAGCCTTTAAGATTCTGGGATAACGCACAACTAGCTAGCTCTAAGGGCCTGATTACAGTAAAATAGTGATCTTTGTGTAATATATATCCCTGTTTGCTCATGGATTGCAATTACAAGTGGTGCAATGTTTACTGCGCCCTGTAATTACCAGAAGCGATAAAGAATGCACTAGTGGATTGTGGAGTGAGCAACAAAATTAACGTCATTCCGAAGACTCTAAGAATAACTTGGTCTCAAATTTTGATCTGCTATGACAATCATTGCATCCGATGGGGCCTACTTGTAAACAAGCCCTAAAAGTGCCCTGCAGGAATTTTCATGCATGCAATCTACCTATTGAGAACCATGAGTGAAAGCTGTACCTTTAATATAATAATTAATTAATTTTATTTATAGTGTTAATTGTGTGAATTAATGTTTTAATAATTATTTATATTTTGCGTGTTAATTGTTATTAATTAATTATTTGTTAATTAATTATGTTAATTGTGTCATGTTTTACGAAATTGGTGGTGGCATTTATAGGGGAATAAGGTGGGAGGTAATGTATTTATAATTAATTAATTATTTGTTAATTCATGCTAATTAATTAATTAATATTTAAATATGCCAATTGTGTAATAATTTTGATGTGTGAGTTGGATTTATAGTGGTAAATGCTGCGAAGTAATTTAAAAAAAATAATGAATGATTTGTTGTTAATATATAGTAATTTATTAATGAAAAATTAGTTATGGAAATTGTGTTAATATTTTTAGGTGTGTGATTTGGTGTTTATTGGGGTAGAGTGTGGAAAGTAATTTTGTTTAGATTAATTAATCATTAATTTTTCATTAATAAACATTTATTAATTGATAAATATTTTTGGTAATCGTTTAGTTTTTATTTTGTTTGTGGATTTAGGGTCAATAGCTGGAACGTTTGGTTTGTACATTATTGTTTACACTTTTAAATGTGTTTTAAAATGATTAATATTTGTTTAATTCATAATTAATTGTGTTAATTATGTAGATACACATTTTTGTTTAATTTAGATGTGTGTTGTAAATTGTGTGGTATTATAGGGTAGGAAAATAAATATCACATTTATGTAAATTTTATTTTTGGGATTAAGATTAATTTCTATTACAAAATATTCATTTGTTTGTAAATTGTTAAATTTACAAAATTAATATTTTTATGTTAATTTTAGATTTGTGCTACATTAAAATATTTTTACATGTTTTGTTAATTTTTTTTTTTAATATGTTTTGTTTTTGGGTTTTTTATTATATTTTGTATTGTAGTTGATATTTTGTTTGTTTTTAAATTTGAATTTTGTTCTGTGGAAATAGTAATTTATATCCATGCACTATCCAACACTTTCCCTACTGTTGCACCTGCTGGGAGTGGGAATAGTAATTTTACCCCTCTGCTATCCAACACTTTCCCTACTGTTGCACTCGCTGGAGTGGGAATAGAAATTTTCTACCCTACGCTATCCAACACTTTCCCTACTGTTGCACTCATTGGAGTGGGGATAGTAAATTATTCCCCTCCGCTATCCAACACTTTCCGTACTGTTGCACTCGCTGGAGTGGGAATAGTAAATTATTCCCCTCCGCTATCCAACAGTTTCCCTACTGTTGCACTTGCTGCAGTGGGAACAGTATTTTTTTACCCTCTGCTATCCAACACTTTCCCTACTGTTGCACTCATTGGAGTGGGAACAGTAAATTATTTCCCACCACTATCCAACACTTTCCCTACTGTTGCACCTGCTGGAGTGGGAATAGTAATTGTTACCCCTCCGCTATCCAACACTTTCCCTACTGTTGGACTCGCTGGAGTGGGAATAGTAAATTATTCCCCTCCGCTATCCAACATTTTCCTTACTGTTGCACTTGCTGGAGTGGGAACACTAATTTTTTACCCTCCGCTATTCAACACTTTCCCAACTGTTGCACTCATTGGAGTGGGAATAGTAAATTATTCCCCTCCGCTATCCAACAGTTTCCCTACTATTGCACTCACTGGAGTAGGAATAGTAATTTTTACCCCTCCACTACCCAACACTTTTCCTACTGTTGCACTCACTGGAGTGGGAATAGTAATTTTTTACCCTACGCTTTCCAACCCTTTCCCTACTGTTGCACTTGTTGGAGTGGGAATAGTAAATTATTCCCCTTCGCTATCCAACACTTTCCCTACTGTTGCACTCACTGGAGTGGGAATAGTAATTTTTTACCCTACGCTATCCAACACTTTCTCTACTGTTGCACTCAATGTAGTGCATCATGTAGGTTTAAAAAATATGAAATATTTTAATATTTTAATTTATAATACATTTTTTTATTTATTGATTTTATGTTACAGGTGTATGTATATATATAAATATATATATTTATTTATAATTTTTAATATATTTATAACATTTTAAAATTAATTAAATATATTATTTATTAATTGTTTTTAAGTAAATATATATGTGTTACATTTTATATATGTATGTTTATTATTTTTTTAATTAAATGTATGTATTATAATTGTTAACATTTACAAATAAATCTAAATATTGTTTTTTAAGTTAAATGTATTATTTAATTTATTTTACATTATTTTTATATATGTATAAAAAAACTATATTTTCTACATCGATATTTTTGACAACGAAATTTTTTGTTGTTGATATTTTTATATTTACCATTATAAAGATAGGAAGTCAATATTATTGACAACGATATTTATGTCCCGATATTTTGGTAACTCAATATTGTGGTCGTCGATATTCTGTCAGTGATCCGCACAATCTACTTCTGCAGAGATACATTTTCCCCTAAGGGGTGGACCATTGTTAGACTTGGCCATCTCTGCGGTGTCCCCCTCAAACTTTTACCTTCTACTTTTTGCTGAATTCATTTTTGTTGGCCTAGGACTCTGTGCACTTTACTATTGCTGGCCAGTGCTAGAGGGCTTGTGCTCTTTCCTTAACACATGGTAGGATTGACTTATACCAAATTGACATATTTAATTTACTTACAAAATCCCTAGTAAAGTGGTAGTATATGTGCCCAGGGCCTGTAAATTAAATGCTACTAGCTGGCCTGCAGCACTCATTGTGCCACTCACTTAAGCAGCCCTTTAAACAAGTCTCATGCCTGACATTGCAAAGCATGTGTGTGAAGTTTTAAACTGTCATGTTGACCTGGCAAAATAAATCCTTTGTCGGGCTCAAAACTTCTTTTTTAAAACATATACGTCACACCAAGGGTGGGACCTGGACAGCCCAGAGGGCAGGATTCAATGTATTTGCAAGGTTGGACTTGTACTTTAGTTCTACATGTCCTGGTAGGGAAAATTCTTATATTCACTTTTCACTACAGCAGCGGCTAACTCTCCCATAGGATAACATTGGAGTTGCCTTATTACATTTTTTTAAGTGTAATTTTCAAATGGGAAGAGATGACTGGTTCATGTTTGGTATCTCTGGAATGCTAATTTGAAATCCTAATTTATGGTGCAATCAGATTTTAAATTTCAATTCTGAAAATGCCACTTTTAGGAAGTTGGCATTTTATTGCCTTAGCCATTTGGGGCCTGCAGCCTTTTCCTAATCACCTGGCTAGGTGTAGTTGGCAGTTGGGCTATGCATATTCCTCCTAGACAGCCACACACAATGGAAGCTTAGGTGTGACTGCAAGGGTCATACCTGGCAGAATGGGAGGGACCAACTTAGCCCAGTCTTTCTTATACCCAAATAGACTGTGTTCTGTCTCCACACAAAGAGTCACTGCATTGTCACTTCCGCCAGGATGAAGCCAGGGCAGGGGAGGCAGCAAATTACATGCAATTCAAAGTCACTGTCTGGAAACCTCTCCCACCTTCCAGAACCATGGCACCAGTGTATGAAAGAAGGACTTCAGACACCAATTCTTCAGTACCCTTCTGGACCTGTGGATACTCTGCAGGAAAAAGGACTGCTGTGCTGTTGAAAGGACTGCTACTGTGCGGGACTGCTACACTGAAGAAGCTACCGTCCTACTGTGCTGGCCTGCTGCCCTCTAGCCTGGGGAGAAACAACTGGAGCTGCAATCCATCTTGAACCCAGGACTCCAGAGTGACTTAAAGGGCTAGTCTGCTGGCCTCCTGATCTGAGCCTCAGGAATATAAACAGTAAGGGTGGGCAGAGTTGGCGGAGTGGCACTACTCGGAATTTCCTAAAAACTCAGTAGATATTATTTATAATACTGGCTTACTTGGACCTTCTTGGAATTCTATTCTGCTCCATGCACGCACCAGACCTGGAGAGTACCCGACCCTCAAACTGCCACCTGCTTTACAGTGTACCGCAGTCTGCCATTGCGGTGATCAGCGGTGTTTCCAGCAGGCCTGGGCATAGTTCACGGAGTTTTGCTACGCGGAACTTCACGAAGTTACAAAAAACTCTGCGAAGTTCCACGAGTGGCGGAGTGCAGTGCGAACTACAGTTTGTGCTGGTATTCCTGCCGCTTGGGAAGAAATTCTACCCGAGCAGCAGCTCACGCTCATGAACTTACCGTTCGCGAGCAGGGAAAAAACTCCACTGCACATCGCGAAGCGGAGTTTTCTGCACTCCGCGAGCTCCGCGGAGTGCGGAGTGCAGAAAACTCTGCAAACTCCGCGAACGGAGCGAAGTTCACCTCCCAGGCCTAGTTTCCAGTCCTTCCTGGGCCGTAATGAAAGTGAAATCACTTCACTGCAGAACTTGCGAGGACTGCGCATGTACGCACATGGGGAGTGGACACATCAACCCAGTCTCCACTCTCCATGTGTGCACATGCGCAGTCCTCGCAAATCCTGCAGCGTAGGGGTTTTGCACCATGAGGATGAGGAGACAGGAGAAGGACAGCCTGGGCACGAAGAAGGGCATGCCAAGATTCAGGTAAGGAGGACTCAGGCAAGAGCAGGGCTGTAGGGGTGGGCGGCAGGGACAAACTCCACCACGCGGCAGAATCGGAGTTTTTTGCCAAACTCCGCTCCTCCAGCGGAGCGCAGAGTTGGCAAAACTCTGCAAACTCCACTGGGGGAGTGGAGTTCACCACCCACCCTTAATAAACAGCTCACCAACAGCTCCTGGATCTGGCTTCAGTGAGTTCCTTAACCTCAAGTGGTACCTCTCAGGTCCTGGATCCTTGGCTTGGCTCTCGAGCTCTTGAAATTAATCTTTTGGGCTCTTCATGGCCACAAACAGGCTTGTTCACACCAGAACCGCACCGCAATCAGGGTGAGCTGCCATCAAACTGTCTCTTCTCACAGCAAGCATTGATCGCTGAAAAAGACCGGGAATGCAAGGTTCCAGCCTGCCCATCCGCGACACCCAGCCTGCTCCTTGCGCCACACTGACCATCTACAGCAATGCTCGTCTTTCTCCCTGTGGCCCTCTCCAATGTGAATATGACTCCTCATGCAAAATTTGAAAAGGTAAACCTAAGTTGGGACTGTATCCGACCCACGCTCCATCACGGTTGGCCTGATCATTTGACTTTGACAGAGCCCAACATGACCAGACAGCCGCAGACTGTGTTTCATGCTTTTACAAGCTATTTTTCATTTTATTCTTTAAAAATTAATAACTCCTGTTTTACTGATTAGAATTTTGTCCTTTTAGTCTTGTTTTATTTATTAAATTAAGATATTTTTTCTATCCTGGGGTATTTTTGTGTGGTGTTTTCACTGTTATACTGTTTGAAGTGTTGAACAAATACTTAACACATTGGGGCCGATTCCGATTCGGGCCGGAAATCTCTCCGACCGAGCCGGACTCGGAGAGATTTCTGACCGAATCGGACCCTAGCAGCCCGACCGAACGAGTACGATGCGCACGTATGCTATCGGACTGGATTCGGTCGGACTCCCATTGAAGTCAATGGGAGCCTGTCGTACAACGCGTACGCGGGCTCCCATTGACTCAATGGGTGCGAGGCGAACAGGGGCGCCCCCTACAGCATGTACACGGCGAAGCGACTCGCGCCGTACACGCACAGGTAGGGGGGACCCATGGGTCCTCCCTGTGTGCGACTCGCACAGCTACGCATACAGGGGGGTCCGACACGGACCCCCAAAGTACGGCTCCGACTGCTCCTTCGAGCCGGACGGCGCGAGTCGGACGGACTGCTCGCGGCGCGCATCGTACTTGCCCGGCCGGGGAACGTCTCCATTGCGCGGTGCGAGGCGTGTCCGAGCGAGTCGGTTGGAGCGGTCGGCTTCCGGGGCCGATTCCGATCTCGGCCGGTAGGGTTCCGAATCGGATTCGGCTTTACCGGATCCGATTCGGAGCCCTGTTTCCCGACCGATTCGTACCTGCGTCCGGGCGAGCGAGTACGATGCGAACACTCCGACCGACTCGTTCGCGAGACCCAACCGCACCGACCGACTCGAACACGAAAGCCGACCGCTCCGACCGACTCGCTCGGACACGCCTCGCACAGCGCAATGGAGACGTTCCCCGGCCGGGCAAGTACGATGCGCGCCGCGAGTAGTCCGTCCGACTCGCGCCGTCCGGCTCGAAGGAGCAGTCGGAGCCATACTTTGGGGGTCTGTGTCGGACCCCCCTGTACGCGTAGCTGCGCGAGTCGCACACAGGGGGGACCCATGGGTCCCCCCTACCTGTGCGTGTACGGCACGAGTCGCTTCGCCGCGTACACTCTGTAGGGGGCGCCCCTGTTCGCCTCACACCCATTGAGTCAATGGGAGCCCGCGTACGCGCTGTACGACAGGCTCCCATTGACTTCAATGGGAGTCCGACCGAATCCAGTCCAATAGCGCATCGTACTCGTTCGGTCGGGCTGCTAGGGTCCGATTCGGTCGGAAATCTCTCCGAGTCCGGCTCGGTCGGAGAGATTTCCGGCCCGAATCGGAATCGGCCCCTTCGTGTACGAGTCGGTCGGTGCGGTTGGGTCTCGCGAACGAGTCGGTCGGAGTGTTCGCATCGTACTCGCTCGCCCGGACGCACGTACGAATCGGTCGGGAAACAGGGCTCCGAATCGGATCCGGTAAAGCCGAATCCGATTCGGAGCCCTACCGACCGAGATCGGAATCGGCCCCATTGTCTCCAAGTTAGGCCTGGCTGCACTGTGCCAAGCAACTAGAGGATTGAGCACAAGTTAACTTGGGGTTTCCCCGTGCCATACCCCGACTAATATTGTGGTTACTCTTTAACCAGGGCTCACATCCCAATCAACCAGTAAAACAATTTCTAACAACCGTTATTATTTCGAGTTGTTGAAGGCATCATTTTTGTATCCTTTATATTATTTAAGAAAAACAAACAGACACTATGTCATAGAATTAAACAGGGTTGGACTGGGACAGAAAATAGGCCCAGGCACCAAAATAAAGGTGGCCTACATTAGTTCTCCAGATCAACATGCTTTTATCTATTTTAGTTTAACCTCTTTAATCTGTTGTATTTTAATTAGCCAGCTTAAATTGCTTTAAATAAATCTTCATTTTCTCTAATTTTTGAAAAGGTATTAGAAAATAATGCACGTACAAGAGCACCAGTTGTTCATTTCACAGACCTAGCAGAAGAAGGATCCTCAAATGATATCACCAATAACACTTTCATCATCCCTGGCACTAGAACCTTCTTGGCCCAAGAAATGTTTGTGCCGTTAGAACAGTGATGGCTCAGCACAGCATTGGCACAAGCTAATTCCAGGTAAATGGAGTTGAAGAAGTCCTAGGGTCCCTCTGCTACAAAGCATCGGTAGATGAAAAGCAGACCTGGCACCTAGAGCAGGGTTAGTGCATCAAATTGTAGCACATAGGATGCCTCAGGCGCCGGAGACTGCCTGGCACATAGAGGAGAGTTAGTACATCAGATGGTATAGGACATAGAATGCCCCAGGCACCTAGAGACTGCCTGGCACATAATCTCTAAACTAGCAAATCTGTCAGAAGCGGTGCTGGCGTATAGAGGAGCATCAGATGCCTACCGCTCAGAAGAGCCTGGCACAAAACTGGGCCATAAGCATCATCATCCCACGAGCATTTCTAAAGCCCTACTGGATACTATTAATGTAGACACATCAATCAGGGCACCCACTGCTTTTTAAAATAATTTTTCTTAATATTACCTTTTAAACCACTGTAGTACTGAGCAGACTCCAAATATTACCATATCAAAAAGCATGCATCTTCATATGGACAAGAATACACTCTAATATTTATTTTCATGTAAGTCCTCTAGGTTATTTCCCAGGGAGCCCATTTAAGTTTTACACTGATTCATTTACCAACAGCAATCAATTGTTTGGAGAAATTATTAGCATATTATCCTTGACCCTTTAAATACTCAGCTGATTTTTCATCTCTCCTTGCTCTACATAGATTAATATCTTGTCTTTCACATCTTGTACCCATGGATTGAGCTTTGGAGTTATTAGTGAAAGACATTTAACAGCTGTTCAACTCTTCCCCAACAATAGCCCTAGGGACATCAATTAGTATGTGATATTGCCATTTCTAGATTTTAGTGTCAGTCGCTGTAAACATGATCTGGGGTTACCTACCTTGTTCTGCCCTATGGTTTTTCTTTATTCTACCATCACTTTATGACCCTCCTTCAGTATTCTTGCACCTTGGGACATTATCATTATGAATGGAATCGTTGTATGAGTTGAGCTCAGTGATTTAAGAATTCACTGCTAATCTTCCAGGGTGACCTTCAAATCATGACTTTAAATCCTAGCAGGGCTATCATAGCCTTCTTTCTTCCAATGTTGATAAATTAAGTACTATTACATTGAGCAATTGTAGGTCTGTTAGTCATAGTACATTGAAACAGAGAAGTGGTAATGGCGACCACTATAGAAAAGCAAATTATTTTTTATGTGCTGGTCCTTGTGAAAAGTAGACTAGGGTGATATATCAGTTGCACCAGCATAATTTTGCTTAACTTCAGGACTTTATCGTTAAGCTTGTTATGTCACATTCCAGACATTATGCTATCATGCCACGTCACATAATTACACACCAATCTAAGCAAACATTTTGTACACTAAAATTCAGTGTCAAATGCCAGATTTTGTATTTCAAGTAAATGGGCAAAGCTAAGGGGCCTAGTCACGAACTTGTCACGCAGTGCAGTCTAGCAAGTCACGTTGCTGCGCTGTGTGACAGGGAAAGGGGACCTCCTGCACAAAAAAACCAATCCTGAGAGGCAGATTCCTCTTTCTATTTGTGCTTTTCAGAATGCAGCACACAGAAAGAGGAAGTAACGAGGAGAAATAAAGATATTTCTCCTCTTTATGCCTCACCTGAAAAGGCGTATCTTTTTGGCGGGTTCCCAGGTCTACCAGTTCTGGTTAATCTGGGAATGCATCAAAAACCATGGGAGTTGCATGGGAACACCAACGCTGTGTTGCTTTACTCCAGAGTTATGGAGCCACTCAAGGCCACACAAAGTGGCATTGTGGCTTCATAAATCACATGTAAAGTTGGCATCCCTCTTGCACCATGCTGTCATAAATAGGCCCCATAATTACACAAATGTTGCATACTTCCAGTGTAAAGCTACCTTGGCCCAATGGAAGCTCTGGACAAATACATCAGCCCTCACCAAAGGCATTTGTTGCACAAGTACAGGCATAATACAGACATCAGCCCTCGCACTACAGTATATTGGTACAAGTGCAGCCCTGGCCTCCACGGCAGCCTTGATCAAGGTGATATCTGGGACAAGTTCATCCCAGATGGCAGTAATTTGATCTAGGCCAGCCACAGCAAACATTTCCCAAACACACTAGTGTAGCCCTGGGGCATGAGAAGCCCTGCAACACAACACTAATACAAGAACGTTTTTATCACAAAAATAGATTATCAGACCTTTTCAGCCTTGCATTTGTGAACTGCACTCCTGACACATGCAGTAGCATAGAAAGGATGCCTGAGAGCAGTCAAGGATAATAACTCCTTTGACTGGTGTTTGTGTAGAAAAATACAGCAACTATCAGGGTAATGGGACACCTCAGTGCATCGTTGCACTAATTGTAGCTATGCCACTGGACTCGTGAGCCAACTCTTAAGAAGCATCACAACCTGAAGAGTAGCTCTGACCTAAGAACACCTCACATATGAGAGGTACTGGATCATGGTCTGTCAAAACAAAATAACCACCATAAGCACACAAGCACAATGGCATATGTGTTCAATTTAACTGGCACATTAACAGCCCTGGTATGAATGAGGAGCACTACAGACAAATGGCAACCCTGGCACTGTCCAGACTGAGAAGCAACGAGTAAGATACTGCAGTGAGTTAAGTATGTACTATACATAACAGTTGCTTTCTTGTGTGATCTGCTGGTGTGATTTTCACTAGAACTGGTCATTGCCACGAAAGCTTCACAGAGAGAATTTAGAACTTATGTATGTCACTTGTCCATTGTTTCTACCATAAATGTTATATTTTGATGGGAACTTATCACTCATTGCTCAAAAAGAAATTGTGGAATTGGTTGTAAGCCCCTCTCCTTGGAGGACCACCTCTAAAACCTATTGAGGTTGTACATCAAAATATTGAGTTTTTATATGAACACACAACAAAATTAAATCAAGAATATCATGTACCTCTCTTTTGTCATGGTAAGAACATAAGTAGAAAAGTGGGATACCTTTCGTCAAACTCAAATGTAGACGCAGTTTGCATATTGTGAGATTTGGCTATGCCCCAGAAGTCCCTCCCAGGTAGCAATGTGACAAGGATGTTATGTAACCTGTGACTCCTGGTCCAGAACTCCTGCCCTGGAAATGAAGTTATCAGTAGCCCTTGAGCCAGAAACTATGCTGCTCCTGCACCATCCCTGCCCGCCTTGGTAGTGATGTCACTTCCAGTCCACGTGACCAGAAAGTTATGTTACTCATGGCGCCTGGCCCAGAAGTCCCGCTGACGTCACCCATGGCTCCCTACCTAAAAGTCCTGCCCCGGAAATAACACTTTCTATGAAGCTTGACCCTGAAGTAATATCCTTCAAGTGACATCACTCAGGGCCAAGTGATCAGGAAGTGAATTCTATTTTAGCTAAAGGTGGATATCAATGGAGGTCTGGAGACAGTCCTAGCTGAAGCCTGTGACACGCTGTATGAAGCAGATCAGTCTGCACTAAGAAGAGATATAGCTACAACAGGAAAAATATGCTTTCTGCTTGTGGCATGAATACTTTTGATAATTATTGCAGTCAATTGAGTCCTCCATCACCAGACGAGGAGTTGTGGCACTCAGTATTTAAAGATCGTGGTCATGATGGCACAGGATATAAGGAATAAGTCTGTCATTGGTTATCATCAAACATAAGTATGCGTGATGTGCCGCAGCTGATATCACCTATTAAGGTTGACTGAAGCAGTGAAGCCTCCGATAATGAAAACCCATCTGAACACAACTTATCTGGTATGGAAATTGTGGTCGAATGTACAAATGTTCCCAACTCATACACAAAGATATGGGGTTTGTGGATGAACTGACTCCTGATGCTGCTCTCACACAGAGCCCGCAGACAAACCCTGATAAAAGTTATGCATCTATGGAATTATGCAACTCTCAGGAGCTAGGAAATGTCTTTGAACAAGCAACATGCTCTGAAGTGAGTAAAACATTTCTACTTGTGTTTTTAAACTGTATGCATTTACATATTTAATATTAACTAATAGATTGTCATTCTTTCTTTCTAAACTGAAGAAAACTTCAATAAAAATCAGCAGAGCCGGCAGCTGCATTTCTGCTGCTTATGCTGTCCAAAACAGAATGAAAAATCTACTACCGAAAGCAGGGACATGTGTAAAAACTGTGTTCATTTATATGATATTGGCAATTTTGAAAAGAAAGCCTGGGGTAGACCCCTCAATGACATTTGGAAAGTTAAGGGTTTACAGCCTCTGTCTAAAGCGTGTTTAGCCCCCAGATCTAATTTGCCTTCAGTAATGTTTTAAGCAATATAATGGTGCACAATATATATTGCCTGTCATATTCTATCCAAGTATGCCTTCACAGAGCTGCTAAAAGACACTGATGCAAGTGTTACCGAGGCCTTTAGATACATATGTAGCAAAGGCCGAGAACCTCAGAAACTGCCAAGTGATGCTGGAAATTAATTTTGGAGCAGGCAGTTTCAGAAATTATTAAAACAGCACTCAATTCTTCATTTTATTATTTTAATAGAACTTTAAAATCTAAAATGTGGAGGTATTTGACAGCTTACAACACCTTCAGTTACTTGGATGTATTAGAGTCATTTGTAGGTGTTTATAACACTAGGTATTATAGGTCTATCCAGATTACACCTGATTCTGTATCACACCAGAATATTTAGATGTTTGGAAGACAGTATATGGTGATTGATTCTTGGTGAGAATAAAAAAATCCCCTCTGAAAAAAGGTGATCCTATTAGGGTGTCTAAGCTAAATGATGTATTTATGAAAGGTTTTCAGCAGACTTTTAGCGATGGAAAATTTATAGTGGAGAAGCTTGGTGTTAGAATGGGTGAATACGATGTCGATGTATACAATGATCTGTGCAGGCCCGACAACAGCAATATCAAGAAATGCAATGTCAGCGTGTGCCATAACCTGTGCTTGCATAACAATCTCAATACCCATAAATGCAATGTCAATGCATACGATAATCCATGCCCACACAACAGTGCTGATAACTGTAGAAACAATGTCAATGTATGCCATAATCCATGCATGCATAGCAATGTTGATATCAGTATAAATAATGTCAATGCATGCCATGATCTAGGCACGCATAACAATGTCAATATCAGTAAAGAGAATGTCGATGTGTGCTATGACAACTGTATGCACAATGTTGAGAATGTCGGTAAAAATGATATCAATGATCGCCACATTATTTGCAGAAGTTCTACTTAACTCGAATCATTGCAGTCGGATTCACCCAAGGTGACCTCCCTATCAACCCCGAGTCAGAGATACGTGGCCAGACAAGCCCTGCGACCCATACCCATGCCTTTTGAGTGTCAGGTCATAGGTGGGGTCTCACTTAGCCCAAAGACAAACGCGCACCCAGGGAAAACCCTGATCGATCCCACAGATAGATAGTTTCACCACAAACAGACCACAAAGCTAGATGCAACATGTTGATAGAAACTCTGCCAATCAGAACACAACATGTACATAACATGTAGTGATCACGTGCTCCCCACACCAGACATCTGGGCACATGCAGACTGGCCCACAATAGCTCTCCCCGAGGTTGAGAGCCATCTGTATCCTTATCAGATGCCGAAACTTGTTACTTATGACAAAGATGCTTTTTTCAAGAATGCAGAATTGGTTTATTGTACCTCACGAGATGTATATATTGTCGGCCGAAACTTTGTGCAGCCAGAGACTTTCTTCAGATGCCCTCTATCGATACTCTCTCAGCCACTGCATTTAATTAAAATAACTTGTTCCTGTTTTGCCAAAGGCCTCTTGTCTTTTCATTTCTTTAAGGTAAATTCTTATCCAAGCAACATTTGACATGAAGAAGATGTTCATATCTATCACTTACATGATTATGATGGTGAAGATGTTTCAGGGGGCTTTTGCAGTAAAGAGTTACAAAAAGACCTGTAGGTTCCACATAGGGTCTACAAGATCAAAAAGATTTTATAATGGATGATTGAAAATGCAAAGAAGCAAACTTTGATAAAATGGCGGGAATGACATGAGAAATGTAACAGTTGGGTGGAGGCTAGATCTCGCTAGAGGCTGTCATTAAAAGCTCTAAAAGTGCTAAAATTATGGTGACATCATCTTTTTTATATCACATTACATTCAAACCCTTCACCAGATATGTTCCCTAACAATCTGATCTCTAACTTTACCATGAAACTGGCTAAGCCAATTGATTTAAAAGGGGATTGGGGAGTTGCCCTCACCTGAACCTGGAATACCTTTACTAGAGCTCAGGCTAAATGTACAATTAAGCGGCAGCAGCTGGTAGAATTGCTCCATGCCAGATTTCCTTATGGGTATTTTCCAAGCACCACATCACAGCGGTGGGAGACGCCATCAACAAAACCCTAGCTAACATTGACACATATTCAGATATTCAACTGTTTTTAGATAACCTCAGAAGAAATTTTTTATTAAACCCCCCACCTTAATACAGAATGTATTTGCGCCTGCAAGTTGAGTAGGGTTGAGGGAACAATACAAAATGTGAAAAACCCTTAACTATTAGATCGATCATGTCTGGATATTAATGGTGGTTTCTATACACTCTTTGTATACAGCAATATTAAAGAGCCACAGAGGTTCGGTGGCAGATACTCTCTTTTGTTGCACGTGTGTAGGTCAAGGGTGACAATAACACATTTGTTAATATTCAGTTTGTTATGCCTGACTAGGTAACAATTTCTTAGGGCCACTTTGTCACTTTGACACGACTCTTGACAATCAGTTACAGGAAGTGGCTTTTAGATATAGGAAAGTGATTTTTAAGCTTCATTTAAGACCCTGACAAGCCAGCGGCTGCTACAAACATTACTCAAAATGTGGTGGGATTGGTTGCTGAGCATACAAACAAACAGCACCAAGAAGGAGCAGGGCTTATGTACCAGTCCAAGATTGTTACAAAAAGGAAGCGAAAAGCGTCACATCAAAGGGGGCCATCCATGCCATATAAAAAAAGAGGCCTACTCCAATGTCTCTTACAAAAGATCAGCAAGTCAAAAGAGGTTTTTCAAAACAGAGAAACACCCACTACCCATGTAAATGTTTTTTAAACTCAAAAAGCAATAGCAGTGGCCTTTCCACACTGTGCCTCTGGAGAATGTGCCAAGTCTGAGTTAGACTTGCTTCCCTCAAGCCCACACAGACTAGCATTGAAAGCTATTTTTCCAGGTCTTACCTCTAGCGGCTTTACCACCGCTGGCACTAATAGAGTTCTTTCTATCCGGATCTGCAGATATGTATATGCATCTCAACAATACTTTTTTACACCTGATTTGTAAAATCACAAAAGAAAATGGGACCAATATAGATGCAGATATCAGAGCTGTGACAATGTTTTACCCCATTGCTACTCTAAGTGACAGTATCTTTACCCAAAGTAATAATATGCATGCTTACAGAGCCTATATCAAGAGTATTCTCATTTACAGCAATGACGCCCTAGATACCCAACTTTCTACAGGTCTGGTCTACAAGGGCACATTTTCCAACTTTGAAGACGCAGAATTGTAAGTTGACAATAATGGGTTCATAAAAATAGCCAGTTTCACATCTTGAAGTACGATTCCCGCAAAACCCTGCACCACAAGCTTTGAAGGCGGCAATTATGACTGTGAAAATCTTGGTCTGGTTTCAATAACTGGAAAACATTCATGAGACTCTGGCATTTTTTAGCGAGAGAGGGATATGGGGCCAGATTCAACATGTTTGCTTATGACCTGAGTCCTGATTTGGAAGATAGCGATCATTATAAGCTTATCAAAAATGGAAACCTAAAATCCAAAATGTGTTTTAAACAACACTTGCAGATTTTTTGAGCAGCCTTTGAAATGCAAAGAGTTTTTTTAGGGTTTTTATTTTTTTGACAAACTCCCTACGAATATTTGATTTAAAAGGCCTCTTTTTTAACAAGGACCTGACTTGCTTCTAAAAACTTCCAAATAATCGCCAAGTTGAGGGTCTTCATGCTCAAGGGGTCAGGCACTCTTTTGTATATTTCCGACACAGTGAAGCAGTTTCACCATCCATGAACTCATAAAGGGAGATATTGTAACATTAACCTAAAGGGTATTTTTACAGCTCATAATTATCTGTGAATATTTTAGTGTTTGTCAAATTTGTCCACTTGGCAAATTTTGCCCATATAGAATTGCAACAAAGTTTAGTTAACTGATGTCTAGCGAGCTTTTCTTCAATGTACTCAGGCCATACCTGAATACCTTCAGGCATGAAGTAATTTTCAATATAGTGTTGCTTTGTGGTTTTACTGATACACCTCTCTGGCAATCCTGAAGCTCCTGCTTATCTGCTTATCTCTGAGAAATAATTATATATACTAAGAAAAAGTTCCTGCATGTATCCTTCCAATTTGGCAATCTTTCTCCAATGCTGCAGGTACCACTATGTTACATTAAGTACCTTTAGTTGACATTTTCTCATGAGTATGCCTTCATTCGATCTCCTGTTTGTCTAGCACATGTCCTCCTGGGTGGGTAACCCTGACATTTAATTTGGCCGAAGTACTCATTGAGATCTTTAAAATCCTAGTAAGTGATGCATGTGTGTCCAACTTGTACAGTTTCATCCTGTTCCCATAAGGATGCAGACTCATTAGAATCGTTGTTGTGTATTTTTTCACTATAAACTCAGACTTATTCAACTGAATAGTATTATTAAGACCCCCAATTAAATTTAAAGCATCACAGGGCTCAAGAGGCTCCCACAATTCATTTTTCTTGATAAAACACTTAAGT
The DNA here is from genome assembly GCA_963921515.1 of Calotriton arnoldi. NCBI lineage: Eukaryota > Metazoa > Chordata > Amphibia > Caudata > Salamandridae > Calotriton > Calotriton arnoldi. The sequence continues at coordinate 303,791 of CAWUFW010015857.1, read as the reverse complement.
TAGTGATTCTTCTTTTGATCTTACCATATCTATACACATATGCTCTCACAAGGATCTCATAACAATACCATGGTTCTCAATATAGTGTGCCTTTAACAAGTTCCAGAGGTACAGTTGCTCAAAGAGGGTAACCAGCAGACTATTAAACTCATGTGGTTTGTAGCAGTGGGAACAGCCATGATAAAAAACAATGTTGTATTCAAAAGTTGTTCGCACACCGTTACCTACAGTATATCGATCTAGGAAATACAGCCCCACCTGATATTCATCACCTTGCAAAGCGTTTTGAATAAAGATGTTTTCTTTTTCAGTGACGTTCATTAGCCATTCAATTGATAGTGTAGAATATATATTTTGTTCACCGTTATGAAAAATAGGCAGCACCAGTGAAATGCTTTCAGTTTGTAAAAACATGCTTGTAAATATTGAAGCCAGCGTCACAAATTGAAAGGGGTCTATGTATTTGATGTGTTTTACCATGTATGGAGTGTTTGAATGTGTAGAAATTTCTTGTTTTATAATTTGTATGACACTGCCTTTAAAATTATTACAAGCCTTCCTTAAAATAAATACATCTTTTTGGAAGTATGCTTTCAACTCTACCTGAAAATAAAATACCTTGTCAAGGTTTCCTGTGTACCATCTCAAAAAGGCTTCTTTCTCATTTGGCATCATAAAGTCTACACCATAGTTTTCAGATTAAGGAATAGGCCCCACATAGCTTTGGTTTGTTGAGATGTTAAAAAGTGTGGGAAATAACCCTTAGAACCTGGGAAACTAAAGACTTTTGGTACTTTGCTGAGCTTCATGGGTAAAAAATTCAAGGAATCAATGATTCATATTCTTAGTGGCACCACCATGAGCAGCATCAATTTGGAGCCTTGAGTAATAAGTTTCACCCCATTTTTTCAATAGTTATTTGGCGCAGGACGAAGAATGAGTCATAAGCTTTTGAGTTATGGCCAGAATGGTATAACCCGTAAACTTCCTTTGTAAGAAAGTGTTAAGGAAATCTTTAATGCAGGATGGTCCTGCAAACTCCCATTTTTCATTGGAAGTTAAATGGTGTGCAAATATATAGTTGTATTTATGCACAATGTTTTCCTGTGTGCATTCTTTCTGAAATACAATGTAATTTTCAGTTTTTCTTCAGTGAGGGCTTTAGACATGTAACATGTATGTACTTTTCTTGCTGAAAAATACATTTTACACCCCAATCATTTCATTCCTTTGCACTCGTGGTCAATGCTGCTGTATCGCCCTCATTGCAGACAATCTATTGTGGAGGCACAGTGAACCAGTCTACAGCTTGCAAGCTCTTTGTGTTTTATTAAACTGTTTTTTGAGCGACAAAATAGATGACATCACAGACATTCCACTTTGTGATGTACATCCATTTGACTGACTCATTTTACAGTGGATGTCACACTGGTGATCAGACTTTGTGTTATAAATATGGTCATTATGTGGACACACATATTTCACCCTGAGAAAACTATGCATGTTTATTATGTGATTGAAATGCTTGTCATGGTGTAGAATATACACAGTCTTAATTCCTAAAAGCTAGCCTGACATGATGTACTTCCACAACCCCTATAATAGAGAACTTTAATGGTAAAGTAATTTTCAAACAAACCCAATTCCCAAAAGCCTACCATTTGATCATTGGATAATTCAAGATCAACGTGGGTTTTAAGGCCCTAGACAATTTAAGAGCATCTGTTGTGCAACTATCTGAATGCAGCCCTTTAATACTCGCTGCCAAACAGGTGTTGTTCTCATCAAGGTTAGAAGTGAGTAACCAACACCTTTTTTCAATAATTGTACTGTAGAAGGTACTCTTTAAAGTTCTGAACACACCACCTTCTTTCCCACAAATGATGAGGGAAACTATTCTGAAGGTACCGAGGGCTGTGATTTCCGCTTTAATTTGTAACAATTTTGCAATGTTTTCCACAAATTCCACAGCATCAAATATGTCTCTTGCTGAAAGTCTTGTAAACAAAGGACTGCCAAGACCTTGTCTGCTGAAACAGAGTTGGAAAAAACCATTCAGGCCTACATCTTGTAAAAGGAAGTCTATAAGTGCCTGTTTAGCTTGATAAATAACTACAAGCCCTTGATCTGTAGATCTTATTCACTCTAGGTTAACAAAACAAACGTTTTCATCTAACTCAGTAGCATGAAATCTATGCACATTTCTCTGCTACCTATTTATGCTCTCAAAAATGACGTCCCCAGAGACTGAAAGTTGAGGGTCAGGAGTTGATGCAGGGCTCATTAGTGGGGTGCTTAAGGAAGACTCAACTTAATCCTGATGGGCAGTCTTTGTTATATGCCTCGTATCATTATTTTTAGCTGGTTTTTATTTTTTTAGCAAAAGCTTCCATTTTTTGGAAGCAGTACCAAACTTTTGCTTTTTTTAAGCCCAAGATTTGTTTAGAGTTTAACATCAAATTGGTATGATTGGTCTCTGGGACAGAATAGTTCTTTGAGGCAGTGCCTTTTGCTATGACTACAACCTTTGGGTTGGGTAACACAGTTTTGTGGCATACCTTGCCCTCTTTGATTTGAGAGATGGTGAGCATGTGTGCGCTTGCTTTTATGAGAATGTCAAGCATTAGTTTCTGAACTACTAAGTTTTAAGGCTCTTCCAACAATGCTTATAGCTTCTTTTACTTTCTTTTGTAACAAACGGCGGGTTTTAGAATGTACCTTCTGTACCTTCTTTGAGTAGCATGTTTGTTTATGCTACTATTAACCTGAATATTGATTTTTTTATTAAAGGATTATATTTATGGCGTCATGCTGACCTATCCTTCACAGTGAGCACAGCTGCAGGTTTTAAAACTGTAGCTATACAATTATGGACTTTTGAACCATTTCATCTGTCTTTTTAAGGGTATAAGCAATGCCAGTATCTTTCTTTTTTCCTTATTTTTTATTTTGAAGCTTTTGATGTGCATTTTAATTTTTTTTACTTCTGACAGCCGAAAGTATCCCTTTAGTGTTCTCAGCTAACTTCATATTTAATGGAAAATGGTGTTTTCAGGGCTTGACCAACTATGACAAAGGGTAGACTGACTATTGACTGCAACCTCAGAGAGATCTGGTCTACTTAATGCCTCAACTTAAACCTTTGTGTACTCAACAGCTCGCAAGGCGCTAAATCCTAAGGGCCACATTTATCACAGTTTTGCGCCGCCCTTACGACATGCAAGGTAACGCAAAGGTGACACAAAACCTAGATGAGATTAACAAGCCACTAAAGACCCCATTGTGTAGCAGTGCATGGCTTGGTAAATCTGGAGTATCAAAGGGCAGTGCAAGTCACTGACATGTGTTACTCTATGTGGTGGGGGTGTTACATTGGTGGAGTATTGGTGTTCTCACACATCCACTCATGTATTCTGAGGCATTCTTCCATTTACCAATACTGATAGACCTGGGAATGTCTCAGAATTGTACGCCTTCCCACCAGAGGAGCAACAAGGAGAAATATCTTTATTTCACTTTGTTGTTTCTTCTTTCTAAGTGTGCTGTATTCGCCTCTAAGGATTATTTTTTAGCAGGAAGGTGTCCCTTCCTCACAAAAACAATCCTGCATGTAACACAGGCACCCTTGCTACATGGCGCAAGAGTGCCTGTGTTGGCGCTAGGCTGCTTATTGTGCACCAGCGCAGGTAGAGGACAGGAATGTGTCATATCTCTTTCATGCAGTGCAGTGCAGTGCTCCAATTTGTCGTGCTGCAATACACTACGTGAAAGAATGATGAATCTGCCACTACATCTGCAGAACAATCTGTGGACTTGGGTGTTGCTATAGAAGAAGTTGTTTGTATATTTTCTGCCTCAACTATAATGTTTGTGGAATCCCCATCTGGTAATGCTTGAGCTGTTACACATGTTTCAGAATAATCTCCAGAACTGGAGGGTGAGAAGGGGGAATAGGCATGGGGTTCTGCTGAAACCTCAGGCTCTGAATCCAAGGTCATATTTGTGAGGGAATAGTCTACATGTTATGGGGTATTCAATCCTTCTTGGCTGAAGGGTGGATCTTGGTATCGTGGTCCTTTTGTCATTCAGGAATATTTCAAAAGGCTCTAAGATTAGTGCTCCTGGTCCAACAGGCTCTTCACAAGCTATGGATTCAAGAAACAGGAAAACATATATGTAATAGCTACAACAATTGCTAGAATAGCTCTTGTAGTTCATTATAACCACAATTTATACCCACCAGTTTTTAAAAAACATAGGAGTAAATGCCAAAACCTATTCAATCAATCGTTTCAGATTGAGGTACCTCCTGCTTAAGAAAAGTAGGGAATTAAAAAAAAAATTACAGCTTTTTCAAACACCTGCTCCTAAAATGTACCTGATTTAATGTGCTGTGATGTAAGTTGGTTTTATGATGGTGCTCTTGCTTCTAACTTTTCTACCATGTTTTACTGTAATGTCATATGCAGATGTGTTGCAAACTGTTTCCGCGTGTCGGTGTATCTATGATCTTTCAGAGTGATTTACACTGTAAGAAAAAGGAATATATACGTTAATATACATAGATATATATATATATATATATATATATATATATATATATTCACTGAAAAAACCATAGGTTTCAAATATGTTATAGTTACAAATTAGCATTTAAAAAACCTTTGAAATTCACTGAAAAAACCATAGGTTTTAGGGACAGTTATAGTTAGTTGGACATTTCACTCGTACAAAACCCGTGAAATTCCCCCGTTATAGTTAGTTCAGCTAACTATAACTCGCGCCCCGCAATGCACTGCTGATGACGTCACATATTACATCACTCATGACATGGTCAGTGACATCACTGATGACATCACTGATGACATCTCAAATGACATCACTGATGACATCATCCAGTGACTGTGTGTTTCTGTAAAGTTTAAATATTTTTAATATATATAGGAAAAGACGTACTGAAGAATGAGTGGGTGTGTAAGTGTCTGTATGGATGATTTAGTAGGTGCGTGACTGACTCTATAAGTGAGTGATTTAACGTATCTTACTGAATGCATGGGTTAGTGACTAAACTGGGTGAATGTCTGTATCCGTCTGTCTGTTGCTGTGTAAGTGGCTGCATGGGTTTGTGAATAGCTACATGAGTGTCTATATGAGTTATTGATTGGTTGTCTGAGTATCTGTATGGGTGCCTGAGTGTTTGTGTGGGTGGGGTGTGTGCGACTCTGTGCATAGATGTGTGAGTGGGTGATTCACTGGGTGGATGGTTTCAAGAGTGCATCTGTGATAGACTGTATGGGTGGGTAAGTGTGTGTAAGAGTGTGTTAGTGAGTGAATGCATGTCCCAGTGGTACATGTGTGAGTAACTACATATGTGAAAGCCAGTATATATGTGTGTTGGAGTATATAAATAGCTATAAGCGAGAGTGAGTGATTGTGATAGTGGCTGTATGGATGAGTGTGTGCTTGTATCAGTGATTGTATAAGAGCGTAAAAATGTGCTAGTATTTGTATGATTAAGTGAGCTGGTGTGTGTATAACTGTATAGGTGAGTAAATGGCAGTGTGTTTAATTATTTGCATGACTGACTAGGTGTGTGAGTACCTCTATGGATGAGTGGCGGTGTTTGAGTGTCTATATAGGAGTAAGAGTGCATATGATAGTCCTGTACTGAGTGACCATAAGTATGAGTGACTGTACGGGTGAGTGAGTGGATGTGTGTGTGTAGACCTAAGAATCAGTGAGTGGGTATGTAGTTATTGGTGTTGGAGTGTCTATAGTTTTGCGAATGGCAGTCTGTAATTTAGATTGGGTGTATCAAAGGTTATATTAGGGTGTGAGGAGCTGCATCAGATTATCACGTGGATGATGTCATCAGTGATGTCATTTGAGATGTCATCAGTGATGTCATCAGTGATGTCACTGACCATGTCATGAGTGATGTAATATGTGACGTCATCAGCAGTGCATTGCAGGGCCTGAGTTATAGTTAGCTGAACTAACTATAACGGGGGAATTTCACGGGTTTTGTACGAGTGAAATGTCCAACTAACTATAACTGTCCCTAAAACCTATGGTTTTTTCAGTGAATTTCAAAGGTTTTTTAAATGCTAATTTGTAACTATAACATATCTCAAACCTATGGTTTTTTCAGTGAATTTCAAAGGTTTTTTAAATGCTAATTTGTAACTATAACTGTCCCTAAAACCTATGGTTTTTTCAGTGAATTTCAAAGGTTTTTAAATGCTAATTTCTAACTATAACGTGTCTGAAACCTATGGTTTTTTCAGTGAATTTCAAAGGTTTTTAAATGCTAATTTGTAACTATAACGTGCCTGAAACCTACGGTTTTTCAGTGAATTTCAAAGGTTTTTAAATGTATTAATTTTTATATTATTTTTTTCATACTGATTTACTACATTTTTAGAAACAATTTCTTTTACATATTTTATTTTTTAAATTACATTGTAATTACATTATACATTACATTACAAAAAATACTTTCTCAGAATGAATTACTTTAGTTTAAATACTTAGCACATAGGCAATAGACTTTTAAGTACAGTAGTTACAGTTGTTGCAATGGGCAACACATTTTCAAACACAATGCAACATTCAGCTCAATGTGAATTTCTAGTTAAATGCAATTAGTTACTTTATGGATTACTTTTCTAACCACAGGACTGGATCCTAGATTCAGTCCTGGGACATCTCCTGTAAACAGTTGAGTAAAAGCGTTTTGGTTACAGTCGTGATTTTTAAGGAATATTATTGTATTTTAAAAGTTGACACTTGGAAACTTTTCCTCATAGAATCACCAATGTTATCCTATGGAAGGAAATTCACTTAGCAGGTAAAAACTGTTATCGTTACTTTTTCTTACTCAGTGTTGGATCCTGGATCCAGCACTGGTGCATCTCCTGTAAACAGTTGAAAAAATGCGTTTAAGTCATACAGGCGATTTTTAAGGAATATTTGTAGTTTGTGAAAATTGACACTTTGAAACTTTTCTGCTGAAAACCAGACAATGGATTCCTATGGAAGAAAAGATAAGTTACTGGTAAGTACGGTTAAAATTACTTTTCAGGGTCAGTGCTGGGCTAAAAGATGCAGCACTGGGTTCTCTCCTGATAACAGGTGAGTAAATCGGAATTCGTATTTCGGCTGATTTTAGAGGAATATTTGTATGTTTCAAAAATCAACACTTAGAAACTTTTTCAGCAAAAAGCAGGCAATGATATCCTATGGAAGGAAATTCAAGTTACTGGTAAGTACGGTTAAAATTACTTTTGAGGATCAGTACTGGGCTGAAAGATGCAGCACTGAGGTCTCTCCTGATAACAGGTGAGTAAATCGGAATTCGTATTTCGGCTGATTTTAGAGGAATATTTTAAAGTTCCAAAACTCCACACATAGAAGAATTTCCAAGTGAAACCAGTCAATGTTAGCCTATGGAAGGAAATTCAAGTTACTGGTAAGTACGGTTAAAATTACTTTTCAGGACCAGTACTGGGCTGAAAGATACAGCACTGAGGTCTCTCCTTATAACAGGTGAGTAAATCGGAATTCGTATTTCGGCTGATTTTAGAGGAATATTTGTATGTTTCAAAAATCAACACTTAGAAACTTTTTCAGCAAAAAGCAGGCAATTATATCCTATGGAAGGAAATTCAAGTTACTGGTAAGTACGGTTAAAATTACTTTTCAGGACCAGTACTGGGCTGAAAGATACAGCACTGAGGTCTCTCCTGATAACAGGTTAGTAAATCGGAATTCGTATTTCGGCTGATTTTAGAGGAATATTTTAAAGTTCCAAAACTCCACACTTAGAAGAATTTCCAAGTGAAACCAGTCAATGTTAGCCTATGGAAGGAAATTCAAGTTACTGGTAAGTACGGTTAAAATTACTTTTCAGGATTAGTACTGGGCTGAAAGATGCAGCACTGAGGTCTCTCCTGATAACAGGTGAGTAAATCAGAATTCGTATTTCGGCTGATTTTAGAGGAATATTTGCACAATGGTGAAGGGACGGGGCGGGGCCTGAGGTGACATCTGTGCAAACGCGCCCCGTGGCGCGTTTTAAGTAGGGGGATTAAGTCCCCTTGAATCATGAGGGTCCCTATGGGCCAACTAGCCCACCAGGAACCTCCAGTATGCACCAGGGGGCTGCGTTGCAGAGACATGTACAGAGGCCACACCCCTTTTACACCTCTCTGCAACGCAGCTCTGTGGCGCTTTCTGGACGTACCTGTTGGGCTAGTTGGCCCCAGGGACCCTCAGGATTGAAGGGATTTAATTCCCCATCTTAAAACGCCCCACGGGGCCTGTTTGCACACATGTCACCTGAAGCCCCGCCCCCTCCCTTCACCACTGTGCTAAGCGCGCCCGTGGCGCGTTTTAAGTCGGGGATTAACTCCCCTTGAATCCTGAGGGTCCCTGGGGTGCAACTAGCCCACCATATACCTCCAAAAGCGCCACAGAGCTGCGTTGCAGAGAGGTGTAAAAGGGGCGTGGCCTCTGTACACCTCTCTGCAAGGCAGCCCCTAGCGCATACTGGAAGGTTCCTGGTGGGCTAGTTGGCCCCAGGGACCCCAGTATTCAAGGGGAATTTGTTCCCCTCTGCAAACGCGCCAGGGCGCGTTTGCAGAGTGGTGAAGGAAGGGGGCGGGGCCTGCGGGCCCGATCGTTTTTCACCCCTGAAGGGGGCTGTGTGGCCCCCTTCCTTTTTCCTATTTTTAGGCCCTGGGGACCCCATCCCCCAGGGCCTTACCCCTTTTTAAATTAAAATAAAAAAAAAAAAAACTGGAAGGGGGTTGCGTGGCCCCCCTTCCCTGGGCCTGTATTGGCCCCGGGGCATGGCCTCTTTTTTTTTTATTTGGAGGGGGGCTGCGTGGCCCCCCTCCTCAGGCCATTTAAGGCCCGGGGACCCCAACCCCGGGGCCTGGCCTCTTGTTGGGGACTGTGGGGGTCCCCAAACCCCCACAGTCCCGCCGGCTCCCGTGTCCTACGGGAGCCGGCGTGCTTTACACATGGGGAGCAGCTAACATGCTGCTCCCCATGTGGAAAAGCAATCAGCTTTGGATATTGGAAGAGAGAGCAGGTTTGCTCTCTCTTCCAATATCCAAAGCAGTTGCAATGACAGGACGGGAGCCGCGAGGCTCCCGTCCTGTCATTGCAAGCAGCAGTGTCCCGGGGTAGGCACCCGGGACACTGCAGGAGCCGGCCCTGGGGGTGGCGGTCCCCAGGGCCACCACAGGCTCCAGGAGGGGGCCGCGCGGCCCCCTCCTTACATTTTGAAAGCCCCGGGGAGGTGGTGGTCCCCGGGGCTTGGGAGTCAAAACGGACCCCATTGTAATTTTCTTAGTGCCCCGGGCAGGTGGTGGTCCCGGGCGTGTGGGGGGCTGGAGCCCCCACACAGGTTAATAAAAATAAAAAGAAGCCCCGGGGAGGTGGCGGTCCCCGGGGCTGCGGGAGGGCTCAGAGCCCTCCCGCACCATTACACATAAAGCCCGGGGGTGGTGGTCCCCGGGGCTTGGGAGACCTTAGAGGCCCCCACACATAAAATTAACCACCCCCAGCATGCCCCCGGGACTTGGCCCACCCGGGGGCAATTAACATCAAGCGCGGGGGACCGCGCTTGGTTTATTTTATCGGCAGGATTCGCGCACCCTGAGCGCAACCTGCCGATTTTTAAAAAAAAAAAAAAATTTTTTGCCCAGGGGGTCCTTGTGGGACCCCTGAGCAAACCTAGGGGTCAGGGTGTTTCTACCCTGCCCCCTTTGTGCGCTTTGCGCACTTGTTTCTGTCCTCGGTTCTACCGAGGGACAAAATGACTGCCAACATTTCCTGAATCGGAATGTTGACAGCCAGCTGACAGCCAATTAACATGCAGCTCGTGATCGGGACGGTGCGCGCAGGGTGCGCTGAGAGTACGCGGACCCTACTCGGCCATAGATATCACTATCTTTTTACTTTTGATTTTCTCAGCAACTACTGAGCGGATTTACACCATTTAACAAAAGGGTTCTTTCTGAACCAAGAACTACCTCTTTGCCAAATTTGGTGTAATTCCGTTCAACAGTTCGAGCTGTAGCCGTGTCTAAAGTTTCCTATGGAAAATTGCATGGGGAAAACGCGTTTTGGGACCCCCCTTTTTCTCGGCCCCCGCTTGACGAATCCCCGAGACTTTCAGGGTAGGAGCGGACCGGAGCGGGCCATAAAGTTTGAAAATTTTGCGAAGATACGTCAACCGGCAAGAGAGTTATTTCAAATAGAATGTCGCGGATTTCCTATGGATAATAGGTTGTAACTATAACTATCTACTGGCGACCGCCAGTAGATAATATATATATATGTTTTATTTTAATATATATATTTAAATTAAAAACCTAAGGGAATAAAAATATTCTTATCATTTCTTACTCGTATATTGGGGATCAACTCGTCAAAGGTATTGCAATTTTCAGGTAGGTCTAGAATATCTGAAAATCATCATTAAGAGTAGTATCATATGGCAGTCAGATCAATTCTGTAAAAAAATAAAAAAGACAATTAATAAAAAATATAAAAGCATTAATAAAAATTTGCTAAAGGTCATATTGACATCTCATGTTAGCCCTTTTTTTGCACAGAATAATGGGAGTTGGGCTGTGTTTGGCCTTTTGCCTCTACACTCTTAACAATGTGCAATATACGCTATATGTGAAGCAGCCACTTCAACCTTTCCCTTTTCTAAATACAACATTTTTTAGGCCACAGTTATCTAAATGAAATACCTTCGAATAAACACTTAGAATATGTTTAATTGCAGTCTGGCAGGACACGGTACACTGCTTTTGAAATACTGTAAATACTTAAGATACAATTGACTGTTTCTCAGCCTCACAGGCCTATATAGCCCTCAGCTATATTTGGCACTATACGCTCATTTGGTAGTAAAGGGTGATGTTAAAGCATGCATTATAAAAGCAGGCTTATCAGCAAAGTCCAGATGGATGCATCATGCTAAAACCAAATAAACAATGTAATTGAAAAGCATCACCCATTTATTGCTTTTTTGGCTTTGACAAACACATATTCTTAAAGCACAACCTAGCAGGAAACTGTAAAACACAGAAGGCATTTCATATGTAGAGACACATTATTTTAAAGTGTGCTTTTTACAAAAGCTGACTGTGAAACAGAGGCTGTCAGAATCCAGACAGACTTTCAAAATGCAAAACATAAAGGGGTGAATCTTTTTTTTTCAGACTGAAAGTAAAAGCCTGTAGCCCTATTGATTGCAGTATCTATTAGCGTTATTATATTCTTTATGGACATCCTTAACCTTTTCATGGAGAACAACATAGCATTTTCAACAAAACTGTGCCTGTTTCTTGTACTGTAATTCACATTACACTACATGTTGTTTTGTTGAAATACAATAAAGACCAAGGGGCCGATTCCGATCTCGGCCGGTAGGGCTCCGAATCGGATTCGGCTTAACCGGATCCGATTCGGAGCCCTATTTCCGACCGATTCGTACGCGCGTCCGGGCGAGCGAGTACGATGCGAAATCTCCGACCGACTCGTCCGGGCGTCCCGACCGCTCCGACCGACTCGTTCCCGGGTCTAACCGCACCGACCGACTCGCTCGGACTCGACTCGCACCGCGCAATGGAGACGTTCCCCGGCCGGGTAAGTACGATGCGCGCCGCGGGCGCAGTCCGACCGAGCCGCGCACTCCGGCTCGAAATAGCTGTCGGAGCCGTACTTTGGGGGTCCGTGTCGGACCCCTGTACGCGTAGCCGCGCGAAGTCGCACACAGGGGGACCTATGGGTCCCCCTACCTGTGCGTGTACGGCGCGAATCGCTTCGCCGCGTACACGCTGTAGAGGGCGCACTTGTCCGCATCGCACCCATTGAGTCAATGGGAGCCCGCGTACGCGTTGTACGACATGCTCCCATTGACTTCAATGGGAGTCCGACCGACTCGAGTCCGATGGCATACGTGCGCATCATACTCGTTCGGTCGGACTGCACGGGTCCGATTCGGTCGGAAATCTCTCCGGGTCCGGCTCGGTCGGAGAGTTTCCGGCCCGAATCGGAATCGACCCCCTAGTGGTGCATAAGTCAGTTAGTCGTACAAAATATACATTAATGGACACAGTTTACTATTAAAAAGTGTCAACAACTAAAATTGTATATGAGAGCACAGTTAAGGGTCAAGTAACATCTGTAATTAAATAGAGTACGCTTAAGCAATAAACAATGCTAAACACAGATCATAAAACAATACTAATGTTATAAAAAGTGTATAAATATCTAAAATATACATATTATTTATCTGCTGTCTGTCAGTAGTGGAGTCCATTCTGATTTCTCTATCTTGTCACTCTTCTCTGCTGAACTATCTTCCCAGTGTTGCCACAAATTCCAAATGCTAGTGAAACTTATATACTTTTCTGGAGAGGGTATGATCAAGAAGCATCTTATCTTAAGATAACACATGAATCACGAAGGGTCTTATCTTGAGAATTCACTTAAATGTTCATAGAATTTCTTTGTGTTTACCCAAATTGAGAGTAGAATTGTTTTTCATTTTCCAGATATTTTTGTGAGGCCCTAAAGAGACCATTTTGTTATGACAAGGAGTCAGCATTTCCTGTCCTTAATCTAAACTAAAAGTGGCAGTAGTTTCCTTCTTTTCAGCTCTTTTTGTGAGGCCTTAAAAATAGAACATATGTTGTTGTGACCAGGAGTTAGCTGATTTAAACACAAGTTAGAAGTAGATTTCTTGTTTTGACACAAGCATACAAGGCCTCTGTTTTGAGCCAAAGCCAAACTAGATTTGTTTGTGTTTCCTGCTGTTTTTGTGAGTTTGTGAAAATAGAGCTTTTTGCAGATGTTACCCCACTTTCTGCCTCAATTTTAATGGGTACTGGTATGCTCTGACTCTGACTGTGCCCTGGGCTCTGCTTACCAGGCCCAGGGCCAGTGCTCGGTGTAAAAGGTATATGGCAATTAGGTGTAATTACAATTGACCTGACAACCTACCTATAAGCCCCTAGAACGTGATAGGGCATGTGGGTTTAGAAGCCTAGTAGATTTAATGCACTTAAGTGTGCACAGCTGTGTTGCTTGCTGTCATTTGTAAAGCAAGCCCTGCCTGGTAGGCTGCTTTTAAAATAAAATGATGTCTAAATTCTACTTTGGAATTAAAGGTACTTCCAAAGTCTTAAACTACCTTATTTTTCCATATAAGTCACCCCTAAGGTCTGCCCTATGTGTGCCAAGGGTAGGGTGCATTGTTAAAATAAGTAGGGGAAATATAAAATATGTTGTATATGCCCTGATGAGGAAAAAACTGCCAATTTCATTTTCGCCATTGTAAATTACTAGCTCCATAGGCTAACACTGGAAGGCTTTATTAAACTTTAATAAAATCTATCTTTTGAAAGGTGTGAGCTAGAACTATACTTCAAAGTATCAAATTAATAGTGAGAATGAATCCAAAAACTTACCAAGGTTGGATTTATTATAGATATTGCGGAAAAGAAGTTATAGAACTGCTTTCCTGAAATTAACTTAAATCAGCCCTGTAGCAGCCGTAGCAGGCTGAGCCAAGTTTTCTTAATGAAGTGTGAAGTGGCCTGGCTCAGACAATAGAAACATCTGGTGGGAGGAGATCTGCTGCCTGCAGATGCCAGGAGAGGAAGGGGGCTGGATAGCCAAACTGGCATTTAAAGGGATAAAGAGGGTTAGGACAGGAACCAGGCCTACCCCCACTTCCTACACCCACAGCCAGATGGGAGCCCCTGTAACCGGATTAGGAGAGGGGCAGGAAGGGGAGTGTAGGGAAAGTTAGCCACACCTGTGGGTTGGATTAACCAGGCCTGAGCCTACAGGAGAGATTTTCTCCATTTTGGTTTTTGTTGAGAAGTGCTTTCTGAGACATACATATGCCACACTTCTAAGGAAGTGGTCATCACGAAGGGTGGTAACCTGTACCCCATTGGTCAAGGGTGCCCCCCTTCTGTCAGCCCAAAAACTGGAATAAATATGTCAGAGCTGCCCAGCAATTCAGATCCCTACCTGGAAACATAAAGAGAAGAGGGACTGCCCTGCTGAACCCCTGGTCTGCACCACAAGAGGACTGTAATCATAAGGACTGTAACTGTTGCACACTCTGGGCTTTGCTAAAGATGACTTTTCTTTGCTTTAAATTTTAAAGAGTGGACTCCCTGAAAGCAGCAGGTAGAAAAGAGCTTCAAGAAGTTGCCTGCATCAACTCCACCAAGAAAAGACTAGCTGACCAGCATCCAGTGGACTTTAAAGGATTTGTCAAGGTGCATTGTGGGAATTGTAGTCTCAACTCTCCAAGGAGCAACACAGAGCTTCTGGAATCTTTGCTGGTGTTGTAGACACTTCAAGACCCAAAAAGGACCTTCTGAAAGAAGACCCAGAAGTTGGGAATCATTTAGAGAATTTTTGGTGAAAAGCTCCATAAGTTGGCCAACCCGTCATTGAGAGTCAAGCCGGCGGTGCTAAACCACGACTTGGCATAAAATCCAGGTTTGCCCAGCTGAAATCTCTGGAGGTCTTAACCATCAATGACAAGAACCAATCACCGAGAGAAAAAGCTCCAAAATGTGACTAAGTCAAAAGGTAAAAACTTGACTTGGCCCACCGCTCAATGTAGCTGTCCTGCGCTCCATCATGGTCGGCCTAAAACTGTGACTTTAAAAATTCAGATTCCGTACATTGGATTTTTGTCACTTTGGTCTCATTTTAATCTTAAAAATATTTCCTATATAAATTGATGATGGATTTTGATTGTGTACTTATTTACTGTTATGGGTGTTTTTAAATGTTTTACACACCAGTCTCCTAAGCTAAGCCTGTCTGCTCTCAGCCAAGCTAACAAGGGTTGAGCAAGGATAATTTATTAAGACTTGACTAGACCTTATTTGTGATTGTGGTGTTATGACTAGCTGACGGTACCTACCTGCACCTACTAACAGTGAGGCCTTAAAAACAGATTATGAATCAGCACTTCTTATGTTGAAAAGTTACTTCTTTTTTTCATTTTTGTGAGCAACAACGTAATCCAAGACAGATTCAGGTAAAAATGGGCCTCATTTCCTATGTTGAAAAGTCACTGCTATTTAAGTTTCTGTGAGCAATGATTTCATCCAAGACAGATTCAGGTCCAAAACAAAGAAAAAGACCAGAGCGCATTTCTGATTCTTGCACAGTTTTCAAATTAGTCTGAACTCATTTCTTTTACTTGTACGTTTGAAAAAAGCCTAATTACATTTTATTTTCTGTTGCATGCTGTGCTACAGAAAACATCATGTGGAGCTTTTTTCTAGACACTATAAAAAGAACCTGTTTACAGCTGTTTTGCTACCTAGACAGATGCTGACAGACATGCACATACACCCTCACACACTATATTCACAAACACAAATGCACAGGAATGCCTACATGCTTACTTAGACACACACACAGGTGCAAGCACAAATCCACAACACAAAAATGCACATGCCTTTATATATAAACACACAGGCACACACATAGGTGCATGCGCAAAAGACACTAACACATAAATCGAAAGCATGCCTTAATGTAAACTCACACACGTACACGTACACATTCACGTACATGCACACACACACACACGCACAAATATCACATTCTTTCATATTCACATTTCTCTTTCCTTTCATAAAGGAAATTTATCATACCTGCTAAGCAGCATGTGTGCCTATCTCACAAATAAAAAAATGTATATCACCAGATGATCACACACTTTAAAAAAAAACATACTTCAGACATGGATGGCCAGTGCAGATTTGGGCTTTGAAACCTTATGTTAAAAGTCGCTAGTTCCTGCAGTTCCTAAACATTTCATGGTGGGATGGAGTAAAAGAGGGGGCTGATTCCGGGGGGGGCACCAGCTATGTAATTTCTATACATTACAGGGTGGGTTGATGTTAAAGAACAGAGTTAGTTTGGGACTTTTGGAATCCTAATGGTCACTAGCTATGTCCCTTCCTGCGCATTGCATGATGGAGGATGATGTAATTTCAAGAGGATTACTTCCTGGTCAAGCAACAAAGAAAGTGTAATTTCCAGGGTGGGACTTCTGGATCAGGAGCCATGGCTGACGTCAGTGGGACTTCCTAGTCACATGTGCTGAAAATTACATCACTACCAGAGCAGGCAGGATGGTGCAGTGGTGACATAATTTCCAGCTCATGGGCCACAGATAACTTCATTTCTGGGGTGGAACTACTGTGTCAGGAGTCACAGGTGACATCTCTTCCTGGCCACATGGGGCAGAAGTGATATCACTAACAGGAGGGACTTTCGGGGCATAGCCATGTGTCACATTATACAAACCACACTTACTTTTTAGTACTTACTTTACTGCTAACATATAAGTAAGAATATATAAGTACGATGTATGTGTGGGGTTGGAAATAGTACATCTACTTTGACAACAGTGGTAGTCTCTGGAGCAGGACCTTTGGTCTAGGCCGGCTCTCTCCCCAGCAGCTCTGCTGTGCCGTTGTCAGACCTCCAACCCCCACCTGGGAGGTTCGAGGCTGCTGTCTGCCGCTGCCTCCACCCTGCACCTCGCCTGCTGCCATAGTAGGATTCTTGGTGGATTGATTTATTTCACTTTTCACTTGTTGCCTTTCTGCGCTTAGTTTTGTTTTTTGTGCCAGTCTTAGTGTGTCCCCAGCCTCCGTTTTCCCGACGCTGCTGCCCCTGTGGCCCGCCCCCCCGAATGGTCCCCGCTCCTGCCTCCCAGCTGCACGTCCCTCCCCCTTCACTATATAATGGCGGCTGCTGCGCGGTCGCGCCACTGGCAAGCCCATCTGCGCCCGTCTGCGATCCGACCCCGGCCAGCACCAGGAACCCTGGATCTCCTACCGTCCATCGCTACGACACTACCACCCTCCTCGCACTCAACCCCGTAAGACTCAGACACTGCCAACAGGCCTCGCCGAACACAACCCATGGCCAGTTCTCCTGCCTCCACTGCTGCCAGACCTTCACCATCACCCCGGCCTCCAACACCACCGACACCAGCACCGACGACACCCTAAAATGCATCCTCCTCAATGTGTGCTCCGTACATAAACATGCCGTGGAATTCTGGAACCTACTCGACTCTCTCTCTCGCCCGACATCGCCTTCTTCACAGAGATCTGGACCAACTCCTCCTCCGCCACCGACATCAACGCTGCCATCCAAGACGGATACAAAATCCAGAGGAAGGAACGCCCCAACCACCCGGGAGGGGGCCTCGCCATCACCCACAAGAGCTCCCTCCACCTCACCACCTCCAGCGAAACCTTCTCCTCCGCCGAACACCTGCACTTCCAGATCCAGACCAGCCCCAACGCCACACTATGAGGAACCCTCATCTACAGACCCTCCGGCCCCCAGACACACTTCGCCACCACCATCACCGACTTCATCACGCCCCACGCCATCGCCTCAATAACTACATACTCATTGGAGACCTGAACTTCCACCCCGATAACCCCAGCGACCCCAACTCCACCATCCTCCGCAACAACCTCGCCAACATCAGACTTAAACAACTCATCGCCACACCAACCCACAGAGCAGGACACAACCTCGACCCTATCTTCGCTGCAGGAAACAGTATTCACTTCAGCCACACAATGCAACCGCCATGGACCGACCACCACTGCGTACACTTCACCGTCGACAAACCCAAGGCACCCATACCAGCCCCACGCCCACCAAGAAGGAACTGGAGCAAGGTTACCGACAGGCAACTCAACTCCACCCTCACCCGAAATAACCACACCTGGGCATCCACCACAAACAGCGCAGCCAGAGGACTCCACACCTGGAACTCCAACTGTGCAAACGAGCTTGCCCCGCTACGCAACCCCCAACAAACAACGCCCCAGGAAAGCCGCCTGGTTCACCACCGACCTCCAAGAAGCCAGGCGCACCTGCAGACGCCTGGAGAAGAACTGGAGAAACACTAAGACAACCGAAAACTACTCCACCTACAAGGACGCCATGACGAGCTACCACAACCAAATCAGAACCACCAAGAGGAACTTCATCCACAACAAAATCCTCGCCAACTCCACCAACTCCAAGGAACTCTTCAGCGTCATTCAGGAATTCACCAACCCACGCAGTGAAGCCACAGACATCACCCCGTCCCAGGACCTCTGCGACAAGCTTGGAACCTACTTCCACCTCAAGATCAAAAACCTCTACGACAACCTCATCGACCATCCACCAGATGCCACAGCCGGCCCCCCACCATCCAGAAACACCAGCCAGCCCACCATCTCCAACTGGACACCGATCATGACCAAAGACACTACCTCGACCATGAAAGGCATCCACTCGGGAGCCCCCACGGACCCCTGCACTCCTCACATCTACCACAGAGCAGCGGCCGTCATCGCACCTGAACTGCAACGCACCATCAACACCACCTTCGAAACAGGCACCTTCCCAGACGACTGGAAGTGCGCTGAAGTCAGGCCCCTGCTCAAGAAGCCCACAGCTGACCCCACCGACCTCAAGAACTACCGGCCCATCTCACTCCTCCCCTTTGCAGCCAAAGTTGCAGAGAAAACAGTCAACAGGGAACTGACTCGATTCATCGAAGAGAACGCCGTCCTCGACCCGTCCCAATCTGGTTTCCGAAGCAACCACAGCACTGAGACCGCCCTACTGGCTGCCACAGACGACATCCGCACCCTCCTGGACCAAGGCCACTCCGCAGCCCTCATCCTACTCCGCCTATCAGCAGCCTTCGACACCGTCTCCCACCGCACACTAGTCGCCAGACTACACGACGCCGGCATACAAGGAACAGCCCTGGACTGGATCCGATCATTCCTCACCGGAAGAAGCCAAAGGATCAGACTACCACCCTTCCTCTCCGATCCCACGAAAATCACCTGCGGAGTTCCACAGGGATCATCACTGAGCCTGACCCTCTTTAACATCTACATGGCCCCCCTCGCAGCCATAGTCCGACAACACGGCCTCAACATCGTATCCTATGCCGACGAAACCCAGCTCATCCTCTCCCTCACCAAAGACCCCACCACCGCCAAACTCAACTTCCAGAAAGGAATGCAAGACGTCTCAGTCTGGATGACCAACAGCTGCCTGAAGTTCAATGCCGAGAAGACAGAAGTCCTCGTCCTCGGAACCACCCCCTCAGCATGGGACAGCACCTGGTGGCCGACCGACCTCGGAAGCCCACCTACCCCCTCAGACCACGCCAAAAACCTCGGCATCGTACTCGACTCATCACTCACCATGAACTGACAGGTCAACGCTGTCACCTCCAGCTGCTTCAACACCCTCCGCATCCTCCGCAAGACCTTCAAATGGATCCCCCCTGAGTCAAGGAAGACAGTCACCCACGCCCTCATCACCAGTAGACTGGACTATGGAAACGCACACTACGACGGCATCAACAAGTCCCTACTCCGCAAACTCCAGACAATACAGAACACCGCCGCCATACTCGTCCTCGGCATCCCCCGGCACGAACACATCAGCCAGAACCTACGTAGACTCCACTGGCTCCCCGTTGAGAAAAATCCTCACTCACGCCTACAAATGCCTACACAAAAACTGACCCAAATACCTCAATGACAGAATCAACTTCCACGTACCCAAATGAAACCTCCGATTGACCAACCTCGCACTGGCCGAAACCCCGCGCATCCACAGAGCCAGAACAGGCGGAAGATCCTTATCTCACATTGCAGCCAAGACCTGGAACGAGCCACCGGCAGACATCAGACGCCCCCCCTCCCTGACCACCTTCAGGAAGACCCTCAAGACCTGGCTCTTCGGCTAAACAGTTCTGCTGACTCCCCTCCGCCCCCAGCGCCTTGAGACCCTCACGGGTGAGTAGCGTGCTTACAATTCCCCTGATTGATTGATTGATATTCCAGTTCCTGGATGTGAAATTTCTATAGATCAATATTCAAAACCTCACTGTAATAGAACACCCCTTTTGGCAAATGTATATGAATAATGTTCTGTAAAATCTATCATTTTGGGACTCATTTGAGATCTTTTCTTGGGAGAAGGACCTCACCAACCCCCTGGTAATGAGTGAATTTGCTAGCTGCTATTTATAGCGGATATTTCGATCCTTTACAGAGCTAATTTGTGTCCCCAGTTAAGCCCTGTGTTGATATTGCCCCACAAGAGGCAGTTTAAATTCTTTGCTTAGCTGTGCAGATTATTGCCAACATCTCAAGATTCTATAGACTGCAATGGTGTACCATTTTTCACTGAAGTTTACACTGACTTTCCAGTGCAAAAACACATTTAGTAGTGACTGGACAGCTCATATGTTTTCGGAGCAAAATGAACCCACCTTTAGTGCAATCTGTCTATCTTGGCCCCTGGTATACCTTGGGGGCTACCTCAGCTGGAGTCTATGCTGTAAAACACTTAACTCTGCAGGAGTCAAAATTAGTAAATGATGACTCCGAGGGGCATATTCACAAGGAGCTATCGCCGAATTAACAGCACTTTATCGCAGCCAAAGTCATGATAAATTCACCTCCCCATTCACAAGCCGGTGTCAACAGCCCATAGCACCAGTTTACCCGCGATAGTAGCCGCAAAAAACATCGCCACAGAGGACCCCCGCAAATATTGCTAATGAGATGCAGAGTAGGCGTTCCCGTGACAAAAGCCGAGACAACAGCACACCTCAACATTCACAACGACCAGCCACATCCGCGATAAAAACACAAAACAGGCGATAAGGCGCGATAGCACC
Organism: Calotriton arnoldi; assembly: GCA_963921515.1. Taxonomy (NCBI): domain Eukaryota; kingdom Metazoa; phylum Chordata; class Amphibia; order Caudata; family Salamandridae; genus Calotriton; species Calotriton arnoldi. Next base: position 282,982 of record CAWUFW010015857.1, on the reverse strand, counting down.
AGGAAATCTACACCTGCTCTGACCTGGTGTAAAGTCGGACGGCAGCCAGCACCACAAAAGGGAGCACAGCCCAGGGCCACATCCCAAGGGCAACAGATGCCATGGAGCCACCCATCATGCGGCCCGGACACCCAAGAGGGCCACAACACCCACCTCCACCACCCCAGGACCCCAACCCACACCCGGAACACCCCCGGACCACCACAGACGCAGCGCAGACAAAGACAGCGGAACCCCAGGAAACGTACCAGCCACACAGACCCAACATCTGACAATGTCACCTTCCACTACAAGCTGAAAGGGACAACCAACCTACGCACCCTGACCATCATCGCCCAACAGGCCTACGACAACAACACTGCGGACAACCAACATCCCACCCCACACAAAGCTGATGGCATGGCTGCACCTGTTGGCCCCTGGAACCCCCCATACAACACCGGCCAGAGTCAGAGGAGTCTCGCAGCCAGCCACATCCAAGTCCCCCACACCTGTCCTGGACATCACCATCACCCTGGCACCCCAGTCCCCATACGTACAACACAATGCGCAGGATACGCTGGAGACCAAGCAAGGACCATACGCCCAAGCAGGACGTACGCACGTGTTGGGGCAATACACAGCACACATGTACCACCTGTGCCCCCTGGTGACACACCACACAATCACCGCAACAGGAAGCACACGTCTCACATCAATGTGCAGGCAACAACAGAACACTGTGGAACACCCAACAATGTTGCCTTCAAATACACAGCCAGTGTGCATGTTACCTTCATCCTCCGACAGTCCATCATCACCCAGCGTTCCCCGGATGGCAACAAGGGAATGGCACAGCCCCTTGGCAACATACAAATGAACACCCCACACACCTCAACTCCACAACCATGCAAATCACAATGCTGGCAATGCACACGTCACAAAATCACATACAACTGGCACGACAATATGCCCACCCACCAGACACGACAGAACAACTTACAATGTCCACATGGGCAAGCCCTGAACATGAGCCAGCAACGGCATGGCACCTCAGCCACATAATAGCCAAATGTGGGAAGAGGTGGCAACCAGGCATGTGTGAAGGATGCAGTAGAACCATGATTGGGAAAGTACACAATGCCAAGAGTGCCGGAGATGTGCTGGACACCTCGAAGTATGCAGAACACACCCATATCCATGGCGACATACACCACTTGTGTATGGAGTGTAGTGGACAGTGGACGCCACCATGTCATCCCAGCCAGTGGGGGGCCTTGCGGAAATGTTGCCTGTTACGCCCCCCCAAGCGTCAGCGGAGTGGGATGGCCCGGCGTATGCCACGCCAGTGTAGGGGTGTGAATAAAAAGCACATAGGCCTGGGCGTGGTCCTCTTCTGGAAAGACCCACGTCTCTGCCAGGGCGGCGCCTCCCACCCCGCCACGAGGCTGATGCCGTCCCCGTGTGCAGAGTTGCCTGCGATGCTGTGCGCCTGCCGGACCCCGGCACGCTGGACCACAAACCTGTCAGGCCCGCCCCTGCGCAGCCAGGCCACACTGATCACCTGCCGACACCGGCGTGTGTCAAGGAGGGCCCACCACGTGCCGTCGCAAGCTCCAAGCCCGAGGCCCGCAACCTTGGCAGCCACCTCAGACCATCACGGCCTCCACGACACAGGCCCGCTTAATTCCTTTCTCGTTGACGTACTCCACTGCCGCCTTAGGCCTACTCTTCGGACCAGTAGGTCCCATATGTGAAACTGTGTCCTGAGTCATGAATGGCAGTGACCCCAAATCCGGGCCAGCGGCCACAGCACCAGACCCCCCCGATGAGTGAGGCCTAGTTCCATATGGGCAACTTGCGACACGTGGTGCCACTAACCCTGTTCAACGCCAGCCAGCAACATGTGGTGCCACTAACCCTGTTCAACGCCAGCCAGCGACACATGGTGCCACTAACCCTGTTCAACGCCAGCTGGCTACACGTGGTGCCACTGAACCTGAACTACGCAGGCCGGTGGGGCCATCCAACCTATGCCGGCGACACTCGGTGAATGGGCCGTGCTGACCGCTGCCTCAGGCCTACACCACGGTCAGGTAGGTCACGCATTTGGAACTGTTGTATTCCTCTTCGGGTGACCGTATATAGGTTTTCCTGTATCATGTCCTTATATAGGCACAATTCGCCCTGCCCTTATATAGGCATAAAATCTCAGTCCTTATTTAGGCATTAAACCGTGCAAACCTCCAAATACAGGCATGGTCTCCGACATCCGTCCACCCTAATGTCACAACGAGTTCTTGAAGAACAGACCCTTAGGCTTCGGGAGTTTCCCTAGCACAGGACTATTGATTTCTTCAAGGACTCATCTATTATGCATGAACCGTTATACCTTAAGGGTTCATTCATGACGTCTTCCGCTGTCCGATTCACGTCAATGCTAACATTCTGAGGTACCTCTCAGGTATAAATATACCTTCCCTAGCCCTTGTAAATCAGAGGAGACCTCGACTTCAGAGGAGCCCGTTTCCCGGCCTGACGCACTGAGAAGACGCTGTCATCCCTGCACGCAGAGAGTCCAGCTTCCAGTGATCTGACTTCCCTTGCGGGGTGTTGGAGTTCGAGTCTGGCAAGAGATTCCTACCTCTCTCATTCTTAAGGTATGGAGCTGACTAGAACCTAGAGGGACTCTTGGCATACTAGGCATACTAGGCGTAACATACTCTTAGTATACCATAGTAAGGAATACTCCACCTACTTCATACCTCTCCCTACACCTAGGTTAGGTTAGGTACATTGGGGTAGAACTAGCTTAGAAACGCATCGTACGAGTACTTGCATTTTTAGTATGTGTTATTTATGTAAATGAATATCTACTAAAGATCATGCTAGCGCAGTATTATTTATTTCTACTGCTTACGCTGTACATTATTTATCTTGCATACTGTCTTGTGATCGTAACAGCACATATTACTTACACGAGAAACAAGACTGTTCAATAAATCTTTTATTGAAACACCCGTCTATTCTTTCTGTGTAACTTTGAGGAAAACTAAGCATGCACGATTGAGCTGAGTGAAACGGTTATCTATTGTTTCCACGACTCTGGGACACGTTCTGATTCTAAAGGGAAACAAAGTGGTCATGTTTTGCGGCTGCCAGAAACTACTCCCTTCTTGTTTGTCAAGGAGTTTCTAGTGGCCTCTGAGCTAGCTGGCACAAGTAATTAAGTTTAATATGCTCGATAGCGACATACCGACCTCATGTCCTATGTCAAGCCTATAGGGTATATTATTCCAATGCGCAGAGCCTATTAGGGAAATAGGAGCTACACTACATGGCGCCCAACGGTTTGGTAAGGCGGTAATTTAACGTTAGATACTGAGTAACTCAGCCGTGCCTTTTCTCTCAGAGACCCCTACCCATATACTCCAAAAGACGTCTGGAGTGGGCAGGGTTAAGTATCCACCACGGCTACATATGGAAACACCCTATATATTAGCTGTTTGGTTTGCTCAACATTGAAGGATACAGTGTTCCAAAATATTGTGCACCTATCTTTGTTTCCTTGAAACTTGTTCTGCATTTTTCAAAAAACAAATGTCCAACAGGGAAAATGCCACCGACACCAGTGGAGCTGCGGCTGATCCAGCCCTAGCAACAGCTTTTAACATTACAGGTTTAAATGAAACCGAGGAGGGTGTTATAGACATCCCTCCAAACTTAAGAAGAGCCATCACTCTAAAACTCATAAAACACGGCCTACCACCAAGAGGCGGTGGAGCAGTTTTCGTGATAGAGGCACACGAATCCTTTCAGACAGAGGTATTCTATTCATGCGTAATATTTCCTGAATCCAATCCAGTTACAAAACTGTTTCACTTCTACAAAGAAGATGATCCACCAGAGGAATATATTCCTTTCGAGGATATTGAAATTCCACTAACATACCAGGAGCATCAGCTCTGGTTTAAAGGCGCCCTAAAACATCACAGAAACATTACCAGGCTCGGTCCACTAGGTAGACCAGGAGCAACATGGCCGATTCTAGCCGGCTACACACCTCATCCTGAACTGGATATAATGTCAGATGAGGAATTACTTACTCAAATCACAGAGTTAATAAAAATCTACAGACAATTGGTCCAATATGTCATGCAGACTTTCACAGTCCAACCACCATTAACCATTCCAAATCAGACCCCTCAATCGGGGACTGCACTAAAAATTACACCACAGACTCTATACGCAGTCAAAAAAAAATGCCCACAAAACGTGAGCAAATTCCATTCTGGATAGCTCAAAAAATTACTCAAATCGAAGCAGTATTTCCAAATACTAGCCCGTATGAGAAACACAGAATACTAACAATCAGTTTACCAATGGGGATCACACCACAACTGGAAGACTGTACCACTTGGGGCTCAGTCTTTGCTGCCATCTATACTAAAACACATGGTATTCCATCAATTGCGGTAATACCAGATGTCCTGAAACAAATTCAAAATGAATACGGGGCAGAGCCTGCTCTGAATTTAGGTATGAAATTACTGAAAAATTTCGACCAGGTCTCAACAATAATATTATCTAATATTAAAGGGGAGGCAGCAGCAGTGGCGATCCGCCAACGATTAAGGGAATTTGATGTTACAGAACATCAAACTGAGCTACCCAGAATAATTGAACAATCATATGCAGAATTAGGCAGAGATAGTTTGGGTGGAAGACCAGTGAAACCAAAACTATCTGAAAGTCCTGAGAAGGACTCTATTAAACAAATTCCTACATCTTCTAAAAGAAGTGGGAAACTACTAAACAAAATTCAAACGAGAAACGTTCTCAATCCCGAGGTAGGTCTCCGCAAAAGGAGCCCTCTGAAAGGAGGTATAACCTCAGGAATAGGGATAATTTGAGAAAACCTGACAGGTATCAAGATACTGATACACGTTCCTCTCGTACCTTTCAGATCTCGTCACGGACTTCGGAAAGAAGAGGACGGTCAGAAAATAGAGAAGAACGCGTGAAATCCAAGGAAGATAAACACGCTCCAAAAAATAAAACAAAACCTCAATTCTCCAAAAAGAAAGTAGCAGGTCTAAAGATCAGACATGCCGAGAATACTGAGAACACAACTCAAGAACGGAGAATGGGCCCAGACAATGCTGGACAGTGCAGCAGAAGTCACAATAGTTCGCCAGAACCTGAAGGAACTTCTGGAGATAGTGGACTTGAATGAGTACACTACAGTTGAGACTGTAGACACCAGGGTTAGTACTCCACAAAGGTTATATGAAATAACACTCCGAATGGAGGGAGACATACCTAGACAGGTGAAAGCACTCTTTTGGGAAAAACTTTCAAGGGGCTATGACATACTTCTAGCAGAAAAAGACTGGCCACCACAATTTGTCAGGGAGTGCCCACATGGCGAGGACATTATTATGCCTGCCTTCTCTAATCATATTCCAATTAATCTAAAATATACTTATGACAGGAAATGGGCAGTAGCCCAGGCCCCAGCATTATATAAAAATCATGTAGGATGGGATGAGGACTAACCTCACCATAAAATACATCGGAAACATGAACCAACTGCACAAAGGCAGTATCCAATAAAGCAAGAAGCTAAAAAACAGGTCAGGGAGATCTTAGATCAACTTGAATACCAAGGGGTGATTGAAACATGCACCTCCTCAATGAACAATCCTTTGTTTCCTGTCTCCAAACCAGACAACACCTATCGTGCTAGTGTTGGATTACAGACACTTAAACACTTGTTGTAAAACATTTGCAGTGCAAAATGCACATAGCACAGCATTAATGAATAACATTGTGCGTAAAAAATATAAAACCACATTGGACATCTCAAATGGTTTCTTTTGTCAAAACATAGAACCTGAAAGCAGGTACTTAACAGTATTCTCCATAATGGGGACCCAGCGTCAATTGTGTCGACTCCCACAAGGGTTCAAGAACAGCCCGGGGTTATTCTCAGCGAGAGTAACAGAGTTACTACAAATTTATGACAATGAGGCATTGTCCTATGTCGATGACATCTATCTGACGGACGATGACCTGGACAAACACTTGAACAGGGTAAGCACCATTATACTGGGCTTCGCCTCTGAGGGCTACAAGTTCAACTTTAAAAAGTCCCGAATTGCCCATCTCAATGTCCTATTTCTAGGATATGAGCTTTCAAGTGAAGGCAAGAGCTTGGCAGCTAACTTTTTAGAACAGTGTGCGCTGCTCCAACCTCCAAAAACGCTAAAAAACTTACAATCCATCCTGGGTTTCCTAAACTTTGGAAGAACATACATTCTAAATTACGCAGAAAGGGTTAAACCTCTCTACGCATTAATCAAAACTGATTTTTCTATCAAGAATTGGACACAAGAACACACAGAAATCTTGAGTTCACTACAGGCTAACATGTTAGCAACAAATCACTTACAAACACGCGTAAGTCAACGCAACCTGGTGATCCGAATAATTTTGGGTCAGTGCGGATTCACCTACTTAACATTTAATGAGGGTGAAAAAATACCAATCGCATACAAATCTCATTTGTACACACAAGCGGAAATGAGCTTCACTTCAACTGAAAAAATTCTGACAGCAGTTCAAACCGCTGTAGCAAAAGAAAGAGCCCTAGCCCAAGGGAAACGCATTATTGTCGTAACCCCAGTACCAGCTTTAGAAGCGGTCACAAAAGCAAGCATTCCAAATGCTAAAGCATTACATCCAAGATGGATACAGTGGGTTAATTCTCTTGCTGCAACAGATGTTGAATATGTTTTTGATCCTGATTTAAAAACACAAGCATTCCTGCAATATGAACAAGAATGTCCTCTGCCCACTGAAATTCTGCCTCTCGATCAGTACGAATTCATAATTTACACTGACGGATCCGCACAACCCACAACAGGGGGTAAGCAAGCTTACAGTGCAGCGTGTGCAATCGTTAAAGGTCGCATGCGAGATGGTATCTTCAGACCTATGGTCACAAAAACTCAATCTCTAGGAGATTGTACAGCTCAGCGAGCTGAACTACAAGCATTCAAACTGGCACTTGAAAGTACAGATCGAAAATTCCCCACACTAATAGTGTGCGATTCCTTTTACTGTGTTCAGTCGTATAATGAATATATACAAAAATGGCTTAAAATGGATTCAAAGATGCGAAAGGTGGCACAATAAAGCATAAAATGCTTTGGGAACAAATAGTTCAGTTAAAAAAACGAACTACCAAAGGCTCACGTGATCCACACACTGAGTCATCAACGTGATGGCGTTCACGTTGCAGGGAATTCATTGGCTGATGAAGCCGCAAAGGGGCTGTTCAGACGGCTTCCGTAGCTGCGATCACTCGTTCAAAAACAAAAATAGACAGTGAGATAATGTTGGCTGTCAATGCTACAAGCAAAGGCAGTGGTGCAGCGTTACCAAAAAGTTTCCACTCAAGTACTCTTATGTAATTGATGCGAACAGCCTTCCTTTTGCTCGAATCCCTGGAGTGGGGGATAGGGTAATTCCAAACATGGAACGTAGAGCAGTTTTAATTTATGAAGCACATTTGGGGGAGGGTCTGTCACATCAAGGGATCTCTAAAACAATATTGACGTTAAAAGAGATGTACTGGTGGCCTGGAATGAATACACAGATTCACATCTTCATCAATGACTGTATAGACTGTAAGGTACAGCGTGATGCAGAACGCCAACAGACACCATGCTACGAATGTAGCTGCCCAGTACAGACACCACTGTTAGACAGCATTAGACTATCTACGCGCATGCGTCCTTCTGGACAAATGCAATCCCACAAATACTGAATTTAGGTTCCTATGGATATGGCCTCAGCGCTCGGCTGACGCTCAAACTGTTATAAAAGATTTGCGAGTCTTTATCGGCACATACGCAATAGGCACGCTACATTCTGACCAGGGCCCTGCGTTTAGCTCTCTGGCTTACAAAGAAGCCATGGCCAGTCTGGGCGTTGCATTGCGGTACTCCTCTCCATTCCATCCTGAGGGAAATTTGGTTGTGGAAAGGAAAAACCGGGACATAAAGCAGTCTATAACAGCTAGGGTATTAGGTTTGGGTGATGGGTGGGTCAAACATCTTTATGGGGTCCAACGCTCATTGAACAACCTGCCAAGAAGTTCTCTAGGGGGGGTCACTCCATATGAGGTCCTATTTGGGACAAGAATGTGGGTACCAGACCTCGATCACGTAGGCACAGTGGTGGAAAATAAACCCTTTGATATCAAAGATCGTTTGGCTGTTTTACAGGAACTCAATGAACTAATATCGAAACAAAGCAACGTATTCCTGCAGCCAACCACCACTGGGGAAAAACCGGCAGTCCCAGCAAGGCCTGTCTGGATTCCAAAAGTTGGGGATCTAGTCAGAGAAAAGATTGCAGACAAGAAGGAATTTGGACCTTCTTACAGACAACAAGTACCTGTCTTAACAGTTCAAGGAACAAGAACAGTACTTCTGCGGCCCCTTGCTGGAAAAAATGAGAAAAGATTTGTGTCCATCGACCTCATCAAACCACAGTATGTGGCCAATACTAAATAGTAGGCCTCGTGGACTCCGACCTAGTAGCAGACACACTCCTCTCGCTACTATCCAAGAGGTTCAGACTGAAAGACTAATAACCATCGAGACTTCAGGAGTAACAGATGAAGGACTAAGCAACAATGCAATGGAACTCATCCCTCTTGAAAATCAAGTAACAGTTCGTCCAAATACACCTGTCTACACCAATGTAGCAAGTGATCAACTGGTTCCAGCGATTTCTACAAATCCTGATGCAATTTCAACAATTGACAGAACTGCTTCTGGTTATTTCATTAACTTTGATACGTTCTCAGAAGATCCGAGTGAACCTGAAACGACGCCAGCATCATTAACATTCAAGCAGCAAGTACAAGACTTTCTTCACTTTCTGAAAAAAACTTATCTGGTCTCACCATGGATTGAACTCTGGATTATTTCTGGAATATTTGTTTTCCTGCTTTGGCTAGCTTTGGTTATGACTATGAGCGTGCTTATAAATGGCAGATACATCCATGTGAACACTGAAAGAAAAGATGTGAACTTACTTTTGAAACCTCATAAATCTTCCCATCGTGAAGCAAGAGACTTGTCAACAGTGAACATCACAGCCGTTCCTATACAGGATGGTATAGTGTGGGACAAAACAGATTTTGATATTTTTGGCCCGACGGAACAATTGAACATTCCACATTTGTTTAAAATTTCACTAAGTGATCTCATTTCGTCCAGTACCTATTCTGATGATTGGGACTTTGAGACTGTTAACGACATAATGTTTGACCTAGAAAAATCTGCTGCATTTTCTAAAAATGAATATTTAGAGGGTTCATCAGACTATGAACAGCTGTATTGCTATAACCACTATGGTCATCATTATTTGCATAAATCTGCATACCCTAGAAATGTGTTTATGTTTAACCAATGGGAGCATTGTCCTACACCACCAAAAGGTAGTTCAAAAACATTTGTTAATAAGTTTCCATATTTTTCAGGTTACAATACATCTGATCCAGAAACGTTTTACTATAAAAATGTAAACAAAACAGGACTGAAAATTATGTTAACAAATACAAAACAGATTTATTCTGCAGCATTTATTGCCCAACTGTCTAGACAGGGTTTCGTCTTTTGGAAAGACACAATAGACACAAAAACTGTCTGGGGTACTAAAGATTGGCAAGTGCAGGGGATAGAAGCTTTATTTAGAGCCTGCATCATCCCTGAACAAATAATGTTTTTGAATGAAACTGTCCAACAAACATCTTGCCTTGGACTAGCCAAGATCAAAGGGATGAAAACACCTTCTGTACCAACACCTGCAAGTGATAACAATACACAGGCAGTGGTTACAGTTGACAAAATACTACAACTCAACAGATCTAATCCTGATTGGAGAAAATGGTTGATCTGGCCCACAGACACGAACAACTGTCAGGAAAGATTCCTGAATAAAACTCAAGGCTTTACTATTCATAGGCCAGACCCAAGATACGTCCAAAGACAGCATCCGGGGGTAGTAACAACATACAGTGTAGGTAAATTATCCCTCGATTGGCTGCAGAAATCTACACTACAGGATGTGAAACAACACTTATCCTTACTTAAAGAAGACGCAGACCTTAGGGAATTCTTGCTTGGACCAAGAAAACCGCGTCAAAAACGTTTCATATATGCCGGCATTTATGCTGCTTATAATGAAGCATGGAAAGTGTCACAGATGGAGGCCGCAGAACGAATACGTGAACTTGATCGTATTAATTTAGAGAAAACTCTCTCTGTGGTCGACAATGGGTTAACAACTTTGTCCTCCAGAATATATTCATTGGACGGCATTGTATCCTCTGCTATCGACATACTGGAACAAGATTTGGCGATGTTACAACAAGGCCAATCTCAATTACGTTCTATTGTGTTATTAAGCTGGACGCTGCAATCTTTGCGTGCGGGCTATGTGCCTTGGCGTTTTATCAACACGTCAATTCTGTTTGCAGAATACAATTTAACTGATAAACAGATCAAACTGGCACAAAGAGGAGCAAAGTATACAGTGCTGGGCATTGAAAAACTGGAAAGGTTACCATTCACAGTGGCAGAAAAACCAGCTACAGAATGGCTTATTCATGGCAAAATCACACTACCTGTGACTACTTTTCAGTTTCAGTATTGCCTCAAACAAATGCAAGCAGGCAAATATGAAAGGTTGGGTAAGGAATACATTAAGACATCTTGGAATTTACCATACACATATAGATGTTGGAGTGGGGATCGTGAAGTGTTTCTGAGCGGTACACACTGTAAAAATGCACTGAGCGGTTCACTAATATGTCAGGACATTTCTTTACACGGGGCTTGTAATGGTTCTGTGGCAAATTTGTCTTGCCACCAGCAGGGTACACCAGCTGCTGTGATTAATCCAACGTTTGGACAACTTTCTAATGGGAGTTACCTCATGTTGAATGATCAGAGTTGCTGCGGCATGTTGCCAGGCATCCCATATCTAGTAACGGTCAACTCCAGGGTCACTTGCTGTATGCAAGTATTGTTTGCCCCAATAGACACAGTCAGGGAGTCGCCTTTGTGGCCTTCGCTGAACGTCTCTTTTATAAGATTTGATACTTTAAGCAGAATGAAAGCCACGCTTTTACAACAAACAGTGCCTTTGACCTCGGCCAAAGAAACCTATGATCTACAAGTCGCAAGGACTTCGGCTGAGATACAGACTTTAATACGTACAAACTGCCCTATACATTTCGTGGAAATGATAGGACGTATCTTTAACATGTCTGATACAAGTGGAATTGTACATGTATTTAAGAGCATCTGTTCCGGTCTGTTAGCACCTTTCCAGGCAATACTCGGAATAATCCCAAACTTTGCACATTCAGTGTTTGGTGGCATACCATTAATTCTAGCACTTGTTGCCGGAATTCTATTTCTCTTCCTGCTATTACGCTATGGCCAGCCTATTCGCAGACATCACTCCGAGCGAAGTGGAGAAAGCTCTCCTTGAACGAAAGTGCCGTGATCGAATAGTACAGCTTTTGGGCATGAATCGTCTACGGGAACTTAATACCACGTGGTTCCTGTCGTTCAGACCAATCTGGCAAGATTGCATCTTACCTGTTCTACGATGCCTGCTATGCGGTGAAGAATGCGTGTTGGACACCTGTCTAACATTTCCATCAGCTACGCCAACGGATCTCGATACTCAGCTGGACCAGATAACGGCCCATGCTCTGTATTGTCCCCAGAGGCTACCAATCCTGATGACGGCATTCATTGAGATCTCACAGACGCTTCTGGCTGCTGCTGAGGTACGAGATGGATCTACAGGCACACAGGTAACAACGGATGCGAACATTGCTGCGGCATCCTATGCTGAAAGCGATGCTTCACATCTCTGTGCAATTAATCTACTACACGAGGTGTTCCGAATGTCACCAACTACAGTGGACGATATTTTGTCTACAGAAATAGATGATCTCATGTTTACACCAGACCCGTACACTGACTCTGATTCAGCCCACAGTGTTCCAGAGATGCAATAACAATTTGGCCTTCATATTTCAAAAACTTGGAACTCTTCCCATATTGAACTTTTTCCGTTTTTTCAAATTAAATGGCAAATCAATCTGCTTGAAGTAGAACTATTCTTATAGTACGGACTTTGCGGTACTTCCTCAGACACTTTGTCATCTTGTTTGTCTAAAAAGTTCATTAATTTCCATGACATGAAAAGGCTTTGATTTTGAACAAATCTAATCGATCATTTTTCTGTCAAATGTAAATATTACTGCTTATTTCATTCAATTTGCATTTTTTTTTTCATTTTCAAATATATGCCTGAAATGAAAAGCAATGCTTAAAATGTACAGTACCTTTTGCATTTTAATGGGTTTTTTAAATACTTTTTAATGCTTTTAAGAAATATCTTTAGCAATATGCGGTACTCCATTTTATGTTTAGCATTTTAAATGTTTAGCATTTATATTATTATCGTACACACGAAAGTGGAGTGGGTGTTGTATTCCTCTTAGGGTGTCCGTATATAGGTTTACCTGTATCATGTCCTTATATAGGCACAATTCGCCCTGCCCTTATATAGGCATAAAATCCCAGTACTTATTTAGGCATTAAACCATGCACTCCAAATACAGGCATGGTCTCTGACATCCGTCCACCCTAACGTCACAACGAGTTCTTGAAGAACAGACCCTTAGGCTTTGGGAGTTTCCCTAGCACAGGACTATTGATTTCTTCAAGGACTCATCTATTATGCATGAACCGTTATACCTTAAGGGTTCATTCATGACGTCTTCCGATGTCCGATTCACGTCAATGCTAACATTCTGAGGTACCTCTCAGGTATAAATATACCTTCCCTAGCCCTTGTAAATCAGAGGAGACCTCGACTTCAGAGGAGCCCGTTTCCCGGCCTGACGCACTGAGAAGACGCTGTCATCCCTGCACGCAGAGAGTCCAGCTTCCAGTGATCTGACTTCCCTTGCGGGGTGTTGGAGTTCGAGTCTGGCAAGAGATTCCTACCTCTCTCATTCTTAAGGTATGGAGCTGACTAGAACCTAGAGGGACTCTTGGTGTACTAGGCATACTAGGCGTAACATACTCTTAGTATACCATAGTAAGGAATACTCCACCTACTTCATACCTCTCCCTACACCTAGGTTAGGTTAGGTACATTGGGGTAGAACTAGCTTAGAAACGCATCGTACGAGTACTCGCATTTTTAGTATGTGTTATTTATGTAAATGAATATCTACTAAAGATCATGCTAGCGCAGTATTATTTATTTCTACTGCTTACGCTGTACATTATTTATCTTGCATACTGTCTTGTGATCGTAACAGCACATATTACTTACACAAGAAACAAGACTGTTCAATAAATCTTTTATTGAAACGCCCGTCTATTCTTTCTGTGTAACTTTGAGGAAAATTAAGCATGCACGATTGAGCTGAGTGAAACGGTTATCTATTGTTTCCACGACTCTGGGACACGTTCTGATTCTAAAGGGAAACAAAGTGGTCATGTTTTGCGGCTGCCAGAAACTACTCCCTTCTTGTTTGTCAAGGAGTTTCTAGTGGCCTCTGAGCTAGCTGGCACAAGTAATTAAGTTTAATATACTCGATAGGGACATACCGGCCTCAGTGCTATGTCAAGCCTATAGGGTATATTATTCCAATGCGCAGAGCCTATTAGGGAAATAGGAGCTACACTACAGAACTGAGTCTTGATTACACCATGCCAGTGACCCGATGTCTACTGCAGGGGTGATATCACCAAACTCCCTGCTATCAGAGAAGCAAACGAATGCATCACAAGCACACGACACGTGTCTGTGGGCCACTGCTGACTGCTGCCTCTGGCATACACTGCGGTGCAGTAGGCCACAGAGCCTTGATTTGGCAATGTTGGAGTTCACATCTGTGTACCGGCATCATCGCAGACTGCATCCCCTCACAGCACCTGTGCCACTACGTTTGTTCCCCGACATTCATGGACACTCACTGGTCGTACATTGGTGGCGTTTGAGTCTATGGACTAGCGGCTAGTTTTCATCCTCATGTAGCTGAGCCCGAATTGTTGGTGCAGACGAGGGTTGCGCTTTCCATTCCTCCATTTGCTGCTTCCAGATGACATCAGACCTTCCACATCATGCCCTGGAGGACACTTTCCACTGTCCCCCGCAACCCTCCGCAACATACACCTCGGACATTGATGGGTACCCGCTCAGGTCGCATGGCCCATCTGACTGCACCGCAAGTCACTGTCCTGTGGCTGGGTGCCTGTGCCGGCCGCAGTGCATCCAGGGCCACTAACTCTGTGCTGCTCAGGCCTGGGACCCCTTCTTCTGAGACATTGAATGGCCTCTGTAGCGATGGTCTTGGGGTCATCAACGCCATGTGTCTGTGGCCCTGCGCTGTCCGCCTCCTCCGGCTCCAACTGCGGGCCACCAGGGCCCACACATGGCATCTGGTCTTGACCGGCCCGGACGTCGCATCACCACAGGAGGCACACGCCACCGCCGCAAGGACCACCTTCAACCGCCATCTGCCAGAGTCGAAAGGGTGGTCCTGACAGACCTACGGAGTTGTTCACACCTGTCGTGGATGCCATCATCGGCCTGATACCCTGCTCAGCACTCCAGGTGCCAGTGACTCAGTGCACCGCAAACCATTGTCAGTTGCTGATTGAGTTTTGTGCTGTTGTGAGGTTGCACAGCAATGTCACCTCATGCAGTGGGCTAGAACCTGGACATGTAGCTTTGTCGTCACCCACTCAATTCGTTTGGGGAGTGGACTGTGCCGTCGTACGCAGAGCCAACGTGGGAGTTTGACTGATATGTGCATGCCCCTGGGCATGGCTCTGTACTGGGTAGGTGCATCTGCATGTGTCTCTATGGCAGTGTGGGTCTCCTTTGTGGGGTGTGGGTGGTCCCTGAAGGGTATTGGACCCCCACGTATGTGTTCTACTTCGCATGCCATGGGTTAGGCAACACCCTCACATGTTGGGCCACCTCCTTTTGGCGTTCTGCCACCTGGCATTGGGGTGCCATGTGTGGGTGGGTGAAGTGTTGTGAGGCAGCCGTGATTGCGGGTGCTTCATGCTGTGTGGTCTGCTGCAGGGTCTGGGTTCTCCTCTGTGTAGCTTGTCTGCCCTGGTCCTGGTGGTGGGTTGTGTGGGATGTCCATGGGCTGTTGTAGGGCATGGGTGTCGGGGGTGTGGTGTTCGTCTCGGGCATCACTGATGCGTTGTCTGTTCTGACCTGCTGGAGGTGTTGTTTGTCCCTCTGCATTGTGAAGGGGAGGTGCATGTGTGGCATTGTGCCCATCACCCCCCATACCTCCAGCCCCTGTTGGATCCTCACCCTGTTGTTGTTGTGTCAGGTCCTCTCGAGCTGTGTCCGTACTCCCTACTCCTTGCACCATCTCCACACTGATGACTGTGGCCTGGGTTTCCTCCAGCTCCTCCTGTGGCGCTGAACTGCCACCTCCTGTCGCCATTGCTGCCTTCCTGTTGGCAGCGGGTTTGTACCTGGTTTAGGTTGTCACGTCCTGCCGGCGCCTCTTGGCCTCCTGGATTGGCCTCCTAGGCACTCGGACTGCATTCCAGGTGGTCTGCTTGTGGGTCAGTTGCTGGTAGTGTTCTGTCGCCTCCGTGGCCTTGGTCTTGTTTTCCTACGGTCTGAGCCCCGTCTTCCTCTCCCTTTTCTCCTTGGCCTTCCCCGACCCCATTGTTCCTTGCTGGTGGTCTGTGGGGGTTGTGTGGTTCGCGTTGCCCTCTGCGCTGGGTCAGGGTGCATCCATGTTGCTACATGCTTTGGCTTGTTTCTGGTGTGTTGTGTCTGTGGTTTTTATGGTGCAATTTCCCGCCAGACGCGTGGGATTTGCAGGCCTGAGGCTGCTTTTGGCTACTTTTTGTACCGCGATTGGCCTCATCGCATTGTTTCTCGCGTTTCGCATTTTTTGGCATGGCGTTGATTTTCACGCTGACAATTGACGCGTTATCTGGTGACTATCGCATGGTACCGCCTTGTTGTGAATTCCACGTTGACACAGGGATATTTTCATGCGATAGGCTCAGATATTGGAAGTTGCGTTACGCTACTCTTGCGGTAGTTATCACACGTTCTTGTGAATATACCCCCCCAGTGTAGTGCCTCACTGTGATCTTTGTAAAGTTCTATCTATTATCTCCTTTCAATACTTGTTTTCCGCTTTGTGTTTTTAGGTCGATTTGCTGATCTCAAATACTACAAGCTGTGGCTATGCATCAGGAGACCTGTATTGCATATCTTCATATAGCTGGTGGGCTTGTAAGTATTTTGTGAAATATGACAAGTTACAGTCTTTGTGAAGCACTGGAGTGCTTTGTCTATATTTCGATATAGTACAGTACCTTTCACTGTCTAATAAATTTACATTAACTGTGACAGTCATCTTGTGATATATTTGCAAAAATGTGACACAAATGGTACAGTGTTTACATTATTCACACCACCTTTGGAGCATTGCTTTCCAATTATTCACACGTGGGACATCTGTATAAATATCTCACACACAAAGACATACACATGCTCTCTCCCTCCTCTCTCTCTCACTTTCTTTATCTCTCTTTCTCTCTCTCTTTCTGTCTCTCGCTTTTCCAAGCTATGATTGTGATACCACAATTATCACACTGGAGAAATATCTTACAATTTTGAATCTGGCCCATTCTGCCTTGCAGTCTCCTGAATGTTGTACATTGTGTGCCATAAATTGTGCAGTAGTAACATTGGCAATTCACTGGATAGGAAAC
Source organism: Calotriton arnoldi (assembly GCA_963921515.1). Taxonomy (NCBI): domain Eukaryota; kingdom Metazoa; phylum Chordata; class Amphibia; order Caudata; family Salamandridae; genus Calotriton; species Calotriton arnoldi. The sequence continues at coordinate 266,120 of CAWUFW010015857.1, read as the reverse complement.
TAGATACTGAAGTGAGGTACACCCACCAGCAAGCTGGGTGAAGAATAAGGTGCAAAATCAATCAATGCAGGTGTCATTCATCGTGTAAGTTGTGAGGTATGCATGCGCACACGCGCCCACACGCCCACACACAGACACACATAATTCAGTTGAAATTTTTACCGCAGGACTTTTCACTGGAGGAACGCGCTACCACTGTTGAAAGTTCTCTGATGGATAAACCTCCAGTGAAATTGCAATTAATGGGAGACATTATTCTACCACTGAATTTCTGTGTCATTTTAATTTAGACCCTTAGTAATCTACCGTCTTAAGAGGAGTCCTTTAATAGTCTATACTCAACAATGGACAGTAGTGCTTTAGATGTGAAAGAAATATCTGCAAACCTCACAATCAGATCACTTCAGAAATGGCTTTGCTGCCATTTTTTTTCTCCGTTCTCAACTTTATGATGTACTGTGTAAGCATAGCTGTCTGTTGCAAATACTTGTTTTGTGCAATAACTTCCTTTAGGCCATTTTCCAGCATGCTAGTGTTTGTGTTTCTGTGTCACTTGGCAGCAAATCTGGAAAATATCAAAACTAAAAGGAGTCCTTCATTTATTCTGAATAACTTGATAACTATCCAAAGCTACGCATACTTGGCCCTATTCACCAAAAAACGTCAAACGTACTGGTAAAGATTTCCATTTCTGCCTGAACCTATTTTCACCAATATTCCCAGAAGAAACTAAGAAAAATGTGCTATAGGAGTACTTTTTGGATTGTCATGTAACTTTTCTCAAAGACTCTCAATCCAATTGTACAGAGTTCTTCATAGCGAATGACTTCTCAGAAAAAAATCAGAAGCCTTCTGTGCAAATACACTTTTTCTCTGTGGATAAAACATTTTTCTCAATGGGGACAGCTCTTCAGGACAAACCCTTGGGAAGATCCATTCCCTTTCCCGTCCTGGAAGGGGATTTACTTGAGTCTTTGCATGGGGTCAATCTCCCACCATTTCTACAGTGGAAAAAATTCAGAGATGAGTTTGAAACTCCCACTTCCCACCTTTTGAGTGGGATTTAATGCTGTGGATTTCTCCGCACTCAAATCGGAGAAATAGGCAGTGGTATATCTACATCCACCAGCAATCTCGTTGTACATTCCTGCAGGCCAAAAATACCATTGTGAATTGGGTCCCTTCATTTTGTCAAGAGTCCAAAAGATGTGTTGTGTACCTACTGTTTTTAACAATTCTATCGTAGAGAGGCAGATTGAATTGTTCTGGCAAGTGTAAACATATTATGCCTTAGTTTTATTTATACAGTTCAGCAAGAATTCCAAAACATATGTTTTCATTTAAAAGTGAAAGAACTATTAAGGTCAGATAGGTTACAGTCAAGAGAGATTAAAATCTATCCTACAATTTGTAGAATATTGATTCTATACACACTAGGACCAGCGGCGGCCGGCACAGGTAAACGCGGTGCGCGGTGAGGCGGGGGAGGGGTGAGAGAGGGGGGAAGTCGACATACGACGGAATAGGTATAATTAAATAAATAAATAATACCTATTCTGTCATCCATTGGCTTCCCCCCTGCCGGGCCTTGCCCCGTCCCACCACCCCACGCGCTCAACTGAGCCGGCCACCGCTGACTAGGACCCTTATGGTTCTATGCGAACTCTAAACAGGAACTACGTGATATGTGGGGGAGGTGATAGGGTGTGGTTTTGGGAAATATGACTTAATAGGCAGTATGTGTGAACAAATATTTGAGAATAAAGATATGCTCAACCACAGCTCCTGTGTGTGGGGTGATCTATTTGCATCTATTCGCATGCTCCAGGGCTGGGGAAGAGGCTACAACTGGCGACGAATAGCCTGTGCACATAGAAAACAAGGCTGCTCCACCTGAGATTTTGCAACATTATGGCAAAGTGCTCATGTGTGCATGCCACGTGTGCCCAGAATTGATGCAAAACAGTCTGTGACCTGCACACATGTAGTCAAAGCTCTGCCCCAGCCGCAGAAGTATTTTACGTCCCTGCAGAGAAGCATATTCAAAACGTCTGCCAATACTGCCTGTGATGTGTCAGCAGAGACCTTGTGCTGCACCCCAAACAAAGAGCGACTATTCAGATGAAGCAAGAAAATAACTATAATGCCAACATGGTTTAAGAAACAGAGAACATACTCACATTCAGGGGTGATTGAGGCATACTGCAACATATGCGTCTGCAACGCGGCTGATGCTTGCAGAAGTCATTGTAGCCACCCTGCACTGCAAAATCAGTTAAACGACACGTGCTAACACAAACGGCGACAGAAGGGAGTGCGTAATAGAATGCTGTCATGTTCTTGAAGCTGCCACCACCAGTCGACTGTGTGAATTGAAACATTTGATGACTTCATAGATGTACTAGAGAAGGTAGATGATAAGAAAATCATCAACTATTTGAAAAACCTTGCAGGTGATGGAGTGAAAGAATGGCTAAAGAAAACTTTACAGACTGATGCAACATCATACCGAAAGCTGAAAGAAGCGCAGGAAGCTAATTTCAATCAAATGTTGATTATGAAAGCCCAACAAGAGACTGGTGAAACAATGGATGAGTTTGTTGAAAGAGTTGACGCACTTATTAAACACTACAAGTTCTGCCATATTACCAATGAGGAAGCCATGCTCCTGACAGTCATTGACGGCTGCCTTTCAAATTCTTCTTGAAGGTGCATGTTGAGAGAGACACTCAGCCTAGAGAAAATGCTGATGGCTGTGAGAGCAGAGGAATGAGCAGAATGATAAGCTGCTGACATGAAAGCAGGGACAGAACACAATGAATCAGCATTGACCATGAAAAGCAAGCAGAAACAGATGCACGTAAGTCAACGTTGTCAAAGAAGACAAAACTATGCTTCCGATGTGGGTTTTCATTTCCCTGTGAAGGGAAATGTCCAGCCCTAGGACAAATCTGTAAGGGTTGTGGGAAAGAGAACCACTTTATAACTGTGTGATGAGCTAAGGAAAAATTAAATGTGTCATGATGGAAAGAAAAGATGGATGCAAGAATGTACCAGAATCACTTTCGCCACAACCACAAACCAAAAAGCAACATCGCTACAAAAAGTGAAGAACAAGCAAAATCAATCATCACCAAGTTTGTCATACAAAGGTTCTTCAATATCGCTATTGAGTACCAGCAAAGAAGATGGGTGCATGCTGATGAAACCGTGCACGTGTGAAGAAGACCGAAGTAAAAAAAAAAAACTCACCAAACAAAGCGCCAAACTTAATTTGGACACTGTCCCAATATTATATTGAAGGTGAAAGTTCACCCCATAACATTCACTATCAACAGTGAGGCATCGATTAACATCATGCCAGTGGAAAAGTTTAACAGCCTCTCGCTCGTTCACAGTGGCAACGCAATACAAAATTACATCAGTGTGAGACACCATTCATGCTCTACAAGGAACCTCGTCTACTGCATATTTGCTCAGTTTTGCCACAGCGCCTGAGATGGGGTTAATATCCCTCAACTTCAACTGCTGCACTCAGCCTGATATCACAAGTCAAATTCTGTAATTGTTTCATGGATTGGGAAAACTCAAGAAAATAGAAGTACAGCTTCATATCAACCAAGACGTTAACCCTGTTGCCCGGGCAGCACAGTAAAGATTTTTGTTTGCAAGAAGCTGTGGAGAAAGAGCCATGGCTTTTGCTCATACTAGCTGTACCCAAAAAGGAATGTAGTGGTGGGGTGCACATTTGTGTTGACATGCACCAGCAAAACAGAGCCATTGAGAGGGAGAGACACGCTGCTCTCCATATAGTCAACATGATCATGCAACTGAATGGGGCTAAAGTCTTTTCCTCTCTTGACCTAAACAAAAGGTACCACCAACTTGAGTTAGAAGAGAACTACAGATATATTACCACTTTTTTCACTCATGCTGGTTTGTTCAGATACAAGAGACTGCATTTTGGAGCATCTTGAGATGCTGAGATATTTCAGGATGTTATCCACAGAGTAATCCAAACTGTTACACATACTTCCAATTACAGTGATGTCATACTGGTCTTTAGGAGAATCCAGAAAGAATATGACAAAGGCCCCACTCAAGTGTGCCAGTCACTTGCTGATGCCAGTCTTACTTTTAAATGCAGATAAATGTGAATTTCACAAAACCAAACTTATGTTTTTTGGGCACATATTCTCTGATGGGGGAATGAGTCCAGATCCAGACAAAGTGCAAGCACTGCTATCCACGTGCCCCTCCCAATATGTCATCATGCTGTGATCCTTTCTTGGCATGGCCACTAACTGCTCAAGATACATTCACAATTTTACCACAATATGCACCCCTTTGTTAAATAAAGACTTCACAAAGCAGAATGTTCCTTTTCAGTGATCTCCAAAGGCGATCAATGTTTCAAAGAAATAAAACATGCAAGTGAGAATGCAACTGAATTGGCTTATTTTGACCCCAAGCTGCACACCGAAGTCACAGTAGATTGGAGCCCAGCATGGCTGGAGGCAATCCTTGCTCAACCCAATGGCCATCTGAATGCAAAGAAATATTGTGGCATTTGCCAGTTGAAGCTTGTCTTAAACAGAACGTGACTACTCTCAGCTGGAGAAGGAGAGTCTGGTTGTGGTGTGGGCCTGCAAATAATTTAATGTATTCCTCTTTGAGAAATGATTTACTATCATCACCGACCACCAGGCGTTGCTCACTACTTTTAGAAAGCCAAAGGTTAAGATGCCCCCTTGCACCGAAATGTTGTAAATTGAGTTTGCAAGAGTACAGCTATGAGATTGTATACAAAAACTGGGAAGGACCAGATCTGTGCAGATTACTTTTCAAGAGAACCGGTACATCATCCTAGTTCGACATCCAGGATGGCTGAAGAATATCTCAATTTTATTGTGTGGGTCACCACACCAGCAGCTCTGTCTGTGGACCAAATCATTGCTGCCACCAACACAAACAAAGACATGACTATCGTCAAAGAACTCATTGAGACACAATCAAGGAGATGAAGCACACAGCCTCTGGCCCATAATACTGACTTCCAAAAATTAAAAAATGTACATGGTGAGTTAGCAGTCATACAAGAAGGCATAATACTGAGAGGCTCGAGAAGTGTCATAACTGAGAGCCTATGGCAAGGTGTCATTGAGTTGGCCCATTAAGGACAACGTGGCATTGTAGCTATCAAAAGAGCACGGAGAGACAAAATGTGATTCCCTTGACTAGATGAGTGAGTAGAAAAGGAATTGAAAGCGTGCCGCATCTGCAACTGCATGTCCCCCAAAGTGAAGCAGCACCCAGTGACAATGTCTGACCTTACTGCCCATGCCTGGGAGAGAATAGCAGTTGACTTCTTCAGAACATTAGGAGATGGACAGCATCTCATGGTAGTCATAGATGAATATTCATGTTTTCCTTTGGTGTAAACACTGTCCTCAGCAACTCACGACAGAGTCATAGAAAGTCATAGAAAAGCTTAACAGTGTCTCTGCAACTTGCGGTATCACTGAGATTCTCAAATCTGTTAATGGCCCATCCTTCAACAGCAAATAGTTCAAAGAGTTTCTTGTACGACTCAATGTCAAACACTAAAAGAGCACACCCCTCTGGCCCCAAGCCAATGGTGTAGTCAAAAGATTTATGGGCACCCTCAAAAGGGTAATTCAACGAATATCCATGGAAGCAATTGATTTGAGCCAAGCAATGTGTCAGGCCCCCCCTATCGATTAACTCCTCACTCCACAATGGATGAAAGCCCCACGACCTTGCTGTTTGGGAGAGCTATCAATCAATCAATCAATCAGGGGTTTGTATAGCACAGCTACTCACCCGTGAGGTTCTCAAGGCACGGAGGGGGAGGGGGCTGCTGATCTGCCTGGGTGCCCGGATTCAGTCAAAAAGCCAGGTCTTGAGATCCTTTCTGAATTGGGCCAGTGACGGGGATTGCCTGAGGTAGAGAGGCAGGGTGTTCCAGGTCTTGATGGCGAGGTAGAAGAAGGACTTTCCACTGGTCCTAGTGTTGTGGATCATGGGACGGCGGCCAGGGTCAGTTGGGCGGAGCAAAGGTGTCTGGTGGGTACGTGGAATGAGAGGCAGTGTTTCAGATATGCTGGTCATGCGTCGTGAAGGGTATTGTAGTGTGTGAGGAGCTTGAAAGTGATTCTTTTGTTGACTGGAAGTCAGTGGAGTTCTCAAAGGTGTTCGGTGATGTGGCTGTGGCGGGCGATGTTGAGGATCAGTCTGGCAGCGGTATTTTGAACGTTCTTTAGCTTACTGAGGAGCTTCTGGGTGATGCCGACGTACAGTGTGCTACTGTGTGCTGCTGATAAATGCGTGGGTGCCCGTATTTCTGGATTTAGTGGGGATCCATCTGAATGTCTTTCAAAGCTGGTGGAGCGCATGGAAGCACGATGAGGATACAGCATTGATCTGGCGGTTCATTGTGAGTGAGGACTTCAGTATGATGCTGAGGTTTCATGCGGGTCCGTGGGGGTTCCTAATGTAACGGCAACCAGGAGTCGTCACAAGCTGAGGGGGTGGGTCCCAGAATGAGTACTTCGGTTGTGTCTGAGTAGAGTTTGAGGCAGCTCCCTGTCATTCAGGTGGCAACGGCCTTCATCCTGTTGTGAAAGCTGTTTCTGGTGGCTGTGATTTAATCGGTGAGGGAGAAGATCGGCTGGGTATTGTCGGCATAGGAGACAATGTTGAGTCTGTAGTTCCTGACGATGGCTGTGAGAGGGGGCATGTAGGCATTGAAGAGGGTGGGGCTCAGGGAGAAGCCCCGAGAACTCTGCAGCAGATCTCTGTGGGTTCTGAGAGGAATGGAGATAGTCTGACTCACAGTGTTCGACCAGTCAGGAAGGAGTGGATCCAGACCAGGCATCATGGAGTCTCATGATTAAAGTGCGGTGGGAGACTGTATCAAAGGTGGCCGAGAGGTCCAGTAGGATGAGGGCTGCAGTTTTGCCCTGTTTGAGGAGGGGCCAGATGGCATTCGTGGCGGCGAGGAGTGCAGTCTCAGTGCTGTGGTTGCTTCGGAAGCTGGATTGGGAGATTTCCAGCATGTGGTTTGCTTCGATGAACTCGGAGAGTTGAGCGTTGATGACCTTCTCGATGACCTTGGCTGGGAAGGGGAGAAGGGAAATAAGTCTGAAGTTCTTGAGGTCTGTTGGGTATGAGGGCGGCTTCTTCAGTAGGGGGTTGCAGCAAAACTTGGCGGCGGCTGCTCTGTGGAAGGGTTGGTACGGGCAAGGATCCTGCGGGGCTCAAGAGTGGATGCACTTCATAGTCTTGAATGTGTCCAGCTGAGCATGGTCTGTTGGGGTGCGGCGTGGTTGCGTGTGGTGGTGGCAGGCATAGTGGCAGGGTATGGGGGCTTAAAGCTGTCGTTGATCTGCCTGCTCTTGTGGTGGAAGAAGGTGCCACGTTTGTTGCAGAGGTCTTGGGAGGGTGGGAAATCTGTGGTCTGGTGAACTCCTTGACGATGGCGAAAATGTCTTTGCTGTTGTGTGCGTTGGCATTGATTCTGCCTTGGAAGACTATTTTTTTGTGGTTTTGAGGAGGAGGTCGTGTACGTTGATGGCAGATTTGAAGGTTGCGTGGGTTTTTGGGGTTTTGTTGTTTCTCCATCTCTTTTTGAGTCATCCGCAGGTATGTCTGGACTCGTGGAGGGCAGGAGTGAACCAACTGGCTTTCTTGGAGTGTTGCTTGCCTGATCTCTTCTTGAGGGGTGCCAGAGTGTTGGTGCAGTCGGAGATTCATTGGTGGAGGTTTTGTGCTGTGGTGTTGCTGTTAGTTGGTGTTGGCAGAGGGAGTTGATGAGAAGTTTTATGGAGGCCTTGCCCCAGCTGTGACGGGGGCAGTGAAGGTGGTGGTGAGGGTGGTGGTGTACAGTGTACGGTCAGCATGGCATGGCAAATGCGAGATGCATGCAGTGGTGGTTGGTCCAGGAGAGTTCGGTGGTGTGGCTGTAGTTGATGTTCCAGCTGGTGGAGAAAAAGGGGTTGAGCGTGTGTCCAGCTGTGTGGGTCAGTGCGGTGACTAGCTGCTTGAGTCCCATGTTGACGATGTTCTCCAGTAACAAGGTGGTGTTCTGGTCGCTAGGGTTGTCCATGTGGAAGTTGAGTTCTCTGAAGTAGGATGTAGTCAGTGGATGTGAGAGCTTGGGGTGCGATGAGGTCTACTATGGTGTCGGTGAAGGGGAGGGGGCCAGGGGGCCTTTTGAAGAGAGTATCGTGGAGGGTGATATTGGGGTTGTTTTGGATCTGCAAGTGGAGGTGTTCAATGGTCGTGTTTTGTAGCCGAAGGGGATGGCGATGTCCAGTCCGGGGCAGGGGTTGGTTCAGGTTTCCGTGAAGAAAGCGATGTCGGGGGAGGTGGCACCAAGGAGGTCCCAGATTTTTGTGGTTTGTTTGTGGAGAGATCGCACGTTGAGGAGGATGCAGTTGATTCAGTCGAGTGTGCTGTTGGTCAGATGGGCGGTGAGAGGAGCTGGCATGTTACTGTGGGTGAAGGTGTAGTTGCAGTTACAGCAGTGCAGGGTCCATTGGTCTTCTTTGATGATGCTAGGTGGCAGGTGTCGTGGCGTCCAGGGTTGAGAGTGAGCAGGGTGCTGGCATTGAAGCGGTGGAGGTGCAGTGTGGTTGGGTGCTGGGTTGTCGAGCATTGTGGGATGGTCTTGGGTGTTGAAGCTGTCATAGATCTGCATGAGCTTGGTGTGGAAGAAGGTGCTGAGTTTGTTGTGGAGGTCTTGGGAGGGTGGGACATCAGTTGTCTCACTGTTGGGCCAGTCATTGCTGTTGTGTGCATTGGCATTGATTCTGTCTTGGAGGGCCATTTTCTTTGTGTTTTTGAGGAGAAGGTGGTGTGCTGTGATGGTGGCTTTGAAGGTTTGTGTGAGGTTCTGTGATTTTGTTGTTCCTTAATCTCTTTTAAAGTCATTCCGAGGTGCATCTGGACTCATGGATGGTTGGAGTGAACCAGATGGTTTTCTTGGAGTGTTGCTTACCGCGTGCCTTCTTGAGGGGTTCCAGCGTGTCGGAGCAGTAGGAGAGCCATCGGTGGAGGTTTGGTTTTGAGATATTAGCATCGGTGGATGTCGGCGGTGTGGTAATGCTGAGAGGGGCGGTGAGATGTTCTTCGGTGACCTTGTTCCAGCTATGGCAGGGGTGGTATCAGAATTAAAAAATGGACTTCATATCGAATAGTGAGTGCTGACAAATTTTGTGACACCAACAATACTCAGAGCCGCAATGTCCATTAAACAATCTTTGTCAAAGGAGACTGGTTATAGGCAAAGCAGAAACAGAAATGATAGACGAACAACCCTTTTGCCGCTTATTCTTTACAGGTCTTGGTGTGCAAGGGAAACATGGTGATGGGACGTCGTCCTGCAAAGTAAATCCCTCAGGACACATCACACTTTAAACACCTACCTCGACACTCGCCGGCTCATGAAACTACATCAGAGTCAACCACGCCTGCAGGTTCGGCTATCGAGGGGTGAAACACGATCACATCAGATTACCCAAGCCGGCAGACAAGTGCGAGCCCCTCGGAGACTGATTGAGGAGGCATGATTTTAAGTGATGCGTGCCTTTTTTTATGTAACAAAGGGGGATATGTAGCATATTGATTCTATAGGTATTAGGACCCTTGTGGTTCTGAGTGGACTCTGAACAGCAACTACATGATATGTTGGGGATGTGGTAGGGTGTAGTTTTGATAAGTATGACATAATAGGCAGTGTGTGTGTGAACGAATGTTGGAGAATAAAGATATGCTAAACTGTAGCTCCAGTGTGTTGCCTAAATTATTTGCATGTTCAAGGGCTGCGGAAGACACTAAAGAATTCTCTGACAAACTCTTGGGGACGTAAACCATGCCTCAGCTACTTTTAATTTCGCTCCCACACAATATGTATATGCTACATTTTTCAGCATGGCGAAATTTCAATGGAAAATCACAAAATATAATTTGTGTAATTCATTGCCCAAGTGAAGAAGGGGACTGCCCAGGAAAGAATGTCCCACCGACAGTCACTTTCAATAATTACAATGTCTGCCTGGTAGTTCTGTCTTTTTGCTGCCACCTAAGTAATATATTTGCTGTACTAAGTTAGGGAAAGTGATTTTTTCTTTCATCAATTCAACTTCTTTGTTACAGCTTTGCTGTTTTTGACCTTGTACAGTGCCCCACTGCCTTTTGGCTGGGTGTGTAGAAATGCCACATACATACATATATACATACATACATACATACATACACAAACACATACATAGATACATACATACTTATATACCTACATACATACAGACAGAATGCTTTGTAACTCTGAAGCTAATACATGGTCACATCGTTCATTCTAGTTGTTTTGCTCTCTCTCATACTGCCTCCATTTAATTAATTTCCTTGATATGCCCACTCATTTGATACTGCCTTGAAGGTAAATATTCACACAAATTACCCTACAGTATCCTTTTCACTGGGCATCAGATGAAGCATCTCCTTCAAAGAGGTAGCCATCTGGAGGGCTGGAGAATTAACCACCAATTTCTACACTTCTGCAAGTAGACATGTAGGAGAGGGAACATAGAGCAGTACTCTGTAGTCTTTTTTTTCTAGGCTGACTCATGGTTGGAACAGTAGCGATGCCCATAGAACTAGGGAGTCCGTTTTTTCCCTGTACAAAAGGGGAACCAATACTACTATGCATTCCATGCCTGTGTTAATCCACTGCCTCAAATATGAAGTAATGATGGTGTGCACACTTCATAAAAACTGCCATTTTCACTGCAGGTCACTCCCTTTGAAGGGATGGCACCAGAGATAAGAAGAGTACAGAAGCAGCATTATCTCTCCGAACTTCACCTTCTACCAGAACATAATTGCATGCTTGTCCTCCACTGGGGATTCAACATACCATGATGCCTTCCTCCAGCATGACATGCTGATTCCCATTTTTGGATGGAGTACAGCCCACAAGGGCCAACCCCAATGTATCAGAAGAAAGAAAATCCCTATAATGTACACCCAATCAGCAAATGCACTGATAGGCTGACTGGTAGAATACAGACAAGTGCGGTGATGCCAATTTCATCCACATGTAAACAGTCCTACCTTGCCAGCCTCAGAGGAGTAGAACTGGCTGGTCAAAGGCTGACCACCTCTTTCTCTACTGTCCACAGAGAAGGGGAGTTCAACCCTGATTTTTACTGAGCCCTCATGACTGGAATCCTTATTAAAGTGGGCATCAAGAAGGAGGCAGCTATGGGCTGAAAAGTGTCACCCAGGGCATGAATTAATGTCCCAGAGGTCACTGAAGGTCATGATAAATACTTCTTGCTGAACACCATTCATGTTGACACTGAGTGCTCATTCTGGCAAATCTGTCTCTGTCCCATCTGGGTAATTATCTAATTACCCAAATTAGGTAGTAAGAATTTTGTAATATATTGTGCTGTAATTTTAAGTAGAACTCACAATGGTCTGTAAAACTTTATGTTTTTAATAATTAGCTGACAGGAGTCAGTTGTCAATTAACTGTGAAAAGACTATATTAGAGAGAGTATCCATATTATACACATTTTTTCAATCAACTAGGGGCCCGATTCCAATCTCGCTCGGAAACCCTTCTGAACGACTCGGATCGGGAATGCCTTCCGAACGACTCGTACGCATGCTGTCCGACCGGCGGAGTACGATGCAATGTGTGTCAAATACAAACTACTCGCATGGAGCACAATAAGGATGACCGACTCGTACGGAAATCAATCCGTCTGAGCGAATCGTCCGGAAAAGAGCCCGATGCGACCGACTCGACTCGTACGCTGCAACATAGCTTAGCGTGAATGGGACAGACTCGGACCACCCTGATAATAAATGAACAAGCATCCGGTGCGGTCAATGGAACGTTTCGGTTATGCTCAACAAAATACAATAGAAACAGACAGAAAAAGTCCAAACAAGCATTGTCAATGTCAAAAACAAAATTCAAAAATAAGCCACACCCACAACTCCACCTATATAAAGGGCCAAATCCTTACCATGATCGTTTGCAACTTCAACAGAGCTGCCAGCACATACCACTATTACACTGCACTGATAGATACACTCACATCTTACCCACCACACAACCAGTACACTACTAGCACCTGTCAAATAATACACTCACAAACACACACCTTTACTCATACTCACTCACCCTCACCTTCACACTAACCCACACATCCATCTCCACCACCACCCATCACCATGCCCCCCAAGGAGAATCCAAAGTTCACAGAGAAGGAGTTTGAAGTCATGGTAGATGAAATTCTCAGAGTAGAGCAATAGTTATTTCGGAACTTGGTCTAGCAGACCCCCCTGTCCCAGTGAAATATGACTTGGGAGTGGATTGTCAACAAGGTGATCGCTCAAGCACCTTGCCTGCGCACAATTGAAGATATCAGGAACAGGTACTATGATATGCGAAGGAGGGTCAAGAAGCTCATTGGCAAAGAACATGTCCTGAGCCAGCGGACTGGCGGTGGCCCTCCTGCAACACCTGTGAACTTCACTTCCTGGGAGGGGAAGGTGCGGGCCATCCTTCCACCGGAGGGCGTCTATGGAGTATCAGGAGTACCAGAGCCTTGTGAGTACATACTCAAATAGCCAATATTGTCAGCAAATACACAGCCACAGACATCACTGTCAAGGACACATTGATACAAATCACTGTTAGCAAAGCCATAACAATATGAAGCAAATGGGCATGTGGTGTGTATGCCACTTTGACAAACAAAATACCTGCAACTTCTGAGTAATATGTAACTATTTCATGACATTTCCCAACTTACAAAAAAACACAGCAAGGCTTTGTGCTCAAAACAGCAGCCATCACTGTCAGCCATCTTGTCAGCACTGTTTCACTCACTCACAGGGAAGCTGAGTCACAGGAAGGAAGGTTGGGATTGCTAGGAAGGTGGGTGTAGCTAAAAGCAAGACGGGAATTGTAGTCACAGCTAACAATCCTCCTCCCACATGGCCCAACAAGCCCACCTTGAACTATGCTCATCTCACATGGAGTGGAAAAGTACATGCAAGATGGCTGACACTGGCCTCTGGTGTGGGGAGCACAAGGCCCTGTTGGGAGTTGTGCTCAAACAAACACCAGGCACCACTGTCAGACATCTCAAATGTAAAGTTGTACTCACTGTCATGGAAGCATGGTTCATGGTGGCCTATTTGGTCTGGGTGGGAGGAGGAATGGTAGCTCTGCCTACATCTACCAGCAGGCCCTGTCCCACACACACCCCTCCCACCAACACCACACCTGGGACTATGCTGTCCCTGAGAGTGAATGAAAATGCACTGGCAAGATGGCTGACACTGGGCTCTGGTGTGGGGAGCACAAGTCCATGATGGGATTTGTGATCAAAAATAGATGTTTACTAACAACATACCTCCAATGTAACTGGAAATCTCACCATTTACAAAGGTGTACAAACTTAGCACTAACTCACAGCAAGGCAATGGGATCCAAACACCAGTCACATGCATCAGCCATTTGGTTTGCACACATTCACTCACAGGAAAGCTGAGTCACAGGAAGGAAGGTTGGGATTGCTGGGAAGGTGGGTGTAGCTAAAAGCATGATGGGAGTCATAGTCACAGCTAAAAATCCTCCTCTCACATGGCCCAACAAGCTCACCTTGAACTATGCTCATCTCACAGGGAGTGGAAAAGTACTAGCAAGATGGCTGACACTGGCCTCTGGTGTGGGGAGCACAAGGCCCTGTTGGGAGTTGTGCTCAAACAAACACCAGTCACCACTGTCAGACATCTTGAAAGTAAAGTTTTACTCACTGTCATGGAAGCATGGTTCATGGTGGCCTATTTGGTCTGGGTGGGAGGAGGAGTGGTTGCTCTGACTACATCTACCAGCAGGCCCTGTCCCACACACACCCCTCTCACCAACACCAAACACCACATCTGGGACTATGCTGTCCCTGACAGTGAATGAAAATGTACTGGCAAGATGGCTGACACTGGGCTTTGGTGTGGGGAGCACAAGTCCATGATGGGATTTGTGATCAAAAATAGATGTTTACTAACAACATACCTGCAATCTAACTGGAAATCTTACCATTTACAAAGATGTACAAACTTAGCACTAACTCACAGCAAGGCAATGGGATCCAAACACCAGTCACATGCATCAGCCATTTGGTTTGCACACATTCACTCACAGGAATGCTGAGTCACAGGAAGGAAGGTTGGGATTGCTGGGAAGCTGGGTGTAGCTAAAAGCATGATGGGAGTCGTAGTCACAGCTAACAATCCTCCTCCCACATGGCGCAACAAGCCCACCTTGAACTATGCTCATCTCACAGGGAGTGGAAAAGTACTGGCAAGATGGCTGACACTGGCCTCTGGTGTGGGGAGCACAAGGCCCTGTTGGGAGTTGTACTCAAACAAACACCAGGCACCACTGTCAGACATCTTGAAAGTAAAGTTTTACTCACTGTCATGGAAGCAAGGTTCATGGTGGCCTATTTGGTCTAAGTGGGAGGAGGAGTGGTAGCTCTTACTACATCTACCAGCAGGCCCTGTCCCACACACGCCCCTCTCACCAACACCACACCTGGGACTATGCTGTCCCTGAGAGTGAATGAAAATTTACTGGCAAGATGGCTGACATTGGGCTCTGGTATGGGGAGTGCAAGGCCCTGTTGGGAGTTGTGCTCAAACAAACACCAGGCACCACTGTCAGACATCTTAGCCAGTACTTTTTCAATTACTGTCAAGAAAGCATAGTACCAGGTGGTCTAGTTGGGCTATGTGGGAGGAGGATTATTAGCAGTGACTGCAAATACCATCATGCCCTGACCTATACACACCTTCTCAGGCAGAACAAATAGCACTCTTGTGACTAGGCAGGCCCTGAGAGTGAAAGGAAATGTACTGGCAAGATGGCTGACACAGGGGCATTATGTATGATTTGGCCACTAGTCTCATTCAGGCCTTGGGCTTCTCACACCAGTACCCACTCTCAGCCATCTTCACAGTACATTTCCACTCACTGTCAGGGAATGCATAGTCCCAGGTGTGCTCCCTGGGCTGGCTGGGAAGGTGTGTGGAGGACATGGCATGGTGTGAGTTGCAGTCATAGCACATATCACTACCCACACCCAAAGCAACCTGTTCATCAGTGACAATGGCTACCTGACAGTGAATGGAAGTGCCACAGCAAGACGGCTGACACTGTTGCATGGTATCATGTGCACAAGGCATTGTTGCGAGTTGCATTCAACTCCTACATCATGCAGCGGTGTCAGCATCCTTGCCACTACACTCCCCTCACTGTCATTGATCCTTTGTCTACGAGGAGTAAGCTGGTCTGAGTAGGGGGAGGGGTAAAAGTTCCAGCAGCATAACACAAGCACACAAACCTCTGTACCTCACAGCTCTGAGCATGAAAAAGCAAGAAAGCAGCCTTGGTTAACTCATCTGTCCATGGAGGACAAGGACAATATACATGATGTGATCAGGCACAAAGCTAAGCAGCAACACTATTTGCTACTGAAAGCTATTCACATGTGTGCAATGAGATGAGAACTCAGAACACATTCATCAAAATACTATAAATACAATGCTCACATACATTCTGGACTGTGAGTTTGTAGGTAGCCACACCAATGTGACTGCAAAATACATGCACAAAGGCCAGCTTGCAACACATTGTAAGAGGAAGAGTACGTATGTCATTGTAAAAGCACAGATGTGGGAAATAACAACACACCTGTGTCATGCACAGGGTGTCACTTGACAGTCAATGTCTATGTACAGTCAAAGAAACAATACATGCTCATTTATGCACAGAGATGGACATGCTCAGCAAAACGCCTCTAGTCAAAATTACAATGTTCTCTTAAAAAATAGGCCTGTGTCTGTGATGATAGAGGAATATATAATGTACATACACTCATCATAATGTACAATAGCAAATGTAATGCGTATGATACGTTGACCTGTGCAAAAACACAACAAACATTGTGTCTCTCTTCTACCCACAGGGCCTGCTGGGGACACTGCAGGAACAGAACAAGAATCCCAGGCCCAGACTCTGGGTGACCCTGAGCTCTCCAGTGTGGACGTCTCTCAGCCCTCATCGCTTGACGAGGAACTACCTGGCCCCTCCGGTGTGGGTCAGCATGCAGCACCAGAAGCTGTATCATCAGCACCCCCTGCAACCACTCCCACAACATCTGTCAACACCCAGATGACCACTACCCACACGGACTCACCAAGGCAACCAAACACTAGGAGCACAGCAACACAGGGCACTCTGGAGTCAGCGGACAACAACACCACTGTCAACAATGAAGGAGGCCCAGTGTTGTCTGTGCCTAAAACAGGTCCTGCTCGTTTGGGTAGGGGTGGTGGGAGGGGGCATGGGGAGAGGTCACATCATTCAGCTGGTGCTGCTGATCAATCTGACCCACAGATGGGACGCATTCTTAATGCATATCAAGTATGCACAGGAGACTTTGGCCAGGTAGTTGGGATCCTCAGGGACATGCAACAGCAGCAGGCTGCCCATTATGCCAAAATGGAACAACATATGGAAAGGATGGAATCAAACATGTCAGAAATTTATGACCTGACTGCGGTGCACAGGGACATACTCACCTGCCTCCGCCAGATTGCTAACAACATGACCCCACCTCCCAGTGTGCCCACTACATCTGTTACCTCTACATCTGCAACTGCCACAGGGAGGGATGAGGACTCTGGCAGAGAGTCCCCTGCACCGTGGCAGCCTGTACCTGAGGGTCCCCCCGAAAAACAGAAGAGGGGTCGTCCGAAGAGGGACAAATGAGAGACAGATGGCTATGCATCCCCCCCAGGAAGTGACAACCTGCTCCTGATATCCTCCATTGTGTGCGAAACGTTCACTTTGTTGACTGTCACTGAACTCTCCCACATGGGATGGAGGGTCTAAGTTGGATCAATGACTCAAATGACTGTGGACTTGCCTCTGAAAATTTCATCTACTACCACTACCAACTCCTCAGTGAACTTTGGACTTCAAAAAATTGTACAGCACTATCACTTTCTTGTCGAATTTCACACATGCACTGCAATAAATTTATATTCACACAATACTTGCTTCTGTTGTGAATGAAACACTGTTTTTCAGTTAGAAATGATGACCAAAAAAACAAGGAATTGGCCGAAAAACAAGTACAGGAATTTACGTACTGTCTTGTGAGTAAATGTAACCTGACACATATCAAAGATACACACAACAAGGTCAACACAACACACATAGTACATGACATAGATCCTCATTGCCTCCACTGTTGTAAAATG
This sequence comes from Calotriton arnoldi, assembly GCA_963921515.1. Taxonomy (NCBI): domain Eukaryota; kingdom Metazoa; phylum Chordata; class Amphibia; order Caudata; family Salamandridae; genus Calotriton; species Calotriton arnoldi. The sequence goes on along the minus strand of CAWUFW010015857.1, from coordinate 248,750 downwards.
AAACAACATTTCAATGCACAAACACTAATCATTGTCATATAAACTGAACATCAGAGCATATATACAGTATGTAAATGAATGTTGGATGTGTGGAAACAGACAAGGCACACCTCAATGTGGAGCACAGGTTTATTCCACTGGCACAACCTGTTTCTTTCACACCAAATGCAATCAAATAACACTGTGACAACAAGCACAAATTAACCAAGATTTTGATTAATGTCTGAAGTGAGTGTGTGGCACAGATTCCTGATCCCAAGAAAACTTCCAATCTGTAACTGCATTGTGGGTCTGGGAGGTCACATGTATCCATACAACAGCCACAGGACCCTGTGAAGGAGAGACATAGAACAGTCTTGAAATCACTAATTACTTTCAATCATCTCCAAGAGACATTTCACAATTATAATTTTGAACATTTGAACACTAGCTAGGAGTCATGTCAACAATGTACTGGTGACCATACTAACTTAATAGACACTAAACAAATCCAAGGATCATGTTAAGTAGCATACACTCACACGTATACAAACATATTGTACAACAGACACATATCATGCTTAGAAAGTGCTTTCTCATTTCATCATTGCATACTTATGCTCATGAGAAAAAGTTGTTGATGAGCTGTCTCCTAACATCCTCCTCTTCCTTATCATCACTGGCAACATGTCCCAGTCCAGGATCCTCCCCTGCTGGAGGCTGCTGGTCTCCATCATCTTGTATGAGAGGTAGCTCATTCCTGACTGCCAGGTTGTGTAACACAACACACAATGATGATCTTACACACCTTTGAGGGTGCATATTGGAGTGTTCCTCCTGTACGGTCCAGGCAGCGGATTCTTGTTTTGAGTAGGCCAAATGTCCAATCAACCACTCGCCTGGTCTGCCCATGTGCCTCATTGAAACGAACCTCAGCAGGGGTGACAGTGTTCCGGAGTGGTGTCAGCAACCACGGCATGTTGGGGTATCCAGAGTGTCCTAAACTGAACACAGAAAATACTTCAGTTGTCTGAAAACAGGGTCCAACCTGACATACAAGCAACACACAACAGAAACAGACAACATTACCCACCAACAAGCCAGGCATGCTCATTTTGCAGCTGAGATATCATATGTGCGATCCCACTATTTCTCATTATGTAGGCTTCGTGTGCTGATCCCGGGAAATGCACACAGACATGAGAGATCATCATGTCAGGCAGACGTACCACCAAGGCATTTATGGAGTGGTAATGCTTGCGATTCCTGTATGTTTGTTCATTGGCTTGTAGTGGGATCAAAGCCACATGCGTACCATCAATGGAGCCAATGACATGTGGCATTCTGCCCAAAGCATAAAAGTCACTCTTGATGTCTGCAAACTGTCCTGATGTTGGGAACTTGATGTAGAGGTTCAGAAAATGTAACAATGCCTCACACACAACACGAAGCGCACGGCTGAACATTATCTGTGACATCCCACCAGCAGTAGCCATAGTATTCTGGAAGGATCCTGTGGCAAAGAAATGTAGGGCCGCCATCACCTTCACCTTGGGGGTCAGCACAAAGGGATACATGCGTCCAGGTTGCAAATGTGGGGCCAACTGGTCTGCCAACTCCTCAATGAGGGGTCTGGTGAAGCAGTATCGCCTGATGCTATCCCGTTCTACCATGGTTTGGAGGTTGGGGAAGGGTCTGTGGACAGCTGGTCTCCTGCTGTACCTAGGTAACAAATGAAAACATATTTTAAGACACTTTCCAATGTAGTAAGGAACATGCAATTACACACATACAAAATTAAATCAAGACACAATGAAGTCAGATGTGTAAGGTTGAGCCTAGACACAGAGCACAGCTATGTGACCCTTACCAAACATGTCATATTATTATGGTTTGTCAACAATTACAGTTCTGTACTGTGACTACTCACTGGTGTCTGTCACTGTCCATGTGATCAAACATCACATACTCAACACACACCTAATAAAGTATCAAAGATAGAGGTTTATCACAACTATCACATGGTTGAAAGGTACACAGACCTGGATCATGTAATGCCACCTAGGAGGGACACTAGATACAGACAGCGTGCCACCATGCACACCACTGTCACAGTGTGGACACTGTCATGATGTAATGTCTGACATACATGTACTATCACATACCCCACGTTTATATTTGACAAGCATCCATGTATGCCTGTGACACAAAGACACAACAGCAACTCACATGGCAAATACAAGCCGATGTTTCAGGTAAATATCATTTAAAAAATCAACAATGAAGTGTCTGTGTTTTACAAGACTCAGATTCTGTGGATTTACTCACAATAACTTAAAACAACGCACTTTCTAACACACAGTCCAAAAAGCAGTGATTATGTGTGGACATAACCTGTGTTAACACAATGATCCCCTGTGACTGTTTCCAAGCCTAGGAGGGTGATCTGTGAAGTGGTCACTCACAGTTGTGATGTTCCTCACCAACAATGTTTTGTGTGCCCATCAGGCTTGGCTCATCATGGGAGTGTGAGCTATCAAGTACTATGTCCATTATGACATGTTAATCACTGTACACACACATGTAATGCAGCAGAACATCAAGATTTGCTGTACTGTCTGCTCTGCTGACTGATTAGTGTAGGGCGCCTGAGCCTCACCCGAAACGTGTGGTTTGCATCCTTTGCCTGTTTACTGTAATGGTGAACGACGCGGGTGAGTATTGAATGGACGCGTGAGCCGCATCCTAACTGAGCCATACGCATCCTTTGGCTATTTACTGTAATGGTGAACGACGCGGGTGAGTATTGAATGGATGAGTTAGCCGCATCAGAAACGTGTTGGTCTCATATTTGGCTGTTGGTCGTCATGGTGAACGTCACGGGTGAGTATTCAAAGGACGCGTTATCCGCATCCGAACCGAGCAGGACGCAGACATTGGCTGTTGGTCGTCATGGTGACAGACGTGGGTGAGTATTCAAAGGACACGTTATCCGCATCCGAATAGAGCTGGACAAACACATTGGCTGTTGTTCGTCATGGGGACAGATGCACGTTCTCTTCGTGCACGAATCGCGTGCAATCCGAATCTGTTAGCTCACAACACCAATGTATCAAACTCGATAGTGTTAGGATGCGTATATTTTGAACGTCGCAGTAGGCGTGTCCTATGCATGCAATGTTATGGATTGGAGAAATTCGGATATTGTGAACTCCTCGGACCTATCGCTTAGGACGCATGGAACACAGTCCGCCTCTGCTGCACAGATATAAGTCTATCTGTTCCCAAGAAACTTCACTTGCCTGCACTACATGCAACTTTACTGCATTTCAACATCTCTCTGCTGCAGTCTCTGCATCCTCTGGGAGCTACAATGGCACGTACTGTGGAGAGGGCACCTGCTTTCACAGAGGAGGAGAACCAGGCCCTGCTGGACAGCCTCCTTCCACAGTACAGCAAGCTGTTTGGCAAACCAGGGGAGCAGGTGTGTGTTAATTACACTGCCTTTTTATTGGCCATGTTTAAAAACATGCACTACTAGCATTGGGATCCCCAAGGGCAAGCATGCAAACATAGTTAATGTAAGTCTTACAGTGCGTAGATTTAGGTTCTGGACAGGTACAGTGATGTAGAAGTGTGTGTAGTGGGTTTGACTTTTCTGCACTGTTCTCATGTTTTTGAGGGAGATTTGCACACAGGACAACTGCCCATGATGATACTTGGCTACCCCTTAGACATTATCTGCCATTCTGCCCAGGACCTATATGTCCAGGTGTGTGATGCATAAACATGTAGCATATGGAGTAATGGTGTATCATCATGTCATCCTCACAGGTCGACGCCCATCAGAAGGCTGAAATTTGGCAGACCATCATCCGGGCAGTAAGGTCCATGGGGGTATTCTGACGCCGCGTCCGCCACTGCCAGAAGAGGTGGCAGGACCTCCCTGGCTGGACACGGAGGATTGCAGGGGTCCAGCTGAAGCTGTGACCTCCTCGCAAAAGGGGTGGACGATGGACCCTGACCCCCCACATGCTCCGGATACTGACAGTGGTCTTCCCTGACCTGAATGGGCAGTTGAAGGCCAGACAACAGCAAGGAGGGGGTGAGTATGTGCCATGTTGCAGAACTATGTTTAACATGCATGTTGCACTCCCTCAGCCTGATACCCTTCTCACAGGTCGTCTGTCTGCTAAGACAACACTTCTGTGGACAAAATGTAACTATGGCCTATTAACATATGATGGCCAGGTGTGTCCATTTCTGTCTGTGACATGCGTCTCACTTAGGTCCTGTGTATTGACTGTAGTCCAATGTTCATGTGCTCAGCACTATATACAGCATGTGCATGGAGTTGACCATCATAAGTGATGTAATTGTCTGACATGTGTCAGCACATTGACTGATGTATGACCTGTACTCAGTGTGGTACATACATATACGTTCAAAATGTTGCTATTGGTGAACACAGGTGTGCATAAACAATGCCATACATCCGTGCAGCATGTGAGAACAATGTGGATGCCTCAGACAAATCATATTGATAAGCGGTCAAAATGTATTGTCCCATACATAGTGCTCTGTGTAATCACATGTATCACATGGACCAAGGACAGGTATGCCAACTCAGGCCATCGAAGACACTGACACATCAGATTTTTGTGTCAGGCAACACTTTCACCGTTGTAATGTGAAAATCCATGGGTCAGACTTGGTGACAGTGAGTACATGTGCCAATCTTTGAAAGACACAGGTGGTCAATATAGAAAACATGGACATACATCTAATGTATGGCTTTTGGCTCAGATACACAAGTGTGTACATGTGTTTATCACCCCTTGACTGTGCATACTGGTGGCTTGAACATCTATGTGTATGCTGCATTGCTTTCTTCTTGAGAGCTGTAAAATGTTCATGTAGCCAGACATTTTTATTCACATACTCTGATGGCTAAGTAGAACAACGTGAGCTTGTAAAAGGCTTGAAATTGTGTCGAGCACGTAGTGGACATGTATACTTGAGACATACAGATGTTACCGGAAGCAGTAAATACAGGATTGTGACATGGTGCTGACTGTAAACTTGAGATGTACCGGACCTGTACCAAGAGTCCGTACAGAGTTATCAGCCAGACAGGCCAGTGGCATAGTGTGCAACATGAATTTTTGAGAGGATGCAGTATTTATACTTGGCAGTTGTGCTGCATGCAGACCATTATAGCATTAATGTTCAAGACATAGGTGCCCATCATGATGACTGGGGTTGGAAGTATGTTTAACTGTTAAAAATGTCAAATGTGTGCATACCATTTGCTGTGTCAGTTCCAGACTCCCTTGCAGGAGATGAGACATGTATGTAATGACACATGACCCTCAGGAGCATTGCAGATCAGACCAGCTGCCAAATAGTGTCGTAGTTGACATGGTTTTTGTAGTATTCGACATACATCTAACCAATGTTTCACATGCCATCATGTGTCTGGGAACCATAGCTTACTGGCAGAATGACAAGTGCCATGTTCACATATGTGTAATGATTTAAAACCGGCCGTGAAAATGATGCATAGGCTTGCTCTGTGATGTGTTGTGATGATACTCATGTGTCAAGACTATGCAGATGACTGATGTGAATCACTTTTTCATCCTTGTTCACAGCATCATCTACAGCTACTGGAGGAGACAGTTCCACGGACCAAGGGGAAGCAGCTAGCCAGACTGGGTCCACTGTTAAGGAGGAGGAGGAACCCAGTGGCACGGAGGGTGAGGGGAGCCACACTGAGGGCAGGTCAGAAACATCTACATCTGCCGAGGACCAATCAAGCTCCAGTGATGACTCCCTTGTGGTGGTGGGTGTTCCCATTTCAGAGCCCACAACATCTGAGTCTGCCCCCACCACCACCACCACCATCTTCACCCTCACAGCTGCTCCCATTCCAAGTATCCGTGGACCCTCCCGTGTTAGGGAGCATGTCTCCTTCGGGCCAGGCACTGCACCCCCTGCATATGTCACCCCTTCTGCCCTGATTGTGGAGGCCGTGGATTTGCTAAAACAGATCCATGTGGGGCAGACATCCATGCTGAGTGTCCACCATGCACATACCAGTCTTTTGACACAATTGGTGTCATACATGGAGGGCATCTCATCAGACATGTCTGCCCTACAGCAATAAAATCAGGCCATAGCCTCCTCACTGACAGCAGCAGTGTCCCTCCTGCAGCAGTCCCTCACCCCTCCTTCCTCTGCCCCATCCACAGTCCACACTACCCTACCTGACCCAAGCACACTCACACAGTCACATGCACACAAACAAACAGACACAAGCAGCACACAATCCCCCAAAACAAAATCAAAACACACATGCACGCATACTCAGGGGACTGACATCACACACACAGAGGAGAGGGCCAAAAAAATCACACAACCATCCACAACCACTACGCATTCCTTAGCTACCTCTCCCTCCAAAACCCCTGCCCTTGACTCTCCTGCAACCCCCTCTTCCCAGCGGGTCTTCCTATGTGACCTTGGCCTCTTCCCCACTCATCCATCAGACCACACTAGCAAGGGGAAGAGGAAACCCCCCGGCACAGAGAGGAGATCCACCCCTGCACACACACCCTCCCCTAAGAGTAAGAACACAAAGCTCCCCACACGTACATTCCCCAGATCAAAGCAGCCCAAAACCCCACCTCCATCCCACACTTCCCCACCAAAATCCACTTCCTCACGGTCCCAGGCCCCCCTCCCAAAGATCACACCTCAGACCCCATCCCAGTTTCACACACACACCGTTACACCATCCCCAAGAAGGTTAGGCCCTCCCCCCTACCACAAGCACATCCCCTCCAACAGCACCCCCCTTCAGTCTGTTCCTGACACTCAACCTGACCAGTCCACTGCAGTGGAGCCCCCACCCCTTCAATATGACCAGTTCACTGCAGTGGAGCACCCTCCCCCTCAATCTGACCAGTCCACTGCAGTGGAGCCAGACACAATACTAGATTCCATCCCTCCCAAAACCCATACCGGTACCCCCTAGTCCTGTCCCTGCGGTGCCTGGCATGCACCTAAAGATGCCCCTCCAAGGGGAGATGTCCCCTTGTGTTTGCAGTGCAGGCAAGCGAGGGAGGATTAATATGCATGACCCCCTCAAAGACTCTCTAAAATGGACTGGCCATTGGCCTTATTGTTCTTATTTATTTTTCCATTTCTTCACAAATGCTGAATAAAGCAGTTTTTGTTATTTGCACATTTGCTTTTTGTGTAACAAATATTGTTAATGAGTCAACTGTCATTGATGTGCAAATCTTGTTGTAGGAATACAATGATATAGTGATGTGATGGACTGCATGTGGTCCAAGGCATATGTGTCCTATTACAGTATGTACCTGAGTCCTCATTGTCTACATTTGCAGGTTGTCATGATCCACAACATTTTGGACCATGATGGTGACATGCTTTTAACAACCTATCATCTTTTACTTACACTTTTGCACATAGGTTATGCTGACATTTGTACACATTGTACAAGTCTTTCAAAGTGCAACCGTCTAGGATGGACATGCAGAATAGCTCTGTGATGAGCAACAATTCATCAGTCTCATCATTACAACTGGATACACATGAAGTTTGACTATGTGCAGATGACTTTGGACACACCCATGTACACAGACTGCTGTAAACAAAGTATTCTGTGAATTGTAAGTGTTGGAGCCATGTCTGAGTCTCATTATGCCATGGTAGACCCCTGACAAGAACAAGCTTGCCACAGCTGACCTTCCACTGTAGGGAAATCACCTATTGGCAGTGTGTAAATCTGTGACATATCCTGAGCCCATGGTGTGTGTGAGGTGAGCAGGAATCTCTGTCTTCAAACCCCCTTTCATACCAAGACTATAGTCCCTGCAGATGTTCCTGTTTGAGAAGCTTTCTGTGGGCTGACTAGTCCAGTGCTTTCTCGACCTATTTGACTTTGAGTGGCCAAGGTGTGGGTGCACCAGTAGAGTGGAGTCATTATGATGACACCCCTGGTTGTGTTGAGACAAGAGCCTGCACTGTGAGCAAACTCACATGTGACACATTATAAATTCACCAAGTTCCATTTGTGTTAGCATCATCAGCGTGTTTAGAATCTGTCATCTTGTTTTGCAAGTGTGGCACTTGTATGTGTCAATGACTGCTCACAATCAGCACATTCTACCCTGCCCTGTAACCTGATCGCAACATGGCTTATTTGTGGGTCTCCTTGACGGATTTCAGGATTCTGAGACAGTGTTAAAGTGCCAAATGTGTCCAATGCATATTCCATGATGCACATGTACTCAATCCTAAACGGATGTACACATTTCCCATGTGTTATGTCTAGCTATGTGTATTGTGTTTATGAGACACAGATCCCACCACCACCCCTGGTGTTGTCAACAGTGCAGGAATATTAGCTTACCCATTTGCCTGTGTATTGGAGCCTACTAACACAGTTGTTGTACCCTCTATCTGGTGAGCCATGTATCTTCCAAGTCTTCTGCAATACACACTCAGCATTGGCAATTTGACATTAGTGATAAGCTGCCCATAATGCAACTATTGTAGCCAGATGCATAGTTGGTGCGATAGACATGCAAACAAGTTGACAATGTGTAAATGGTCTGATCTTGAGTTGTGTGCAACGCACAAAGGCCACACATGGTGACTGTCTCATACATTGGTGTTGGTCCATGTTTTCTACACAGCAAGTAGGAGTGTGGTCTTCACATGTAGCGCTGACAGCTGTGAGACTACAACTTCATGTGTGTTGTAGTGGGAGGCTCATGATTCTATTTAGTGTGTCTGTGGACTAGTGTGGTGTATTGGCTGTCTCCTCTGTGCTTCATTGTACACCAACTCATCACAATGTCATCCTTCTGTGAGTGTGTGTACTCCTGTTGCCCTGCAGGGTTTGAGTATGTGTTGTGTTGGACAGATGCTGTGAATTTGTGTCCCATACTTATGTGTGTCTGGCACCTCTTGTTCAACCATCAAATGTGTGTGTTCTAGTATGTGGCATGCTGGGTGTACCTTCCTGATACCGAGATTGCCACATTGATCATACACAACAGAATATGACCCATGTTTGTATTGTGATCACAATGATGTGTGGTCAATAATGGATTCCTCATCATAAAGTCAGTGGTCCACACTGTCATGGGTGCCTGTGCAATGTCACCTGTCAAGGGAGGATTGGATGAGGCACAGTGCTGCTGATCAATGTGGGTGGTGTTTAGACTGGCCAAATGTGACTTGGCTCCTGGCAAGGCCCCTTCCAACAAAGTGGCCTCACATTATTGGCCATACCCTGGGAGTAATGGTTGGGTATGTGAGATGACAATGGTTCTTGCAAGGCACGTGACAAAGTGTGCAAGAGTGAGTGTGATCAAAAGTATGGCCACCATCCTCATTTAGCATCACAGAGGCTCAGCAGACAGGATACTGTCACCACAGTGCTGTGGCCTTGATGGTACTGAGGAAGAGAGTCAGTCTTTTGATGTATTTGTTGGTGTTCCACCAAGCTTGTTCCGCATGTGACTCCTGTACACCCGCTCATCAAACAATGCCTGATTGCCCACATTCACTATCCAAACTCTATATGGAATACTTCCTGATTGTACTCAACACGCATATGTCTCAGTGGAGTTTAGCCCCTCATCGTGTGTGTTGGCCCAGGCTAGAAAGACTTCCACGCTCACACACATGTTGTGTTTGTTCTGCAGTGTATGGCTGGTTGGTTGTCTTTGTGCATCTTCACCCATGTATTTCAACTGTCTTTGAAGGGCATTCAGTGGATGTTTTGTTTTGTTTCTTTATCTACTGGCCCTGGGACTCCTACATTTTCACTCTGCACATTCCTTAGGTTTAGCATTTAAAGTTGCTGCCACAGTGTGTAACTGGATCTCATTAAACTGTAGTTTCAGATTGAATCCTTTGTATTTGTGTCTGTTCATGACAGAAATGTGTGTTTATGCATTTTGGATGGTCACATGTTACATTGTCCAATTGAACATTGCTGGCAATGTTAGCCCCCTAAAGCACTGATTGGCTGCACATGGCTGAGGGTATGTAACACACACAGCAATGTTTGCCTCAACATTTCTGTTGTTGTTTGGCACACAACAACTACTTTATCACTACATTGCTTGTGGGTTTTGGCCCCCAAAATACATAATTGCTTGACCATGCTGGGGGTCTGAGACCTACATTCACCTTTTTGTCACTACAGTGATGGTGGGGATATACCCCAAAACCCCTATATGCTTGAAAATGCTGGGGGCTTGAACCCCACATTCACCTTTTTGTCACTACAGTGATGGTGGGGTTATACCCCAAAACCCCTATATGCTTGAAAATGCTGGGGGCTTGAACCACACATTCACCTTTATGTCATTACAGTGATGGTGGGGTTATACCCCAAAACCCCTATGTGCTTGAAAATGCTGGAGGCTTGAACCCCACATTCACCTTTTTGTCACTACAGTGATGGTGGGGTTATACCCCAAAACCGGTATATGCTTGAAAATGCTGGGGGCTTGAACCACACATTCACCTTTTTGTCACTACAGAGATAGGGGGTTTGTCAAGCATATCACTTTATGTGTCAATTTTGCAGTCAGTTTGCACACAAAACACATATTTGGCATGACAACACTGGGGGGGTGTTAGGCATCCGCCAGCCTATGGGGTGGACAATGGTAGGAGTGATTGACATCCACCCCCTGTAGGTAGAGAATGCTGGTAGTGTTAAACATCCACCCCCCTATGGGGTGGACAATGGTGGGAGTGATAGACATCCACCCCCCTATACGTAGAGAATGCTGGTAGTGTTAAACATCCACCCCTCTATAGGTAGAGAATGCTGGTAGTGTTAAACATCCACACCCCTATAAGTAGAAAATGCTGGTAGTGTTAAACATCCACACCCCTATAGGTAGAGGATGCTGGTAGTGTTAGCCATCCACCCCCCCCTATAGGTAGAGAATGCTGGTAGTGTTGAACATCCACCCCCCTATGGGGTGGACAATGGTGGGAGTGTTAAACATCCACCCCCCTATTGGGTGGACAATGGTGGGAGTGATAGACATCCACCCCCCTATGGGGTAGACAATAGTGGGAGTGATAGGCATCCCCCCCCCTATAGGCTGGACAATGCTAGGAGTTTTTGCCATCCACCACCCCCTTGGCTCTACATTGCTGCAAGAATTCCCACCACCCCAATATTGACTGTGGTTTGTCACAAGCTATGAATTCTGTTGCCTTTCGCGGGGTCGTGACATTTTCGTGTGTGGTAGGTGTCTGACTTACCGTCTGTGACGAACACGTCGGTTGCGGTTGTTGAATAGACCGTAGGCGTACAGTATAAGAATGACATGCGCGATCGGATACATGGCTGCTTCATCTCGTACACAGTGATCGTGTTGTGACACAAATCGGAGATGAAATACGGCTCTTCCGGATGCTCTGACGTGCTGGAGGTGGCGACCTGTTCGGCGCGTAGGAAGTACGCATCATACTTTGCCGGCCGGAAACTGCTTTGGAAATGCCTCCGGACGACTCCATTCAGCGTTTACAGAGCCTGTTCGTATGGAAAATGGTGCTGGATTCGGGGCGTACGAGTCGTTCGGGAATTGGTGACATTTGCACATCGGTCGGTAGGTAACGCTACGGACAGCTCTCGGAGGGCCTTCCGATCGAGATCGGAATCGGGCCCTAAATGTGTATTGACCTTTTTTATAGACATATATGCAAAGGAGACATTAAGAAACATTAAGTGGCTGATTATGAGTAAGGCAGTCCCAAGACCGCTGTACCGTCTATGGCGGTCAGACCGCCACATCTTCGGCGGTACGACCGCCCAATTATGAGCATGGTGATAGGACCGCCATGAGACCACCACCACTGCCAGGATCTTGGGACCAGATGTACGACCGTTTTTTGTGGTCGCAAAGGGCTTTTTAGGCCCATTTGCGACAGCAAAAAACCTATGGCCCATGTACCAACCCTATTTTGAGAGTCGCTAATTAATTAGCGACTTGCAAAATAGGTTTAGGGACTCACTATTAGGAAGGGGCGTTCCAAGGGCACCCCTTCCTAATAGCGACTCCAACACCTATGTAAGAATGTTTTGCGACCGCAATTGCGGTCGCGAAACACTCGCAGTTTACCACCCTTCTCAGAAGGGTGGTAAGGCACTCGCAAACGGGAAGGGGTCCCCAGGTGACCCCTTCCCACTGGGGACCCCTTCCCATTTGGAAATGCATGCGCAATTATTTTTTAAGGGCAGGCTGTTGTCCTAGGGACCACTGCCCGCACTTAAAAAATGAAACTGAAAAGTGTAATTTTTATTTTTTTAAATGCATCCCGTTTTCCTTTAAGGAAAACGGGCTGCATTTAAAAATAAGCATTTGCAATGCAATAGGTCTCGCATTTGCGAGAGTTTAAGCTATTGGCATTGTAAATGCCAATGCCTTTTATTTATCGGTTTTGATAATTAACACATCAATAAAAGGCATTGTCAATTACAATGCCAATAGCTCAAACTATTGTAAATGCGAGACCTATTGCATTTCGTAGAAGCGCCGCCATTGTCTCGGGCTGCTTGGAAAGTGAAAGCGTGCATGGCTCGCTGAATGTTGCAGGAAAGCATGTCGTGCCTGCAGTAGGTGAAACTCATTAAAGAAAATAGTGCTTACAGACTAAATAAGACGTACCATGTAACAAACGAAGTAAAAGGGCCAGTCCTCATGAGAGGTTACTAATGAAGACAAGGCGGTACTAAGGAGGGACTAACAGGCCTATTAACAAATCATGAGCTAGCATTTAGGAAGGACAATGGCACAAGCCAATGACAAATATGGGCGGAGAGTGAGAGGGGCTTAAAGTCCATACTCGAATACAGCATGCCTCGCTCGAATTAAAAGGCCACTGAGAATGGGTGGAATACTGACAAAGAGGCTAACTTCTTAATTGAAAAGGAGCCTCAAACCTCATAATTTTATATTCTTCCAAAAACTCATAAGAATAAGTACCCCTCTCCTGGCTGTCCCATTGTGTCAGGTATAGGCTTGGTTTTAGAGCCCTTATCTGAATTCCTGTGACGCCTTTTTAAAACAACTGGTCAGGTTGCCCTCATATCGGAGGGATATGAAAGACATACTTAATAATTTGAAGGACATTGAATTTGAGTCGGCATCTGAATTTTTGCTAAAGACTCAATGTCAAGTCACTATATACAAACATCCCACAGGAGTCCACCGTAGAAGTTATCAATGAACTACTGGGATCTAGGGTAGAGTCAGGTATGACCTGAGTTTATTTTGGATTGTGCCCATATGGTTCTGATCAAAAACATGTCTGAAATGAAGGAGAATACCTTCTTAAAACCCACGGCACATCTATGGGGAGTACCTGCGTGCCAATTTTGGCGTGAATCTACATGCACAAATTTGAAACACAGTTTATTTACAGTGAGGCAAACCCTTCCCACAGTCAAATGAGATTGTGGAAGAGATACATACACAATATTCTTGTAGTCTGGAGGGAAACTAAGGGAGAAGCCAGAGACTTTAACTTATGTGTAAACAGCTTGAACCCATGTATTAAGTTCACTATGAATATGAGCCAAACTGAGATACCTTTTCTTAACCTGAGAATATACCCAGGAGACGGCACCCTGAAAACGGAGGTATATTACAAACCAACAGGTAGTCGTCTCAGTTTTGAGAGTTTCACCCCCGCTTTTTCAGTGAAGGTCTACCGGCAGGGCAATTCTTGGTGCTAAGGCACATATTGTACTGAAGTGGCTCCCATCAGAAAACATGCAGATATACTGGGTGAAAAATGCTATCCCGAAAAGATCATCAAAAGGGCTACAAAGACAGCAAGAAACAACAGAGAGGCTTTATCAATGACTTATGAGAAACCACCAATAGCAAGACCAATCTGTTTTACCCCTTTGTGCTCGAGTTCCAATAAAGTGCCTAAACTGATTAAAAAACACTGGAACATTTTAAACTCTGGCAATCTTGATATAGAGAAACCTGTGTTTTCCTTTAAGAGAGGCCAGACCCTACGAGACAAGTTAGGACATGTGTCCTTAAACGCAAACTACAGTTGACATGCAGACTACCCTTTGGAATAAACCTCCTCCGAGCCGTCACCAATCTTGTGGTAACTGCAGTGTATGTCGCTTCACAACAAACTGTAAGACCATTGAATTGGGCTACCAAACTCATAGGGGACTCAACAAAGTAACTAATTGTAATTCCAACAATGTGTCTATCTCTGGAGATGTCCATGCAAACTGCTATACATTGGGATGACGACACTTAACATCCGTATATGCATCAACGAACATAGAAGCATGATAGGATGCAGAAAAGACAAAACGAAACACACGAGATACTTCACTAAGGAAAGTCACACAGAGAATGACAGAGTGGTTTGTGATCGATAAACTAAAACCCTTACAAACTGACATGAGCATGGCTCTTTTGAGACTGGAACAACGCTGGGTGTACAGACACTCAAAGCCTGAACGACGACATACCATGGGGGTTCACTGAGTAGATGACTCATAATATCACGGAAAATCACTACTAGGAAAATGAAATGACACAGGTGGCTTACAATCTGAATACATCTACTCCCTCCCCTACAAATGTGACAAGACCTTTATTCTATGGTGCAGTGCAATCCTCTTGCCCACATTAAACCTTCATGATTAAAAAGAAATTTACAACAAATATAACACTTATTGCACAATTAAGGATTCCTTTTGGGATTTGATTTTGTTTTGTTTTATTTTTTAAACCTTGTTGCAGAAAACTTTTTCCGCTCATCGAATAACAAAAACATATTGATTTCCTCACCTTGAACAAGCAACTCTTATAGCACCTGAAAAGCCTTTGCCACCCCTTTACAACTAAGCAAATACCACTTAGCGGCTGTCAACTTTGGCACTGATTTTCAAACGATTTCCACATGTCCCCAAGTTGGGAACCATACCTCACATAGAGCACATGATTTGCGCATGTGCATTGGAGATACAACTGTTGGAACTTTGTCCACCAATCTAGCTGATTGGAACTACTACTCCCAGGAGGCATGCGACTCACATGCGCTTGCGCATTGAACGGTGTATCGGGTGAGACTTAGTTGTGCTCTCCAGTAATTTGGAGCACCACACCGATTATGTTACACCTCAACGCGGTGGCTATTCACATAATTTATCCACGTTGCCACAATCAGTACAGGTTCTTAAACCCTAAAATTTCCTATGTAAGCGAGCTCCTGATAATCAGTGCAAAAAGAACAATTGATGGACCGAATGCTGAACAATGTCAAACACTCACCCCCAGTATAGAGATCTGGGCCTAAATCCACTGCGAATCAGCCTAGAACACAAATTATTTTGATTGGATGAAGCGGGAGGACAGAGATGGCGAACAATATACAAATGCAAACTTCCTCAATGAGAACCCCATACATCACCAACCAGTGCTTAATTTGTGAAAAAATAAGTGCTAAAGGCCCTCATCAGGATGCCAGTGCAGCTTGCCCCACCCATTGCCCCTGCCAGCACTGCCAATCACAGTACCAACACAACCATTTAACCATCACACTCTTGCAAGTGTGACAATTTATACTATTCCAAGCCCCAAAACTATAAGAATGGCTTGTGTGGCAGGTAGTAGTCAATGTTAATGTGTACTGAATTAATGAGCATCTGTTGTTCTACTCATACATGAAATAGGCAGATAGCGCCACCATGTAGCAGACAATACAGAATACCACCGCCAGACGCGTCCTCGGCATCCCCCGGCATGAACACATCAGCCAGCACCTACGTAGACTCCACTGGCTCCCCGTTGAGAAAACAGTCACCTTCAAAATCCTCACTCACGCCTACAAATGCCTACACAAAAACTGACCCAAATACCTCAACGACAGAATCAACTTCCACGTACCCAAAAGAAACCTCCGATCGACCAACCTCGCACTGGCCGAAACCCCGCGCATCCACAGAGCCAGAACAGACGGAAGATACTTCTCTCACATTGCAGCCAAGACCTGGAATGAGCCACCGTCAGACATCAGACGCGCCCCCTCCCTGAACACCTTCAGGAAGACCCTCAAGACCTGGCTCTTCGGCTAAACAGTTCTGCTGACCCCCCCCCCCCTGCGCCTTGAGACCCTCACGGGTGAGTAGCGCGCTTACAATTCCCCTGATTGATTGATTGATTGATTGATAGTCTCGATCCTGGATTGGAAATTTATGTAGAGCAATATTAAAAACCTCACTGTAATAGAACACCCCTTTTGGCAAATGTATATGAATAATGTTCTGTAAAATCTATCATTTTGGGACTCATTTGAGATCTTTTCTTAGGAGAAGGACCTCACCAACCCCCTGGTAATGAGTGAATTTGCTAGATGCTATTTATAGCGGATATTTCGATCCTTTACAGAGCTAATTTGTGTCCTCAGTTAAGCCCTGTGTTGATATTGCCCCACACAAGAGGCAGTTTAAATTGTTTGCTCAGCTGTGCAGATTATTGCCAACATCTCAAGATTCTATAGACTGCAATGGTGTACCATTTTTCACTGATGTTTACACTGACTTTCCAGTGCAAAAACATTTAGTAGTGACTGGACAGCTCATATGTTTTCGGAGCAAAATGAACCCACCTTTAGTGCAATCTGTCTATCTTGGCCCCTGGTATACCTTGGGGCTACCTCAGCTGGAGTCTATGCTGTAAAACACTTAACTCTGCAGGAGTCAAAAATAGTAAATGATGACTCCTAGTGTAGTGCCTCACTGTGATCTTTGTACAATTCTATCTATTATCTCCTTTCAATACTTGTTTTCCGCTTTGTGTTTTTAGGTCGATTTGCTGATCTCAAATACTACAAGCTGTGGCTATACATCTGGAGACCTGTATTGCATATCTTCATATAGCTGGTGGGCTTGTAAGTATTTTGTGAAATATGACAAGGTACAGTCTTTGGTAAGCACTGGAGTGCTATGTCTATATTTCGATATAGTATAAGTACCTTTCACTGTCTAATAAATTTACATTAACTGTGACAGTCATCTTCTGATATGGTTGCAAAAATGTGACACAAATGGTACAGTGTTTACATTATTCACTCCACCTTTGGAACATTGCTTTCCAATTATTCACTTGTGGGACATCTGTATAAATATCTCACACACAAAGACATACACATGCTCTCTCCCTCCTCTCTCTCTCACTTTCTTTATCTCTCTTTCTCTCTCTCTTTCTGTCTCTCGCTTTTCCCAGCTGTGATTGTGATACCACAATCATCACACTGGAGAAATATCTTACAATTTTGAATCTGGGCATAGCCCATTCTGCCTTGCAGCCTCCTGAATGTCGTTCATTGTGTGCCATAAATTGTGCAGTAGTAACATTGGCAATTCACTGGATAGGAAACTAGATACTGAAGTGAGGTACACCCACCAGCAAGCTGGGTGAAGAACAAGGTGCAAAATCAATCAATGCAGGTGTCATTCATCATGTGAGTTGTGAGGTATGCGTGCACACACACATAATCCAGTTGAAATTTCTACTGCAGGACTTTTCACTGGAGGAACGCACAACCACTGTTGAAAGTTCTCTGGTGGATAAACCTCCAGTGAAATTGCAATTAATGGGAGACATTATTCTACCACTGAATTTCGGTGTCATTTTAATTTAGACCCTTAGTAATCTACCGTCTTAAGAGGAGTCCTTTAATAGTCTCTACTCAACAATGGACAGTAGTGCTTTAGATGTGAAAGAAATATCTGCAAACCTCACAATCAGATCACTTCAGAAATGGCTTTGCTGCCATTTTTTTTCTCCGTTCTCAATTTTATGATCTACTGTGTAAGCATAGCTGTCTGTTGCAAATACTTGTTTTGTGCAATAACTTCCTTTAGGCCATTTTCCAGCATGCTAGTGTTTGTGTTTCTGTGTCACTTGGCAGCAAATCTGGAAAATATCAAAACTAAAAGGAGTCCTTCATTTATTCTGAATAACTTGATAACTATCCAAAGCTACGCATACTTGGCCCTATTCACCAAAAAACGTCAAACGTACTGGTAAAGATTTCCATTTCTGCCTGAACCTATTTTCACCAATATTCCCAGAAGAAACTAAGAAAAATGTGCTATAGGAGTACTTTTTGGATTGTCATGTAACTTTTCTCAAAGACTCTCAATCCAATTGTACAGAGTTCTTCATAGCGAATGACTTCTCAGAAAAAAATCAGAAGCCTTCTGTGCAAATACACTTTTTCTCTGTGGATAAAACATTTTTCTCAATGGGGACAGCTCTTCAGGACAAACCCTTGGGAAGATCCATTCCCTTTCCCGTCCTGGAAGGGGATTTACTTGAGTCTTTGCATGGGGTCAATCTCCCACCATTTCCACAGTGGAAAAAATTCAGAGATGAGTTTGAAACTCCCACTTCCCACCTTTTGAGTGGGATTTAATGCTGTGGATTTCTCCGCACTCAAATCGGAGAAATAGGCAGTGGTATATCTACATCCACCAGCAATCTCGTTGTACATTCCTGCAGGCCAAAAATACCATTGTGAATTGGGTCCCTTCATTTTGTCAAGAGTCCAAAAGATGTGTTGTGTACCTACTGTTTTTAACAATTCTATCGTAGAGAGGCAGATAATTGTCGTTTTATCTGTCTCAGAACATTCAGATTGAATTGTTCTGGCAAGTGTAAACATATTATGCCTTAGTGTTATTTATACAGTTCAGCAAGAATTCCAAAACATATGTTTTCATTTAAAAGTGAAAGAACTATTAAGGTCAGATAAGTTACAGTCAAGAGAGATTAAAATCTATCCTACAATTTGTAGAATATTGATTCTATGCACACTAGGACCAGCGGCGGCCGGCACAGGTAAACGCAGTGGGCGGTGAGGCGGGGGAGGGGTGAGAGAGGGGGGAAGTCGGCATACGACGGAATAGGTATAATTAAATAAATAAATAATACCTAGTCTGTCATCCATTGGCTTCCCCCCTGCCGGGCCCTGCCCCGTCCCACTGCCCCATGCGCTCAACTGAGCCGGCCACCGCTGACTAGGACCTTTATGGTTCTATGTGAACTCTAAACAGGAACTACGTGATATGTGGGGGAGGTGATAGGGTGTGGTTTTGGGAAATATGACTTAATAGGCAGTATGTGTGAACAAATATTTGAGAATAAAGATATGCTCAACCACAGCTCCTGTGTGTGGGGTGATCTATTTGCATCTATTTGCATGCTCCAGGGCTGGGGAAGAGGCTACAACTGGCGACGAGTAGCCTGTGCACATGGAAAATAAGGCTGCTCCACCTGAGATTTTGCAACATTATGGCAAAGTGCTCATGTGTGCATGCCACGTGTGCCCAGAATTGATGCAAAACAGTCTGCGACCTGCACACATGTAGTCAAAGCTCTGCCCCAGCCGCAGAAGCATTTTACGTCCCTGCAGAGAAGCAAATTCAAAACGTCTGCCAATACTGCCTGTGATGTGTCAGCAGAGACCTTGTGCTGCACCCCAAACAAAGAGCGACTATTCAGATGAAGCAAGAAAATAACTATAATGCCAACATGGTTTAAGAAACAGAGAACATACTCACATTCAGGGGTGATTGAGGCATACTGCAAAATATGCGTCTGCAACGCGGCTGATGCTTGCAGAAGTCATTGTAGCCACCCTGCACTGCAAAATCAGTTAAACGACACGTGCTAACACAAACGGCGACAGAAGGGAGTGCGTAATAGAATGCTGTCATGTTCTTGAAGCTGCCACCACCAGTCGACTGTGTGGATTGAAACATTTGATGACTTCATAGATGTACTAGAGAAGGTAGATGATAAGAAAATCATCAACTATTTGAAAAACCTTGCAGGTGATGGAGTGAAAGAATGGCCAAAGAAAACTTTACAGACTGATGCAACATCATACCGAAAGCTGAAAGAAGTGCAGGAAGCTAATTTCAATCAAATGTTGATTATGAAAGCACAACAAGAGACTGGTGAAACAATGGATGAGTTTGTTGAAAGAGTTGACGCACTTATTAAACACTACAAGTTCCGCCATATTACCAATGAGGAAGCCATGCTCCTGACAGTCATTGACGGCTGTCTTTCAAATTCTTCTTGAAGGTGCATGTTGAGAGAGAAACTCAGCCTAGAGAAAATGCTGATGGCTGTGAGAGCAGAGGCATGAGCAGAACGATAAGCTGCTGACATGAAAGCAGGGACAGAACACAATGAATCAGCATTGACCATGAAAAGCAAGCAGAAACAGATGCACGTAAGTCAACGTTGTAGAAGAAGACAAAACTATGCTTCCGATGTGGGTTTTCATTTCCCTGTGAATGGAAATGTCCAGCCCTAGGACAAATCTGTAAGGGTTGTGGGAAAGAGAACCACTTTATAACTGTGTGATGAGCTAAGGAAAAATTAAATGTGTCATGATGGAAAGAAAAGATGGATGCAAGAATGTACCAGAATCACTTTCGCCACAACTACAAACCAAAAAGCAACATCGCTACAAAAAGTGAAGAACAAGCAAAATCAATCATCACCAAGTTTGTCATACAAAGGTTCTTCAATATCGCTATTGAGTACCAGCAAAGAAGATGGGTGCATGCTGATGAAACCGTGCACGTGTGAAGAAGACCGAAGTAAAAAAAAAAAAAACTCACCAAACAAAGCGCCAAACTTCATTTGGACACTGTCCCAATATTATATTGAAGGTGAAAGTTCACCCCATAACATTCATTATCAACGGTGGGGCATCGATTAACATCATGCCAGTGGAAAAGTTCAACAGCCTCTCGCTCGTTCACAGTGGCAATGCAATACAAAATTACATCAGTGTGAGACACCATTCATGCTCTACAAGGAACCTCGTCTACTGCATGTTTGCTCAGTTTTGCCACAGCGCCTGAGATGGGGTTAATATCCCTCAACTACAACTGCTGCACTCAGCCTGATATCACAAGTCAAATTCTGTAATTGTTTCTTGGATTGGGAAAACTCAAGAAAGTAGAAGTACAGCTTCATATCAACCAAGACGTTAACCCTGTTGCCCGGGCAGCACAGTAAAGTTTTTCGTTTGCAAGAAGCTGTGGAGAAAGAGCCATGGCTTTTACTCATACTAGTTGTACCCAAAAAGGACAGTAGTGGTGGGGTGCACATTTGTGTTGACATGCACCAGCAAAACAGAGCCATTGAGAGGGAGAGACACGCTGCTCTCCATATAGTCAGCATGATCATGCAACTGAACGTGGCTAAAGTATTTTCCTCTCTTGACCTAAACAAAAGGTACCACCAACTTGAGTTAGAAGAGAACTACAGATATATTACCACTTTTTTCACTCATGTTGGTTTGTTCAGATACAAGAGACTGCATTTTGGAGCATCTTGAGATGCTGAGATATTTCAGGATGTTATCCACAGAGTAATCCAAACTGTTACACATACTTCCAATTACAGTGATGACATACTGGTCTTTAGGAGAATCCAGAAAGAATATGACAAAGGCCCCACTCAAGTGTGCCAGTCACTTGCTGATGCCAGTCTTACTTTTAAATGCAGATAAATGTGAATTTCACAAAATCAAACTTATGTTTTTTGGGCACATATTCTCTGATGGGGGAATGAGTCCAGATCCAGACAAAGTGCAAGCACTGCTATCCACTTGCCCCTCCCAATATGTCATCATGCTGCGATCCTTTCTTGGCATGGCCACTAACTGCTCAAGATACATTCACAATTTTACCACAATATGCACCCCTTTGTTAAGACTTCACAAAGCAGAATGTTCCTTTTCAGTGATCTCCAAAGGCGATCAATGTTTCAAAGAAATAAAACATGCAAGTGAGAATGCAACTGAATTGGCCTATTTTGACCCCAAGCTGCACACCGAAGTCACAGTTGATTGGAGCCCAGCATGGCTGGAGGCAATCCTTGCTCAACCCAATGGCCATCTGAATGCAAAGAAATATTGTGGCATTTGCCAGTTGAAGCTTGTCTTAAACAGAACGTGACTACTCTCAGCTGGAGAAGGAGAGTCTGGTTGTGGTGTGGGCCTGCAAATAATTGAATGTATTCCTCTTTGAGAAATTATTTACTATCATCACCGACCACCAGGCGTTGCTCACTACTTTTAGAAATCCAAAGGTTAAGATGCCCCCTTGCACCAAAATGTTGGAAATTGAGTTTGCAAGAGTACAGCTATGAGATTGTACACAAAACCTGGGAAGGACCAGATCTGTGCAGATTACTTTACAAGAGAACCAGTACATCGTCCTAGTTCGACATCCAGGATGGCTGAAGAATATCTCAATTTTATTGTGTGGTTCACCACACCAGCAGCTCTGTCTGTGGACCAAATCATTGCTGCCACCAACACAAACAAAGACATGACTATCGTCAAAGAACTCATTGAGACACAATCAAGGAGATGAAGCACACAGCCTCTGACCGATAATACTGAATTCCCAAAATTAAAAAACGTACATGCTGAGTTAGCAGTCATACAAGTAGGCATAATACTGAGAGGCTCGAGAATTGTCATAACTGAGAGCCTAAGGCAAGTAGTCATTGAGTTGGCCCATCAAGGACAACGTGGCATTGTAGCCATCAAAAGAGCACGGAGAGACAAAATGTGATTCCCTTGACTAGATGAGTGAGTATAAAAGGAATTGAAAGCATGCCACATCTGCAACTGCATGTCCCCCAAAGTGAAGCAGCACCCAGTGACAATGTCTGCCTTACTGCCCATGCCTGGGAGAGAATCGCAGTTGACTTCTTCAGAACATTAGGAGATGGACAGCATCTCATGGTAGTCATAGATGAATATTCATGTTTTCCTTTGGTGTAAACACTGTCCTCAGCAACTCACAACAGAGTCATAGAAAGTCATAGAAAAGCTTAACAATGTCTCTGCAACTTGCGGTGTCCCTGCGATTCTCAAATCTGTTAATGGCCCATCCTTCAACAGCAAATAGTTCAAAGAGTTTCTTGTATGACTCAACGTCAAACACTAAAAGAGCACACCCCTCTGGCCCCAAGCCAATGGTGTAGTCAAAAGATTTATGGGCACCCTCAAAAGGGTAATTCAACGAATATCCATGGAAGGAATTGATTTGAGCCAAGCAATGTGTCAGGCCCCCCCTATCGATCAACTCCTCACTCCACAATGGGTGAAAGCCCCACGACCTTGCTGTTTGGGAGAGCTATCAATCAATCAATCAGGGGTTTGTGTAGCACAGCTACTCACCTGTGAGGTTCTCAAGGCACGGAGGGGTAGGGGGCTGCTGATCTGCCTGGGCGCTGGGGTTCAGTCAAAAAGCCAGGTCTTGAGATCCTTTCTGAATTGGGTCAGTGACGGGGATTGCCTGAGGGAGAGAGGCAGGGTGTTCCAGATCTTTACGGCGAGGTAGAAGAAGGACTTTCCACTGGTTCTAGTGTTGTGGATCATGGGACGGCGGCAAGGGTCAGTTGGACGGAGCAAAGGTGTCTGGTGGGTACGTGGAATGAGAGGCAGTGCTTCAGATATGCTGGTCATGCGTCATGAAGGGTATTGTAGTGTGTGAGGAGCTTGAAAGTGATTCTTTTGTTGACCGGAAGTCAGTGGAGTTCTCAAAGGTGTTCGGTGATGTGGCTGTGGCGGGCGATGTTGAGGATCAGTCTGGCAGCGGTATTTTGAATGTTCTGTAGTTTACTGAGGAGCTTCTGGGTGATGCCGACGTACAGTGTGTTACTGTGTGCTGCTGATAAATGCGTGGGTGACCGTATTTAGTGGGGATCCTTCTGAATGTCTTTCAAAGCTGGTGGAGCGTGTGGAAGCACGATGAGGATACAGGATTGATCTGGTGGTTCATTGTGAGTGAGGAGTTCAATATGATGCTGAGGTTTCATGCGGGGTCTGTGGGGGTTCCTAATGCAACGTGCAACCAGGAGTCGTCACAAGCTGAGGGGGTGGGTCCCAGAATGAGTACTTTGGTTGTGTCTGAGTAGAGTTTGAGGCAACTCCCTGTCATTCAGGTGGCAACGGCCTTCATCCTGTTGTGAAAGTTGTTTCTGGCGGCTGTGATTTCATTGGTGAGGGAGAAGATCGGCTGGGTATTGTCGGCATAGGAGACAATGTTGAGTCTGTAGTTCCTGACGATGGCTGCAAGAGGGGGCATGTAGGTGTTGAAGAGGGTGGGGCTCAGGGAGAAGCCCTGAGAACTCTGCAGCAGATCTCTGTGAGTTCTGAGAGGAATGGAGATAGTCTGACTCACAGTGTTCGACCAGTCAGGAAGGAGTGGATCTAGACCAGGGCCTTTGGTGCGGATGCCGGCATCATGGAGTCTCGTGATTAAAGTGCGGTGGGAGACTGTATAAAAGGTGGGCGAGAGGTCCAGTAGGATGAGGGCTGTGGTTTTGCCCTGTTTTAGGAGGGGCAAGATGGCATTGGTGGCGGCGAGGAGTGCAGTCTCGGTGCTGTGGTTGCTTCGGAAGCTGGATTGGGAGATTTCCAGCATGTGGTTTGCTTCGATGAACTCGGAGACTTGAGCGTTGATGACCTTCTCGATTACCTTGGCTGGGAAGGGGAGAAGGGAGATAGGTCTGAAGTTCTTGAGGTCTGTTGGGTCTGAGGGCGGCTTCTTCAGTAGGGGGTTGATCATGGAGTGTTTCCAGTCATCGGGGAAGATGGTGGTTTTGATGCACCAGTTGACGGTGCAGCAAAGCTTGGCGGCAGCTGCTCTGTGGAAGGGTTGGTACGGGCAAGGGCAAGGATCCTGCGGGGCTCCAGAGTGGATGCTCTTCATGATCTTGAATGTGTCCAGCTGAGCATGGTCTGTTGGGGTGCGGCGTGGTTGCGTGTGGTGGTGGCAGGTATAGTGGCAGGGTATGGGGGCTTAAAGCTGTCGTAGATCTGCCTGCTCTTGTGGTGGAAGAAGGTGCCTAGTTTGTTGCAGAGGTCTTGGGAGGGTGGGAAATCTGTGGTCTGGTGAACTCCTTGACGATGGCGAAAATGTCTTTGCTGTTGTGTGCGTTGGCATTGATTCTGCCTTGGAAGACTATTTTTTTTTTGGTTTTGAGGAGGAGGCGCTGTACATTGATGGCAGATTTGAAGGTTGCGTGGGTTTTTGGGGTTTTGTTGTTTCTCCATCTCTTTTTGAGACATCCGCAGGTATGTCTGGACTCGTGGAGGGCAGGGGTGAACCAACTGGCTTTCTTGGAGTGTTGCTTGCCTGATCTCTTCTTGAGGGGTGCCAGAGTGTTGGTGCAGTTGGAGATCCATCGGTGGAGGTTGTGTGCTGTGGTGTTGCCGTTAGTTGGTTTTGGCAGAGGGAGTTGATGAGACGTTTTATGGAGGCCTTGCCCCAGCTCTGACGGGGGCGGTGAGGGTGGTGGTGTACAGTGTACGGCCGGCATGGCATGGCAAATGCGAGATGCATGCAGTGGTGGTTGGTCCAGGAGAGTTCAGTGGTGTGGCTGTAGTTGATGTTCCAGCTGGTGGAGAAAAAGGGGTTGAGCGTGTGGCCAGCTGTGTGGGTCGGTGCGGTGACTAGCTGCTTGAGTCCAATGTTGATGATGTTCTCCAGTAGGGAGGTGGTGTTCTGGTCGCTAGGGTTGTCCATGTGGAAGTTGAGTTCTCTGAAGTAGGATGTCGTCAGTGGATGCAAGAGCTTGGGGTGCGATGAGGTCTACTATGGTGTCGCTGAAGGGGAGGGGTCCAGGGGGCCTTTAGAAGAGAGTATCGTGGAGGGTGATATTGGGGTTGTTCTGGATCTGGAAGTGGAGGTGTTCCACGGTCGGATTTTGTAGCCGACGGGGATGGCGATGTCCAGTCTGGGGCAGGGGTTGGTTCAGGTTTCCGTGAAGAAAGCGATGTCGGGGGAGGTGGCATCAAGGAGGTCCCAGATTTTTGTGGTTTGTTTGTGGAGAGATCGCACTTTGAGGAGGATGCAGTTGATTCAGTCGAGTGTGCTGTTGGTCGGATGGGCGGTGAGAGGAGCTGGCATGTTACTGTGGGTGAAGGTGTAGTTGCAGTTACAGCAGTGCAGGGTCCATTGGTCTTCTTTGATGATGCTAGGTGGCAGGTGTCGTGGCGTCCAGGGTTGAGAGCGAGCAGGGTGCTGGCATTGAAGTGGTGGTGTTGCAGCGTGGTTGGGTGCTGGGTTGTCGAGCATTGTGGGATGGTCTTGGGTGTTGAAGCTGTCATAGATCTGCCTGAGCTTGGTGTGGAAGAAGGTGCTGATTTTGTTGTGGAGGTCTTGGGAGGGTGGGACATCAGTTGTCCCACTGTTGGGCCAGTCATTGCTGTTGTGTGCATTGGCATTGATTCTGTCTTGGAGGGCCATTTTCTTTGTGTTTTTGAGGCGAAGGTGGTGTGCTGTGATGGTGGCTTTGAAGGTTTGTGTGGGTTTCTGGGATTTTGTTGTTCCTCAATCTCTTTTAAAGTCATTCTGGGGTGCATCTGGACTCATGGATGGTTGGAGTGAACCAGCTGGTTTTCTTGGAGTGTTGCTTACCGGGTGCCTTCTTGAGGGGTTCCAGCATGTCGGAGCAGTTGGAGAGCCATCGGTGGAGGTTGCGTTTTGAGATATTAGCGTCAGTGGATGTCGGCGGTATGGTAATGCTGAGAGAGGCGGTGAGATGTTCTTCGGTGACCTTGTTCCAGCTATGGCAGGGGTGGTATCAGAATTAAAAAATGGACTTCATATCGATTAGTGAGTGCTGACAAATTTTGTGACACCAACAATACTCAGAGCCGCAATGTCCATTAAACAATCTTTGTCAAAGGAGACTGGTTATAGGCAAAGCAGAGACAGAAATGATAGACAAACAACCCTTTCACTGCTTATTCTTTACATGTCGTGGTGTGCAAGGGAAACATGGTGATGGGACGTCGTCCTGCAAAGTAAATCCCTCAGGACACATCACACTTTAAACACCTACCTCGACACTCGCCGGCTCATGAAACTACATCAGAGTCAGCCATGCCTGCAGGTCCAGCTGTCGAGGGGTGAAACACGATCACATCAGATTACCCAAGCCGGCAGACAAGTGCGAGCCCCTCAGAGACTGATTGAGGAGGCATGATTTTAAGTGATGCGTGCCTTTTTTTATGTAACAAAGGGGGATATGTAGCATATTGATTCTATAGGTAGTAGGACCCTTGTGGTTCTGAGTGGACTCTGAACAGCAACTACATGATATGTTGGGGATGTGGTAGGGTGTAGTTTTGATAAGTATGACATAATAGGCAGTGTGAGTGAACGAATGTTGGAGAATAAAGATATGCTAAACTGTAGCTCCAGTGTGTTGCCTAAATAATTTACATGTTCAAGGGCTGCGGAAGACACTACAGAATTCTCTGACAAACTCTTGGGGACGTAAACCATGCCTCAGCTACTTTTAATTTCGCTCCCACACAATATGTATATGCTACATTCTTCAGCATGGCGAAATTTCAATGGAAAATCACAAAATATAATTTGTGTAATTCATTGCCCAAGTGAAGAAGGGGACTGCCCAGCAAAGAATGTCCCACAGGCAGTCACTTTCAATAACGTAATGATTTCAACTAATTAAAATGTCTGCCTGGTAGTTCTGTCTTTTTGCTGCCACCTAAGTAATATATTTGCTGTACTAAGTTAGGGAAAGTGATTTTTTCTTTCATCAAATCAACTTCTTTGTTACAGCTTTGCTGTTTTTGACCTTGTACAGTGCCCCACTGCCTTTTGGCTGGGTGTGTAGAAATGCCACATACATACATATATACATACATACATACATACACAAACACATACATAGATACATACATACTTACATACCTACATACATACAGACAGAATGCTTTGTAACTCTGAAGCTAATACATGGTCACATTATTCATTCTAGTTGTTTTGCTCGCTCTCATACTGCCTCCATTTAATTAATTTCCTTGATATGCCCACTCATTTGATACTGCCTTGAAGGTAAATATTCACACAGATTACCCTATAGTATTCTTTTCACTGGGCATCAGATGAAGCATCTCCTTCAAAGAGGTAGCCATCTGGAGGGCTGGAGAATTAACCACCAATTTCTACACTTCTGCAAGTAGACATGTAGGAGAGGGAACATAGAGCAGTACTCTGTAGTCTTTTTTTCTAGGCTGACTCATGGTTGGAACAGTAGCGATGCCAATAGAACTAGGGAGTCAGTTTTTTCCCTGTACAAAAGGGGAACAAATACTACTATGCATTCCATACCTGTGTTAATCCACTGCCTCAAATATGAAGTAATGATGGTGTGCACACTTCATAAAAACTGCCATTTTCACTGCAGGTCACTCCCTTTGAAGGGCTGGCACCAGAGATAAGAAGAGTACAGAAGCAGCATTATCTCTCCGAACTTCACCTTCTACCAGAACATAATTGCATGCTTGTCCTCCACTGGGGATTCAACATACCATGATGCCTTCCTCCAGCAAGACATACTGAATCCTATTCATTCATTCATTAAACTTTATTCGGTGTGTAGAAAAAACAATAAAAGTATA
Organism: Calotriton arnoldi; assembly: GCA_963921515.1. NCBI lineage: Eukaryota > Metazoa > Chordata > Amphibia > Caudata > Salamandridae > Calotriton > Calotriton arnoldi. The sequence continues at coordinate 220,178 of CAWUFW010015857.1, read as the reverse complement.
CATAAAATACAGTACATCGCAAGTAGTTCATAGCATAAAAATGCATAAATTGTCATTAAAAAAAATAGTACAATTACATCAAATCATCAAGAATTCAGCGCTCCATGGGAACAATTATGCTTTTACGTATATTAAGTGCATTTATAATATAAAGCACCACGTTAAAACAGACCCTAGCATCGCTGAGCTCGGACAAAAATGTTGCTGCAGCAAGATGTGATCCACCGCCATATGCAAGCAAAAGTGGTTTAAGGTAGTAAATTCTAAAACCAGTATAAAATTTGCAAAACAACATAAAGTGCACAGTGCTCTGTTTACTTCGTCCATCGCATGGGCACGGAAACGTGTCTGAGGGACAGGATTTCATTATGGGAAAAGCAACCAAATGATGGACAATACCCAATCTTAGTCTAACTAGGACAAAACAATGCATGGGATTGTGTATATAGGTCAGATAATCCTGGCAGCCCTCGACTTGGTTTAGCGTTAGATAAAACATAACTGATGGTTTCTTATTCTCACTAACTAGCCGGGTTTCCCTCCTATTATTCATATAAGTTTCTCTGATGGACAATTTACTAAGTGATAAAACTTGTAGGGGTTAGTCTGGATTGACATATTAAACATTTTGCTATACACAGAAGTAATATAGCTTAGCCAAGGGATCATTATGGCATTGTCCAATTTAAGACAGTCTTGGATAATTGCTTGGGTAAAGCTGGTTTCATCTTTGGACCATATAGAATGCCAAAGCAATAGGGGGCGTGATGCGGCTACATCTGTGAGGTCCTGTAGTCCGACTTCTCTGTGAATAATCTCAGATGAAGCCTAGGTAGGCAGACAAAGTAAGCGTTTAAGGAAACCATTTTCCTTAGTCTGCAAAACTTTACTAATAAAATAACCCCATACACCAGCCCCATATGTTGCAATGGATAAAACCCTTGCCTTATAAATTTCAGTTATCTCCTTAACTGGTCTGGAGGCCAGCTAGGCAGAAAATCTAAAAATGCCATGTGTACTTCTGTTCATTTTACTCTTAACATTAAAGATTTCACGAGTCCAAGAGCCATTACCAGAAAAGATAATGCCCAAGTAACAAAATGAATCAACAGAAGCCACTGGTGATTTATCCAAAAGTAATGATCTACATTTTTTAACCCTGGACCCACATACCATTGTGTAAGTTTTACTTTTGTTAATGACCAGTTTCCGTGCAACAATAAAATCCCCAAAAGCATCCATTAGATGTTGCAACCCCATAGTACCGGAATGGGGCGCCCATCAACTTGGGGGACATCAGCATGGACAGTTTGCAAAGTCTGATCCACCCCATTAATAAATAAATAAAATAAAATAGGGGCTAAAATACAACCTTGACGAATGCCAAGTTTAACTGCAAAATTATTAGTGCATTCTCCCAGATAACCATAACGTACATTGCTTACCAAGTTCTCATACAGTCTGGCCAGGAAGCTCACAATTGGTCTAGGGGCACCCATACCGAGCAAGGTAGTCCAAAGAGTCAGATGAAGCATCTCCTTCAAAGAGGTAGTCATCTGGAGGGCTGGAGAATTAACCACCAATTTCTACACTTCTGCAAGTAGACATGTAGGAGAGGGAACATAGAGCAGTACTCTGTAGTCTTTTTTTTCTAGGCTCACTCATGGTTGGAACAGTAGCGATGCCCATAGAACTAGGGAGTCAGTTATTTCCCTGTACAAAAGGGGAACCAATACTACTATGCATTCCATGCCTGTGTTAATCCACTGCCTCAAATATGAAGTAATGATGGTGTGCACACTTCATAAAAACTGCCATTTTCACTGCAGGTCACTCCCTTTGAAGGGGTGGCACCAGAGAGTACAGAAGCAGCATTATCTCTCCGAACTTCACCTTCTACCAGAACATAATTGCATGTTTGTCCTCCACTGGGGATTCAACATACCATGATGCCTTCCTCCAGCAAGACATGCTGAATCCCATTTTTGGATGGAGTACAGCTCACAAGGGCCAACCCCAACGTATCAGAAGAAAGAAAACCCCTATAATGTACACCCAATCAGCAAATGCACTGATAGGCTGAGTGGTAGAATACAGACAAGTGCGGTGATGACAATTCCATCCACATGTAAACAATCCTACCTTGCCAGCCTCAGAGGAGTAGAACTGGCTGGTCAAAGGCTGATCACCTCTTTCTCTACTGTCCACAGAGAAGGGGAGTTCAACCCTGATTTTTACTGAGCCCTCATGACTGAATCCTTATTAAAGGGGGCATCAATAAGGAGGCAACTATGGGCTGAAAAGTGTCACCCAGGGCATGAATCAATGTCCCAGAGGTCACTGAAGGTCATGATAAATACTTCTTGCTGAACACCATTAATTTTGACACTGAGTGCTCATTCTGGCAAATCTGTCTCTGTCCCATCTGGGTAATTATCTAATTACCCAAATTAGGTAGTAAGAATTCTGTAATATATTGTGCTGTAATTTTAAGTAGAACTCACAATGGTCTGTAAATCTTTATGTGTTCAATAATTAGCTGTCAGGAGTCAGTTGTCAATTAGCTGTGAAAAGACTATATTAGAGAGAGTATCCATATTATACACAATTTTTCAAACAACTATGGGCCCGATTCCGATCTCGCTCGGAAACCCTTCTGAATGACTCGGATCGGGAATGCCTTCCGAAGGACTCGTACGCATGCTGTCCGACCGGCGGAGTACGATGCAATGCGTGTCAAATTATACAAACTACTTGCATGGAGCACAATAGGGACGACCAACTCGTACGGAAATCAATCCGTCTGAGCGAATCGTCCGGAAAAGAGCCCGATGCGACCGACTCGACTCGTACGCGAACGCTGCAACATAGCTTAGCGTGAATGGGACAGACTCGGACCACCCTGATAATAAATGAACAAGCATCCAGTGCGGTCAATGGAACGTTTCGGTTATGCTCAACAAAATACAATAGAAACAGACAGAAAAAGTCCAAACAAGCATTGTCAATGTCAAAAATAAATAAAAAATAAGCCACAGCCACAACTCCACCTATATAAAGGGCCAAATCCTTACCATGATCCTTTGCAACTTCAACAGAACTGCCAGCACATACCACTATTACACTGCACTGATAGATACACTCACATCTTACCCACCACACAACCAGGACACTACTAGCACCTGTCAAATAATACACTCACAAACACACACCTTTACTCATACTCACTCACCCTTACCTTCACACTCACCCACACATCCATCTCCACCACCACCCATCACCATTCCCCCAAAGAAGAATCCAAAGTTCACAGAGAAGGAGTTGGAAGTCATGGTAGATGAAATTCTCAGAGTAGAGCAATAGTTATTTGGGAACTTGGTCTAACAGACCCCCCTGTCCCAGAGAAATAAGATGTGGGAGTGGATTGTCAACAAGGTGATTGCTCAAGCACCTTGCCTGCGCACAATGGAAGATATCAGGAACAGGTACTATGATGTGCGAAGGAGGGTCAAGAAGCTCATTGGCAAAGAACATGTCCTGAGCCAGCGGACTGGCGGTGGCCCTCCTGCAACACCTGTGAACTTCACTTCCTGGGAGGAGAAGGTGAGGGCCATCCTTCCACCGGAGGGCGTCTATGGAATATCAGGAGTACCAGAGCCTGGTGAGTACATACTCAAATAGCCAATATTGTCAGCAAATACACAGCCACAGACATCACTGTCAAGGACACAGTGATACAAATCCCTGTTAGCAAAGCCATAACAATATGAAGCAAATGGTCATGTGGTGTGTATGCCACTTTGACAAACAAAATACCTGCAATTTCTGAGTAATATGTAACTATTTCATGACATTTCCTAACTTACAAAAAAACACAGCAAGGCTTTGTGCTCAAAACAGCAGCCATCACTGTCAGCCATCTTGTCAGCACTGTTTCACTCACTCACAGGGAAGCTGAGTCACAGGAAGGAAGGTTGGGATTGCTAGGAAGGTGGGTGTAGCTAAAAGCAAGACGGGAATCGTAGTCACAGCTAACAATCCTCCTCCCACATGGCCCAACAAGCCCACCTTGAACTATGCTCATCTCACAGGGAGTGGAAAAGTACTGGCAAGATGGCTGACACTGGCCTCTGGTGTGGGGAGCACAAGGCCCTGTTGGGAGTTGTGCTCAAACAAACACCAGGCACCACTGTCAGACATCTCAAATGTAAAGTTGTACTCACTGTCATGGAAGCATGGTTCATGGTGGCCTATTTGGTCTGGGTGGGAGGAGGAATGGTAGCTCTGCCTACATCTACCAGCAGGCCCTGTCCCACACACACCCCTCCCACCAACACCACACCTGGGACTATGCTGTCCCTGAGAGTGAATGAAAATGTACTGGCAAGATGGCTGACACTGGGCTCTGGTGTGGGGAGAACAAGGCCCTGTTGGGAGTTGTGCTCAAACAAACACCAGGCACCACTGTCAGACATCTTGAAAGTAAAGATTTACTCACTGTCATGGAAGCATGGTTCATGGTGGCCTATTTGGTCTGGGTGGGAGGAGTGGTAGATCTGACTACATCTACCAGCAGGCCCTGTCCCACACACACCCCTCCCACCAACACAAAACACCACATCTGGGACTATGCTGTCCCTGAGAGTGAATGAAAATGTACTGGTAAGATGGCTGACACTGGGCTCTGGTGTGGGGAGCACAAGTCCATGATGGGATTTGTGATCAAAAATAGATGTTTACTAACAGGATACCTGCAATCTAACTGGAATTCTCACCATTTACAAAGATGTACAAACTTAGCACTAACTCACAGCAAGGCAATGGGATCCAAACACCAGTCACATGCATCAGCCATTTGGTTTGCACACATTCACTCACAGGAACGCTGAGTCACAGGAAGGAAGGTTGGGATTGCTGGGAAGCTGGGTGTAGCTAAAAGCATGATGGGAGTCATAGTCACAGCTAACAATCCTCCTCCCACATGGTGCAACAAGCCCACCTTGAACTATGCTCATCTCACAGGGAGTGGAAAAGTACTGGCAAGATGGCTGACACTGGCCTCTGGTGTGGGGAGCACAAGGCCCTGTTGGGAGTTGTGCTCAAACAAACACCAGGCACCACTGTCAGACATCTCGAATGTAAAGTTGTACTCACTGTCATGGAAGCATGGTTCATGGTGGCCTATTTGGTCTGGGTGGGAGGAGGAATGGTAGCTCTGACTACATCTACCAGCAGGCCCTGTCCCACACACACCCCTCCCACCAACACCACACCTGGGACTATGCTGTCCCTGAGAGTGAATGAAAATGTACTGGCAAGATGGCTGACACTGGGCTCTGGTGTGGGGAGCACAAGTCCCTGATGCGATTTGTGATCAAAAATACATGTTTACTAACAACATACCTGCAATGTAACTGGAAATCTCACCATTTACAAAGATGTACAAACTTAGCACCAACTCACAGCAAGGCAATGGGATCCAAACACCAGTCACATGCATCAGCTATTTTGTTTGCACACATTCACTCACAGGAAAGCTGAATCACAGGAAGGAAGGTTGGGATTGCTGGGAAGGTGGGTGTAGCTAAAAGCATGATGGGAGTCATAGTCACAGCTAAAAATCCTCCTCTCACATGGCCCAACAAGCTCACCTTGAACTATGCTCATCTCACAGGGAGTGGAAAAGTACTAGCAAGATGGCTGACACTGGCCTCTGGTGTGGGGAGCACAAGGCCCTGTTGGGAGTTGTGCTCAAACAAACACCAGGCACCACTGTCAGACATCTTGAAAGTAAAGTTTTACTCACTGTCATGGAAGCATGGTGCATGGTGGCCTATTTGGTCTGGGTGGGAGGAGGAGTGGTTGCTCTGACTACATCTACCAGCAGGCCCTGTCCCACACACACCCCTCTCACCAACACCAAACACCACATCTGGGACTATGCTGTCCCTGACAGTGAATGAAAATGTACTGGTAAGATGGCTGACACTGGGCTCTGGTGTGGGGAGCACAAGTCCATGATGGGATTTGTGATCAAAAATAGATGTTTACTAACAGGATACCTGCAATCTAACTGGAATTCTCACCATTTACAAAGATGTACAAACTTAGCACTAACTCACAGCAAGGCAATGGGATCCAAACACCAGTCACATGCATCAGCCATTTGGTTTGCACACATTCACTCACAGGAACGCTGAGTCACAGGAAGGAAGGTTGGGATTGCTGGGAAGCTGGGTGTAGCTAAAAGCATGATGGGAGTCATAGTCACAGCTAACAATCCTCCTCCCACATGGTGCAACAAGCCCACCTTGAACTATGCTCATCTCACAGGGAGTGGAAAAGTACTGGCAAGATGGCTGACACTGGCCTCTGGTGTGGGGAGCACAAGGCCCTGTTGGGAGTTGTGCTCAAACAAACACCAGGCACCACTGTCAGACATCTCGAATGTAAAGTTGTACTCACTGTCATGGAAGCATGGTTCATGGTGGCCTATTTGGTCTGGGTGGGAGGAGGAATGGTAGCTCTGACTACATCTACCAGCAGGCCCTGTCCCACACACACCCCTCCCACCAACACCACACCTGGGACTATGCTGTCCCTGAGAGTGAATGAAAATGTACTGGCAAGATGGCTGACACTGGGCTCTGGTGTGGGGAGCACAAGTCCCTGATGCGATTTGTGATCAAAAATACATGTTTACTAACAACATACCTGCAATGTAACTGGAAATCTCACCATTTACAAAGATGTACAAACTTAGCACCAACTCACAGCAAGGCAATGGGATCCAAACACCAGTCACATGCATCAGCTATTTTGTTTGCACACATTCACTCACAGGAAAGCTGAATCACAGGAAGGAAGGTTGGGATTGCTGGGAAGGTGGGTGTAGCTAAAAGCATGATGGGAGTCATAGTCACAGCTAAAAATCCTCCTCTCACATGGCCCAACAAGCTCACCTTGAACTATGCTCATCTCACAGGGAGTTGAAAAGTACTAGCAAGATGGCTGACACTGGCCTCTGGTGTGGGGAGCACAAGGCCCTGTTGGGAGTTGTGCTCAAACAAACACCAGGCACCACTGTCAGACATCTTGAAAGTAAAGATTTACTCACTGTCATGGAAGCATGGTTCATGGTGGCCTCTTTGGTCTGGGTGGGAGGAGGAGTGGTAGCTCTGACTACATCTACCAGCAGGCCCTGTCCCACACACACCCCTCTCACCAACACCAAACACCACATCTGGGACTATGCTGTCCCTGAGAGTGAATGAAAATGTACTGGCAAGATGGCTGACACTGGGCTCTGGTGTGGGGAGCACAAGTCCATGATGGGATTTGTGATCAAAAATAGATGTTTACTAACAAGATACCTGCAATCTAACTGGAATTCTCACCATTTACAAAGATGTACAAACTTAGCACTAACTCACAGCAAGGCAATGGGATCCAAACACCAGTCACATGCATCAGCCATTTGGTTTGCACACATTCACTCACAGGAACGCTGAGTCACAGGAAGGAAGGTTGGGATTGCTGGGAAGCTTGGTGTAGCTAAAAGCATGATGGGAGTCATAGTCACAGCTAACAATCCCCCTCCCACATGGTACAACAAGCCCACCTTGAACTATGATCATCTCACAGGGAGTAGAAAAGTACTGGCAAGATGGCTGACACTGGCCTCTGGTGTGGGGAGCACAAGGCCCTGTTGGGAGTTGTACTCAAACAAACACCAGGCACCACTGTCAGACATCTTGAAAGTAAAGTTTTACTCACTGTCATGGAAGCAAGGTTCATGGTGGCCTATTTGGTCTGGGTGGGAGGAGGAGTGGTAGCTCTGACTACATCTACCAGCAGGCCCTGTCCCACACACACCCCTCTCACCAACACCAAACACCACACCTGGGACTATGCTGTCCCTGAGAGTGAATGAAAATGTACTGGCAAGATGGCTGACACTGGGCTCTGGTGTGGGGACCACAAGGCCCTGATGGGAGTTGTGCTCAAACAAACACCAGGCACCACTGTCAGACATCTTGGTCAGTACATTTCCAATCACTCTCAGGGACAGCATACTCACAGGTATGCTGTATGTGCTCGGTGGGATGTGTGTGTGTGGGACAGGGCCTGATGGGAGTTGAAGTCAGTGAAAATAATCATACTCACACACGGCCCAACCAGCCCAGCTGAATTGTGCTGATCTCACAGTGAGTGGAAAAGTACTGTCAAGATGGTTGACACTGGTCTCTGGCGTGGGGAGCACAAGGCCCTGATGGGAGTTGTGCTCAAACAAACAAACACCAGGCACCACTGTCAGACATCTTGGCCAGTACATTTTCATTCACTGTCAAGAAAGCATAGTACCAGGTGGTCTAGTTGTGCCATGTGGGAGGAGGATTATTAGCAGTGACTGCAAATACCATCATGCCCTACCCTACACACACCTTCTCAGGCAGAACACATAGCACTCTTGTGACTAGGCATTCCCTGAGAGTGAAAGGAAATGTACTGGCAATATGGCTGACACAGGGGCCTTATGTATGAATTGGCCACTAGTCACATCCAGGCCTTGGGCTTCTCACACCAGTACCCACTCTCAGCCATCTTCACAGTACATTTCCACTCACTGTCAGGGAAAGCATAGTCCCAGGTGTGCTCCCTGGGCTGGCTGGGAAGGTGTGTGGAGGACATGGCATGGTGTGAGTTGCAGTCATAGCACATATCACTACCCACACCCAAAGCAACCTGTTCATCAGTGACAATGGCTACCTGACAGTGAATGGAAGTACCACAGCAAGATGGCTGACACTGTTGCATGGTATCATGTGCACAAGGCAATGTTGCGAGTTGCATTCAACTCCTACATCATGCAGCGGTGTCAGCATCCTTGCCACTACACTTCCCTCATTGTCATTGATCCTTTGTCTACGAGGAGTAAGCTGGTCTGAGTAGGGGGAGGGGTACAAGTTCCGGCAGCATAACACAAGCACACAAACCTCTGTACCTCACAGATCTGAGCATGAAAAAGCAAGAAAGCAGCCTTGGTTAACTCATCCGTCCATGGAGGACAAGGACAATATACATGATGTGATCAGGCACAAAGCTAAGCAGCAACACTATTTGCTACTGAAAGCTATTCACATGTGTGCAATGAGATGAGAACTCAGAACACATTCATCAAAATACTATAAACACAATGCTCACATACATTCTGGACTGTGAGTGTGTAGGTAGCCACACCAATGTGACTGCAAAATACATGCACAAAGGCCAGCACACAGGCACAAATCTTGCAACACATTGTAAGAGGAAGAGTATGTATGTCATTGTAAAAGCACAGATGTGGGAACTAACAACACACCTGTGTCATGCACAGGGTGTCACTTGACAGTCAATGTCTATGTACATTTATGCACATAGATGGACATGCTCAGCAAAACGCCTCTAGTTAAAATTACAATGTTCTCTTAAAAAATAGGCCTGTGTCTGTGATGATAGAGGAATATATAATGTACATACACTCATCATAATGTACAATAGCAAATGTAATGCGTATGATACGTTGACCTGTGCAAAAACACAACAAACATTGTGTCTCTCTTCTACTCAGAGGGCCTGCTGGGGACACTGCAGGAACAGAACAAGAATCCCAGGCCCAGACTCTGGTTGACCCTGAGCTCTCCAGTGTGGACGTCTCTCAGCCCTCATCGCATGACGAGGAACTACCTGGCCCCTCCGGTGAGGGTCAGCATGCAGCACCAGCAGCTGTATCATCAGCAGCCCCTGCAACCACTCCCACAACATCTGTCAACACCCAGATGACCACTACCCACACGGACACACCAAGGCAACCAAACACTGGGAGCACAGCAACACAGGGCACTCTGGAGTCAGCGGACAACAACACCACTGTCAACAATGAAGGAGGCCCAGTGTTGTCTGTGCCTACAACAGGTCCTGCTCGTTTGGGTTGGGGTGGTGGGAGGGGGCATGGGGAGAGGTCACATCATTCAGCTTGTGCTGCTGATCAATCTGACCCACAGATGGGACACATTCTTAATGCATATCAAGAATGCACAGGAGACTTTGGCCAGGTAGTTGGGATCCTCAGGGACATGCAACAGCAGCAGGCTGCCCATTATGCCAAAATGGAACAACATATGGAAAGGATGGAATCAAACATGTCAGAAATGTATGACCTGACTGCGGTGCACAGAGACATACTCACCTGCCTCCGCCAGATTGCTAACAACATGACCCCACCTCCCAGTGTGCCCACTACATCTGTTACCTCTACATCTGCAACTGCCACAGGGAGGGATGAGGACTCTGGCAGAGAGTCCCCTGCACCGTGGCAGCCTGCACCTGAGGGACCCCCCGAAAAACAGAAGAGGGGTCATCCGAAGAGGGACAAATGAGAGACAGATGGCTATGCATCCCCCCCAGGAAGTGACAACCTGCTCCTGATATCCTCCATTGTGTGCGAAGCGTTCACTTTGTTGACTGTCACTGAACTCTCCCACATGGGATGGAGGGTCTAAGTTGGATCAATGACTCAAATGACTGTGGACTTGCCTCTGAAAATTTCATCTACTACCACTACCAACTCCTCAGTGAACTTTGGACTTCAAAAAATTGTACAGCACTATCACTTTCTTGTCAAATTTCACACATGCACTGCAATAAATTTATATTCCCACAAAACTTGCTTCTGTCGTGAATGAAACACTGTTTTTCAGATAGAAATGATGACCCAAAAAACAAGGAATTGGCCGACAAACAAGTACAGCAATTTACCTACTGTCTTGTGAGTAAATGTAACCTGACACATATCAAAGATACACACAACAAGGTCAACACAACACACATAGTACATGACATAGATCCTCATTGCCTCCACTGTTGTAAAATTAAACAACATTTCAATGCACAAACACTAATCATTGTCATATAAACTGAACATCAGAGCATATATACAGTATGTAAATGAATGTTGGATGTGTGGAAACAGACAAGGCACACCTCAATGTGGAGCACAGGTTTATTCCACTGGCACAACCTGTTTCCTTCACACCAAATGCAATCAAATAACACTGTGACAACAAGCACAAATTAACCAAGATTTTAATTAATGTCTGAAGTGAGTGTGTGGCACAGATTCCTGATCCCAAGAAAACTTCCAATCTGTAACTGCATTGTGGGTCTGGGAGGTCACATGTATCCATACAACAGCCACAGGACCCTGTGAAGGAGAGACATAGAACAGTCTTGAAATCACTAATTACTTTCATACATCTCCAAGAGACATTTCACAATTATAATTTTGAACATGTGAAAACTAGCTAGGAATCATGTCAACACTGTACTGGTGACCATACTAACTTAATAGACACTAAACAAATGCAAGGATCATGTTAAGTAGCATACACTCACACGTATACAAACATATTGTACAACAGACACATATCATGCTTGGAAAGTGCTTTCTCATTTCATCATTGCATACTTACGCTCATGAGAAAAAGTTGTTGATGAGCTGTCTCCTAACATCCTCCTCTTCCTCATCATCACTGGCAACATGTCCCAGTCCAGGATCCTCCCCTGCTGGAGGCTGCTGGTCTCTGTCATCTTGTATGAGAGGTAGCTCATTCCTGACTGCCAGGTTGTGGAACACAACACACAATGATGATCTTACACACCTTCGATGGTGCATTTTGGAGTGTTCCTCCTGTACGGTCCAGGCAGCGGATTCTTGTTTTGAGTAGGCCAAATGTCCAATCAACCACTCGCCTGGTCTGCCCATGTGCCTCATTGAAACGAACCTCAGCATGGGTGACAGTGTTCCGGAGTGGTGTCAGCAACCACGGCATGTTGGGGTATCCAGAGTGTCCTAAATTGAATACAGAAAATACTTCAGTTGTCTGAAAACAGGGTCCAACCTGACATACAAGCAACACACAACAGAAACAGACAACATTACCCACCAACAAGCAAGGCATGCTCATTTTGCAGCTGAGATATCATATGTGCGATCCCACTATTTCTCATTATGTAGGCTTCGTGTGCTGATCCCGGGAAATGCACACACACATGAGAGATCATCATGTCAGGCAGACGTACCACCAAGGCATTTATTGAGTGGTAATGCTTGGGATTCCTGTATGTTTTTTCATTGGCTTGTGGTGGGATCAAAGCCACATGTGTACCATCAATGGAGCCAATGACATGTGGCATTCTGCCCAAAGCATTAAAGTCACTCTTGATGTCTGCAAACTGTCCTGGTGTTGGGAACTTGATGTAGAGGTTCAGAAAATGTAACAATGCCTCACACACAACAAGAAGCACACGGCTGAACATTATCTGTGACATCCCACCAGCAGTAGCCACAGTATTCTGGAAGGATCCTGTGGCAAAGAAATGTATGGCCGCCATCACCTTCACCTTGGGGGTCAGCACAAAGGGATATGTGCGTCCAGGTTGCAAATGTGGGGCCAACTGGTCTGCCAACTCCTCAATGAGGGGTCTGGTGAAGCAGTATCGTCTGATGCTATCCCGTTCTACCATGGTCTGGAGGTTGGGGAAGGGTCTGTGGACAGCTGGTCTCCTGCGGTACCTAGGTAACAAATGAAAACATATTTTAGGACACTTTCCAATGTAGTAAGGAACATGCAATTACACACATACAAAATTAAATCAAGACACAATGAAGTCAGATGTGTAAGGTTGAGCCTAGACACAGAGCACAGCTATGTGACCCTTACCAAACATGTCATATTAATATGGTTTGTCAACAATTGCAGTTCTGTACTTTGACTACTCACCTGTGTCTGTCACTGTCCATATGATCAAACATCACATATTCAACACACACCTAATAAAGTATCAAAGACAGAGGTTTATCACAACTATCACATGGTTGAAAGGTACACAGACCTGGATCATGTAATGACACCTAGGTGGGACACTAGATACAGACAGTGTGCCACCATGCACACCACTGTCACAGTGTAGACACTGTCATGATGTAATGTCTGACATACATGTACTATCACATACCCCACGTTTATATTTGACAAGCATCCATGTATGCCTGTGACACAAAGACACAACAGCAACTCACATGGCAAATACAAGCTGATGTTTCAGGTAAATATAATTTAAAAAATCAACAATGAAGTGGCTGTGTTGTACAAGACTCAGATACTGTGGATTTACTCACAATAACTTAACACAATGCACTTTCTAACACACAGTCCAAAAAAGCAGTGATTATGTGTGGACATAACCTGTGTTAACACAATGATCCCCTGGGACTGTTTCCAAGCCTAGGAGGGTGATCTGTGAAGTGGTCACTCACAATTGTGATGTTCCTCACCAACAATGTTTTGTGTGCCCATCAGGCTTGGCTCATCATGGGAGTGTGAGCTATCAAGTACTATGTCCAATATGACATGTTAATCACTGTACACACACATGTAATGCAGCAGAACATCAAGATTTGCTATACTGTCTGCCCTGCTGACTGATTAGTGTAGGGCGCCTGAGCCTCACCCGAAACGTGTGGTTTGCATCCTTTGCCTGTTTACTGTAATGGTGAACGACGCGGGTGAGTATTGAATGGACGCGTGAGCCGCATCCTAACCGAGCCATATGCATCCTTTGGCTATTTACTGTAATGGTGAACGACGCGGGTGAGTATTGAATGGATGCATTAGCCGCATCAGAAACGTGTTGGTCGCATATTTGGCTGTTGGTCGCCATGGTGGACGTCGTGGGTGAGTATTCAAAGGACGCGTTATCCACATCCGAACCGAGCCGGACGCACACATTGGCTGTTGGTGGTCATGGTGACAGACGTGGGTGAGTATTCAAAGGACGCGTTATCCACATCCGAACAGAGCTGGACAAACACATTGGCTGTTGTTCGTCATGGGGACAGATGCACGTTTGCTTCGTGCACGAATCGCGTGCAATCCGAATCGGTTAGCTCACAACACCAATGTATCAAACTCGATAGTGTTAGGATGCGTATATTTTGAACGTCGCAGTAGGCGTGTCCAATGCATGCAATGTTATGGATTGGAGAAACTCGGATAATGCGAACGCCTCGGACCTATCGCTTAGGACGCATGGAACACAGTCCGCCTCTGCTGCACAGATATAAGTCTATCTGTTCCCAAGAAACTTCACTTGCCTGGACTACATGCAACTTTACTGCATTTCAACATCTCTCTGCTGCTGTCTCTGCATCCTCTGGGAGCTACAATGGCATGTACTGTGGAGAGGGCACCTGCTTTCACAGAGGAGGAGAACCAGGCCCTGTTGGACAGCCTCCTTCCACAGTACAGCAAGCTGTATGGCAAACCAGGGGAGCAGGTGTGTGTTAATTACACTGCCTTTTTTATTGTCCATGTGTAAAAACATGCACTACTAGCATTGGGATCCCCAAGGGCAAGCATGCAAACATAGTTAATGTATGTCTTACAGTGTGTAGATTTAGGTTCTAGACAGGTACAGTGATGTAGAAGTGTGTGTAGTGGGTTTGACTTTTCTGCACTGTTCTCATGTTTTTGAGGGAGATTTGCACACAGGATAACTGCCCATGATGATACTTGGCTACCCCTTAGACATTATCTGCCATTCTGCCCATGACCTATATGTCCATGTGTGTGATGCATAAATATGTAGCATATGGAGTAATTGTGTGTCATCATGTCATCCTCACAGGTCGACGCCCAACAGAAGGCTGAAATTTGGCAGACCATTGTCCGGGCAGTAAGATCCATGGGGGTATTCTGACGCCGCGTCCGCCACTGCCGGAAGAGGTGGCAGGACCTCCCTGGCTGGACACGGAGGATTGCAGGGGTCCAGCTGAAGCTGTGACCTCCTCGCAAAAGGGGTGGACGAGGGACCCTGACCCCCCACATGCTCCGGATACTGACGGTGGTCTTCCCTGACCTGGATGGGCAGTGGAAGGCCAGACAACAGCAAGGAGGGGGTGAGTATGTGCCATGTTGCAGAACTATGTTTAACATGCATGTTGTCGAAAAACAAAGGTCCCTAATCTATATATACACTAAAATGGATCATGGGCATTACACAGTGTTGTGACTTTTAATCAAAATGGTAAATACAAATAGGCATACAATAATCAATGGAAAGAAATAATTATCACATGAAAAACCAATAACAAGTTAAATGAGACAGATCAAATTTATTCAAAATTATTATAGCAGTGTACTCTGACCCAGAAGCTGTTCGTTGGTGCAGGGAGGCCGTAATATTTTTAAAAGGTCTAAATTTACCGGCTGCATGAACATTACAGCAACCAGACCAGTCCTTTTTCCATTATCTGTGAAATCGGCAGGGACGTTTTTTAAAAGAGGTATCTCCAGCCACGACTCATCTATTGGTGGTGTATAGGTACCAGTCCATTTAACCTTGTGACCTTATATTTTACATATAAATATATATTGGTGGCACCAACGAACCAAAAGGGGTGCTATAATAATTTTGAATACGAAGCGGGATATTTTCAAACCCCGTCTGCAAGTCAAGCATATTGCTTTCGACTAGTGCCCAGTGAATTCTAATCTGAGTACTTTCCTACCGTAGAAAACTGTCCTGAAGAAGGTGACCGATTATCAACTCACCGAAACGCAGCGTCGACTTTTTTGTTTTCTTGTGATATACATCAGTTTTGATTTTGTATTTTATTAATGAAATGTTTTTAACTTTGCTTGTGCATTTTTATGGAATAAATTTGATAGGTCTCATTTAACTTGTTATTGGTTTTTCATGTGATAATTATTTCTTTCCATTGATTATTGTATGCCTATTTGTATTTACCATTTTGATTAAAAGTCACAACACTGTAATGCCCATGATCCATTTTAGTGTATATATAGATTAGGGACCTTAGTTTTTCGTGAGCATTTGCCCTGTCCCTTTTCTCGATAGAAGGGTATCTCCCTTGTTTTTTAATTTAATAACATGCATGTTGCACTCCCTCAGCCTGATACCCTTCTCACAGGTCGTCTGTCTGCTAAGACAACACTTCTGTGGACAAAATGTAACTATGTCCTATTAACATATGATGGCCAGGTGTGTCCATTTCCGTCTATGACATGCGTCTCACTTAGGTCCTGTGTATTGGCTGTAGTCCAATGTTCATGTGCTCAGCACTATATACAACATGTGCATGGAGTTGACCATCATGAGTGATGTAATTGTCTGACATGTGTCAGCACATTGACTGATGTATGACCTGTGTGAGAAGTTGGCCTGGTATATGCTGTCCACTAGTTATAGTGGGCACCTTGCACCAGTCCAAACAACCCCTTTGGATGATAGGTTAAAGACAACCTTTATAGAAAGCTATCCTAGTGGTAGCTATGGAGAGCAGCCTTCAGGCTAAGTCTTGGAGGAATGTAAAGCAGCTTGTTTTACCAGTCTATAATCTCTTGAGTGACCAAATGAAAGAGGACCACACCAGGTATATATATAAAATATATGTATTTAGTTTTAAACACACCCCTCTAGTCTCTTTATGAGGCTAGAGTTCGAAGTACATAAGTTACAAGGCAAATATCAGCAGTTATTAGCACAATACACGTTTGAGCCCTAGGGGCGTACCAAACCATATACTAAAATAGTGGTATAAGAACCACGACTGAGCTAGACACAAGGCCTAGAGCCTGTAGAAGTGCTTGGACCCCAAGGAACCACCCAAGGTAGTGACACAGGGGACCCACGGGGGACGCGTGCAGTGTGAGAACACAGCCGCGAATCGCCGTTAACTTCTATGGGGAAAGTCGCGGTTGGATTTTAAAAGAAAAAGGACACTACGGAGAGGACTTCCAGTTAACCCCTTAAAACTTAAGAGTTTCTAGGGCCCACACCCACGTGAGTACCGAAATACTCGAGTTACCTCACCCAGGGAAGCCGGGTGCATACGTGTTAAAAGGTGTCGGGAATCGTCGTCCTTTTCAAGGGTGACCTCTTGGAAAGTGCTGCTGCCGTGAAGAGGAAGAGTGTCCGGTGCGATCCAAGCCTGGATCGAGGAAGAGGAAGACCTGAAGGCAGAGGGGACAGAGTCTGGGTCACTAGCCAGTGATCAGGGGCACGATAGTCGAATGCCCTCAGATGTCGGGTGCTTCAGCTGAGTTGACAGATGCCTTGACTCTTCAGCCACGAGGTCCAGGAGGTGTCGACGATGACCAGGAGCTGGAATCGAGCTGACCCACAAAGTCTGTCGAGTGCTGCAGTGTCGGTGACCAGATTGGACCCAACAAGCCTTGGCAATGGCAAGTCATGGGGAAATGAAGAAAAGGTTGCGGTGCAGACCAGCAAGGTCTGAGTGACTCACCCAGCGAAGGTAAGTCAGGGCACTTCTGTAGCAACCAGGAAAGCCCAAGCAAATGAAGAGTTGCCTTCGTGGGGAACCACTAGCCAACAGACTAGAGATCGCGAAGGAGCCTTGAGCGGTCGCACTTGGAGCTGGCCCACGGGACACTCGTGGAGTGTAAGCCAGTGATCTTTGCTGCAGTTGGTGCTCGGGGCTAGGGATACTTGGAACCCAAAGCACGGCTTCGAAAGATGTCAGGAAGTTGGTGCACTTGCAAATGTGCTCGGTGTCCAGGGGTCACGGTTCCACATTACCCATGACAGCTACGTGCCTCAGCTTTGCTGGGGACTCAGGGCAGCCTCGGGAAAGTCTGGAAATCCACCTCTGGTAATGCAAAGACTTCAGCGTCCGGTGGGAGCTTCAGTGATGCAGACCGGACAGATGCTTCGTTGGTGCCTGCCAAGCAGGGGAGTCACTCCTTGACCCCAAGGGAGATTCTTCAGTCCTCTAATCTTGATGTAGAGCGTCGAAGGTCCAGGATTCAGCTACAGAGTTTCGTCCAGGGATATCTAAAGTCCTGTTGCCAGAGTTCCCTTACTTATACTAAGAAAAGGGGTTGGACTAACTCTGGGGACCCACCTATGGGAGGGTTTGGAAAGAGGGGTGGCTACACCCATTTCCTTTGTCCAGTTTCACACCAGAGCAGGGGCTGGCAGCCCCTGCAACCGGTTTGAACTGGGGTATGCACGAGGACACCAAATGTGCCCCCAGTGCAGGACTTCAAAGCACTCAGAGAGTGCACCACCCAGCCCCAATCCACTAAGGCCTGTCTGGGAGGTGGTAACACCTCCCTGAGACAGGAAACCTATTGTCCAGGCCTCCCCTGCCGGAGTTTGGGTCAGCAGCAGGAGGCCAGACTCGTGTCTGTGGCTGCAGCATCCATTTTGTGATGCCAGGCTCTGTTTAGTTGGTACCGGGTATACCGGTGCTGTCATGTCTCTCCCTCTAGAAGGGTGGGATCATACTCCCACACCAGGTACTGGGGTGGGGGTATGATTCCAAGGTGTTTGACACCAAACACGACATGTTTCCGTGCAGTCATCCCAAAGTTAGCATTTACCGTTTAGATATAATGCACTTAAGAGTATATGGTCAGGCTGCACCACAGACAACCCCGGATAGGAGATTCCGAGGGCTGCAGAGGGGCTCTGCTCATGCATGGGCAACCTCTCACATATAACCAAGCACCCTGCCTTCAGGATTGATAAGGCCTGCCATAGGGGTGACTGATAGGTTTCTATGTGCAGTGTCAGGTGAGATATAGTGAACCTATATCTCTGTAAGGGGTGCATGCACCACCTTACCCCGGCTGCAGTAGAAGTCTTGTGGTGTCATTTTGGATGGTCTTCCAGGGGTGGCACAATACATGCTTCAGCCCCTGGTAGGCCTCTGTGGTACCTATGCCCTGGGTACATAGTATACCATATACTAGGGACTTATAAGGGCACCCCAGAATCCAATCTGAAGTGTACTTAAGGTACAGGGAATCAATTTAGAGAGGAAGCAGCTAGGCTGGGGTCCTGGATAGCAGGGCCCCAGCCAGACTAAAGTCGAAAAACAGTGATACACCAGCAAAAAGTGGGGGTAACCATAAGAGGCAGATCCTACTCTCCTACAACCTGTACTCAGTGTGGTACATACATATACGTTCAAAATGTTGCTATTGGTGAACACAGGTGTGCATAAACAATGCCATACATCCGTGCAGCAGGTGAGACCAATGTGGATGCCTCAGACAAATCATATTGATAAGTGGTCAAAATGTATTGTCCCATACATAGTGCTCTGTGTAATCACATGTATCACATGGACCAAGGACAGGTATGCCAACTCAGGCCATCGAAGACACTGACACATCAGATTTTTGTGTCAGGCAACACTTTCACCGTTGTAATGTGAAAATCCATGGGTCAGACTTGGTGACATTGAGTACATGTGCCAATCTTTGAAAGACACAGGTGGTCAATATAGAAAACATGGACATACATCTAATGTATGGCTTTTGGCTCAGATACACAAGTGTGTACATGTGTGTATCACCCCTTGACTGTGCATACTGGTGGCTTGAACATCTATGTGTATGCTGCATTGCTTTCTTCTTGAGAGCTGTAAAATGTTCATGTAGCCAGACATTGTTATTCACATACTCTGATGGCTAAGTAGAACAACGTGAGCTTGTAAAAGGCTGGAAATTGTGTCGAGCACGTAGTGGACATGTATACTTGACACATACAGATGTTACCGGAAGCAGTAAATACAGGATTGTGACATGGTGCTGACTGTAAACTTGAGATGTACCAGTCCTGTACCAAGAGTCTGTACAGAGTGATCAGCCAGACAGGCCAGTGGCATAGTGTGCAACATGAATTTTTGAGAGCATGCAGTATTTAAACTTGGCAGTTGTGCTGCATGCAGACCATTATAGCATTAATGTTCAAGACATAGGTGCCCATCATGATGACTGGGGATGGACGTATGTTTAACAGTTAAAAATTTCAAATGTGTGCATACCATTTGCTGTGTCAGTTCCAGACTCCCTTGCAGGAGATGAGACATGTATGTAATGACACATGACCCTCAGGAGCATTACAGATCAGACCAGCTGTCAAATAGTGTCGTAGTTGACATGGTTTTTGTGGTATTTGACATACATCTAACCAATGTTTCACATGCCATCATGTGTCTGGGAACCATAGTTTACTGGCAGAGTGACAAGTGCCATGTTCACATATGTGTAATGATTTAAAACCTGCCGTGAAAATGATGCATAGGCTTGCTCTGTGATGTGTTGTGATGATACTCATGTGTCAAGACTATGCAGATGACTGATGTGAATCTCTTTCTCATCCTTGTTCAGAGCATCATCTACAGCTACTGGAGGAGACAGTTCCACGGACCAAGTGGAAGCAGCTAGCCAGACTGGGTCCACTGTTGAGGAGGAGGAGGGACCCAGTGGCACGGAGGGTGAGGGGAGCCACACTGAGGGCAGGTCAGAAACATCTACATCTGCCGAGGACCAATCAAGCTCCAGTGATGACTCCCTTGTGGTGGTGGGTGTTCCCATTTCAGAGCCCACAACATCAGAGTCTGCCCCCACCACCACCATCTTCACCATTACAGCTGCTCCCATTCCAAGTATCCGTGGACCCGCCCGTGTTTGGGAGCATGTCTCCTTCGGGCCAGGCACTGCACCCCCTGCATCTGTCACCCCTGCTGCCCTGATTGTGGAGGCCGTGGATTTTCTAAAACAGATCCATGTTGGGCAGACATTCATGCTGAGTGTCCTCCATGCACATACCAGTCTTTTGACACAATTGGTGTCATACATGGAGGGCATCTCATCAGACATGTCTGCCCTACAGTAATCAAATCAGGCCATGGCCTACTCACTGACGGCAGCAGTGTCCCTCCTGCAGCAGTCCCTCACCCCTCCTTCCTCTGCTCCATCCACAGTCCACACTACCCTACCTGACCCAAGCACACTCACACAGTCACATGCACACAAACAGACACAAGCAGCACACAATCCCCCAAAACAAAATCAAAACACACATGCACGCACACTCAGGGGACTGACATCACACACACAGGGGAGAGGGCCCAAAAAATCACACACCCATCCACAACCACTCCGCATTCCTTAGCTACCTCTCCCTCCAAAACCCCTGCCCTTGACTCTCCTGCAACCCCCTCTTCCCAGCGGGTCTTCCTATGTGACCTTGGCCTCTTCCCCACTCATCCATCAGACCACACTAGCAAGGGGAAGAGGAAACCCCCGGCACAGAGAGGAGATCCACCCCTGCACACATACCCTCCCCTAAGAGTAAGAACACAAAGCTCCCCACACGTATATTCCCCAGATCAAAGAAGTCCAAAACCCCACCTCCATCCCACACTTCCCCACCAAAATCCACTTCCTCATGGTCCCAGGCCCCCCTCCCAAAGATCACACCTCAGACCCCATCCCAGCTTCACACACACACCGTTACACCATCTTCAAGAAGGTTAGGCCCTCCCCCTACCTCAAGCATGTCCCCTCCAACAGCACCCCCCCTTCAGTCTGTTCCTGACACGGCAGTGGAGCCCCCACCCCCTCAATCTGAGCAGTCCACTGCAGTGGAGCCCCCACCCCTTCAATATGACCAGTTCACTGCAGTGGAGCACCCACCCCCTCAATCTGACCAGTCCACTGCAGTTGAGCCAGACACAACACTAGATCCCATCCCTCCCAAAACCCATACCGGTACCCCCTAGTCCTGTCCCTGCGGTGCCTGGCATGCCCCTAAAGATGCCCCTCTAAGGGGAGATGTCCCCTTGTGTTTGCAGTGCAGGCAAGCGAGGGAGGATTAATTTGCATGACCCCCTCAAATACTCTCTAAAATGGACTGGCCATTGGCCCTATTGTTCTTATTTATTTTTCCATTTCTTCACAAATGCTGAATAAGGCAGTTTTTGTTATTTGCACATTTGCTTTTTGTTTAACAAATATTGTTAATGAGTCAACTGTCATTGATGTGCAAATCTTGTTGTAGGAATACAATGATATAATGATGTGATGGACTGCATGTGGTCCAAGGCATATGTGTCCTATTACAGTATGTATCTGAGTCCTCATTGTCTACATTTGCAGGTTGTCATGATTCACAACATTTTGGACCATGAGGGTGACATGCTTTTAACAACCTACCATCTTTTACTTACACTTTTGCACATAGGTTATGCTGACATTTGTACACATTGTACAAGTCTTTCAAAGTGCAACCGTCTAGGATGGACATGCAGGATAGCGTTGTGATGAGCAACAAGTCATCGGTCTCATCATTACAACTGGGTACACATGAAGTTTGACTATGTCCAGATGACTTTGGACACACCCATGTACACAGACTGATGGAAACAAAGTATTCTGTGAATTGTAAGAGTTGGAGCCATGTCTGAGTCTCATTATGCCATGGTAGACCCCTGACAAGAACAAGCTTGCCACAGCTGACCTTCCACTGAAGGGAAATCACCTCATGGCAGTGTGTAAATCTGTGACATATCCTGAGCCCATGGTGTGTGTGAGGTGAGCAGGAATCTCTGTCTTCAAACCCCCTTTCCTACCAAGACTATAGTCCCTGCAGATGTTCCTGTTTGAGAAGCTTTCTGTGGGCTGACTAGTCCAGTGCTTTCTCGACCTATTTGACTTTGAGTGGCCAAGGTGTGGGTGCACCAGTAGAGTGGAGTCATTATGATGACACCCCTGGTTGTGTTGAGACAAGAGCCTGCACTGTGAGCAAACTCACATGTGACACATTATAAATTCACCAAGTTCCATTTGTGTTAGCATCATCAGCGTGTTTAGAATCTGTCATCTTGTTTTGCAAGTGTGGCACTTGTATGTGTCAATGACTGCTCACAATCAGCACATTCTACCCTGCCCGGTAACCTGATCGCAACATGGCTTATTTGTGGGTCTCCTTGACGGATTTCAGGATTCTGAGACAGTGTTAAAGTGCCAAATGTGTCCAATGCATATTCCATGATGCACATGTACTCAATCCTAAATGGATGTACACATTTCCCATGTGTTATGTCTAGCTATGTGTATTGTGTTTGTGAGACACAGATCCCACCACCACCCCTGGTGTTGTCAACAGTGCAGGAATATTAGCTTACCCATTTGCCTGTGCATTGCAGCCTACTAACACAGTTGTTGTACCCTCTATCTGGTGAGCCATGTATCTTCCAAGTCTTCTGCAGTACACACTCAGCATTGGCAATTTGACATTAGTGATAAGCTGCCCATAATGCAGCTATTGTAGCCAGATGTATAGTTGGTGCTATAGACATGCAAACAAGTTGACAATGTGTAAATGGTCTGATCTTGAGTTGTGTGCAACGCACAAAGGCCACACATGGTGACTGTCTCATACACTGGTGTAGGTCCATGCTTTTCTACACGGCAAGTAGGAGTGTGGTCTCCACATGTAGCGCTGACAGCTGTGAGACAACCACTTCATGTGTGTTATAGTGGGAGGCTCATGATTCTATTTAGAGTCTACCAGGGGCAGGCAAATTACCCTGGCTATCCTATATCCGACACATCTTAGGGCAACTGGGACGGGGCAATCTCTGGGCTGACCCAGAAGAGGCATGCGCCACCGTGTCCAGGAAAGAGCTAAAGGATTGCTACTGGGAGTTCAAACTGGTCCAACTTCAGAGCAATACTTCAGTAGGTAAGCTTACTGCAGCCTTCCTAGAAATCAAGGACCGGTACAGCCTAGAGCCGGCACTGAATGATATCAAGCCAACAACTGCCAGAAAGCTCTATCTGCAGTTTAGACACAGGGTTTTGCCTCTCCGCTCCTTTACAAGCAGATGGAAGGGCTCGCAATCCTTGGGCTGCCCGGCATGTGACTGGGCCATTGAATCAGAAATCCATGTCTTTTTTTGTTGCCCCGGATACCATAAAGTGAGAAAACGATGGTTGGCCCAGATATGCAGAAACTTAGGTACTAGGCGCTGTGCCGAGGCTTTTAGAATACTGAAACATGACACTAGCCTCCCTATAGCATACTCGGTAGCAGGCTTTTTATTCTCTATGTGGTGCACTCGAAGAGTGTTTTAAAAAAAAAAAACAACCCTGTAAATAAGATCCATATTCTCCTACATTAATCACTCAATCAAGGAGTTTAAGGGATTACCAGTTTTATCACCCATCTGAGAATGATTTTAATGATTTACTATATTTACATTTTGTATTTATTGTTAACTGGGCTGCTATTTGTCAGTATTGGCCACCTCTAGTGACGAAGCCAAAGCTCTGACCTCCTAAATCTGGACTGATGACTTGCTCAATTATATTGTGCATGTACTTTGAATTGTGAATCATGTTTCTAACTTTGATTGATATTGCGACCTATATGACTAGACCCTTTTCTCATTGAGTCGTCAACTGATTGCATTTTACTTTATACTGCTCCAGGTTGTACCCGGCTATGTTTTAACTAGTTGCTTTTATTACACGTGCCCGATTTTGTTCTTCTCGTTTACTTTTACTGGATCTTAAAGCAAATGAATTGTATGTTATTTCATATGTGCTTTTATGGCCAAATTGGCCGAAATAAAGGAAATGAATGAATGAATGATTCTATTTAGTGTGTCTGTGGACTAGAGTGGTGTTGTGGGCTGTCTCCTCTGTGCTTCATAGTACACCAACTCATCACAATGTCATCCTTCTGTGAGTGTGTGTACTCCTGTTGCCCTGCAGGGTTTGAGTATGTGTTGTGTTGGACAGATGTGGTGAATTTGTGTCCCATACATATGTGTGTCAGGCACCTCTTGTTCAACCATCAAATGTGTGTGTCCTAGTATGTGGCGTGCTGGGTGTACCTTCCTGATACCGAGATTGCCACATTGGTCATACACAACAGTACATGGACCCATGTTTGTATTGTGATCACAATGATGTGTGGTCAATAATGGATTCCTCATCATAAAGTGAGTGATCCACACTGTCATGGGTGCCAGTGCAATGTCACCTGTCAAAGGAGGATTAGATGAGGCACAGTGCTGCTAATCAATGTGGGTGGTGTTTAGACTGGCCAAATGTGACTTGGCTCCTGGCAAGGCCCCTACCTATTGGCCATACCCTAGGAGTAATGTTTGGGTATGTGAGATGACAGTGGTTCTTGCAAGGCACGTGACACAGTGTGCAAGAGTGAGTGTGATCAAAAGTATGGCCCCCATCCTCATTTAGCATCACAGAGGCTCAGCAGACAGGATACTGTCACCACAGTGCTGTGGCCTTGATGGTACTGAGGAAGAGAGTCAGTCTTTTGATGTATTTGTTGGTGTTCCACCAAGCTTGTTCCGCATGTGACTCCTGTACACCCGCTCATCAAACAATGCCTGATTGCCCACATTCACTATCCAAACTCTATATGGAATACTTCCTGATTGTACTCAACACGCATATGTCTCAGTGGAGTTCAGCCCCCCATCATGTGTGTTGGCCCAGGCTAGAAAGACTTCCACACTCACACACATGTTGTGTTTGTTCTGCAGTGTATGGCTGGTTGGTTGTCTTTGTGCATCTTCACCCATGTATTTCAACTGTCTTTGAAGGGCATTCAGTGGATGTTTTGTTTTGTTTCTTTATCTGCTGGCCCTGGGACTCCTACATCTTCACTCTGCACATTCCTTAGGTTTAGCATTTAAAGTTGCTGCCACAGTGTGGAACTGGATCTCATTAAACTGTAGTTTCAGATTGAATCCTTTGTTTTTATGTCTGTCTGTGACAGAAATGTGTGTTTATGCATTTTGGATGGTCACATGTTACATTGTCCAATTGAACATTGCTGGCAGTGTTAACCCCCTAAAGCACTGATTGGCTGCACATGGCTGAGGGTATGTAACACACACAACAATGTTTGCCTCAACATTTCTGTTGTTGTTTGGAACACAACCACTACTTTATCACTACATTGCTTGTGGGTTTTGGCCCCCAAAATACATAATTGCTTGACCATGCTGGGGGTGTGAGACCTACATTCACCTTTTTGTCACTACAGTGATGGTGGGGTTATACCCCAAAACCCCTATATGCTTGAAAATGCTGGGGGCTTGAACCCCACATTCACCTTTTTGTCATTACAGTGATGGTGGGGTTATATCCCAAAACCCCTATATGCTTGAAAATGCTGGGGGCTTGAACCCCACATTTACCTTTTTGGTAATACAGTGATGTTGGGGTTATAACCCAAAACCCCTATATGCTTGAAAATGCTGGGGGCTTGAACCCCACATTCACCTTTTTGTCATTACAGTGATGGTGGGGTTATATCCCAAAACCCCTATGTGGTTGAAAATGCTGGAGGCTTGAACCCCACATTCACCTTTTTGTCACTACAGTGATGGTGGGGTTATACCCCAAAACCCCTATATGCTTGGAAATGCTGGGGGCTTGAACCCCACATTCACCTTTTTGTCACTACATAGATGCGGGGTTTGTCAAGCAAATCACTTTATGTGTCAATTTTGCAGGCAGTTTGCACACAAAACACATATTTGGCATGACAACACTGGGGGAGTGTTAGGCATCCACCAGCCTATGGGGTGGACAATGGTAGGAGTGATTGACATCCACCCCCTATAGGTAGAGAATGCTGGTAGTGTTAAACATCCACCCCCCTATGGGGTGGACAATGGTGGGAGTGATAGACATCCACCCCCTATACGTAGAGAATGCTGGTAGTGTTAAACATCCACCCCTCTATAGGTAGAGAATGCTGGTAGTGTTAAACATCCACACCCCTATAAGTAGAGAATGCTGATAGTGTTCAACATCCGCACCCCTATAGGTAGAGGATGCTGGTAGTGTTAGCCATCCACCCCCTATAGGTAGAGAATGCTGGTAGTGTTGAACATCCACCCCCCTATTGGGTGGACAATGGTGGTAGTGATAGACATCCAACCCCCTATGGGGTAGACAATAGTGGGAGTGATAGGCATCCACCCCCCGATAGGCTGGACAATGCTAGGAGTTTTTGCCATCCACCACCCCCTTGCCTCTACATTGCTACAAGAATTCCCACCACCCCAATATTGACTGTGGTTTGTCACAAGCTATGAATTCTGTTGCCTTTCGTGGGGTCGTGACATTTTCGTGTGTGGTAGGTGTCTGACTTACCGTCTGTGACGAACGCGTCAGTTGCAGTTGTTGAATAGACCGTAGGCATACAGTATAGGGATGACATGCGCGATCGGATACATGGCTGCTTCATCTCATACACAGTGATCGTGTTGTGGCACAAATTGGAGATGAAATACGGCTCTTCCGGATGCTCTGACGTGCTGGAGGTGGCGACCTGTTCCGCGCATAGGAAGTACGCATCATACTTTGCCGGCCGGAAACTGCTTTGGAAATGCCTCCGGACTAATCCATTCAGCGTTTACGGAGCCTGTTCGTACGGAAAATGGTGCTGGATTCGGGGCGTATGAGTCGTTCGGGAATTGGTGACATTTGCGCATCGGTCGGTAGGTAACGCTACAGACGGCTCTCGGAGGGCTTTCCGAGCGAGATCGAAATCGGGCCCTAAATGTGTATTGACCTTTTTTATAGACATATATGCAAAGGAGACATTAAGAAACATTAAGTGGCTGATTATGAGTAAGGCAGTCCCAAGACCGCTGTACCGTCTATGGCGGTCAGACCGCCACATCTTCGGTGGTACGACCGCCCAATTATGAGCATGGCGAAAGGACCGCCATGAGACCACCACTACTGCCAGGATCTTGGGACCAGATGTACGACCGTTTTTTGCAGTCGCAAAGGGCTTTTAGGCCCGTTTGCGACAGCAAAAAACCTATGGCCCATGTACGAACCCTATTTTGTGAGTCGCTAATCAATTAGCGACTTGCAAAATAGGTTTAGGGACTCACTATTAGGAAGGGCCATTCCAAGGGCAACCCTTCCTAATAGCGACTCCAACACCTATGGAAGAATGTTTTGCGACCGCAATTGCGGTCGCGAAACACTCGCGAGTTTACCACCCTTCTCAGAAGGGTGGTAAGGCACTCATAAACGGGAAGGGGTCCCCAGGTGACCCCTTCCCACTGGGGACCCCTTCCCATTTGGATATGCATGCACAATTATTTTTTAAGGGCAGGCTGTTGTCCTAGGGACCACTGCCCGCACTTAAAAATGAAACTGAAAAGTTTCATTTTTATTTTTAAATGCATCCCAGTTTTCCTTTAAGGAAAACGGGCTGCATTTAAAAACAAGCATTTGAAATGAAATAGGTCTCGCATTTGCGAGAAGTTTAGCTATTGGCATTGTAAATGCCAATGCCTTTTATTTATTGTTTTTGATAATTAACACATAAATAAAAGGCATTGTCATTTACAATGCCAATAGCTCAAACTCTTGTAAATGCGAGACCTATTGCATTTCGAAGAAGCGGCCGCCATTGTTTCGGGCTGCTTGGAAAGTGAAAGCATGCATGGCGCGCTGAATGTTGCAGGAAAGCATGTCGTGCCTGCAGTAGGTGAAACTCATTAAAGAAAATAGTGCTTACAGACTAAATAAGACGTACCATGTAACAAACGAAGTAAAAGGGCCAGTCCTCATGAGAGGTTACTAATGAAGACAAGGCGGTACTAAGGAGGGACTAACAGGCCAATTAACA
This sequence comes from Calotriton arnoldi, assembly GCA_963921515.1. Taxonomy (NCBI): domain Eukaryota; kingdom Metazoa; phylum Chordata; class Amphibia; order Caudata; family Salamandridae; genus Calotriton; species Calotriton arnoldi. The sequence goes on along the minus strand of CAWUFW010015857.1, from coordinate 191,600 downwards.
AATCATGAGCCAGCATTTAGGACGGACAATGGCACAAGCCAATGACAAATATGGGCGGAGAGTGAGAGGGGCTTCAAGTCCATACTCGAATGCAGCCTGCCTCGCTCGAATTAAAAGGCCACTGAGAATGGGTGGAGTACTGACAAAGAGGCTAACTTCTTAGTTGAAAAGGAGCCTCAAACCTCATAATTTTATATTCTTCCAAAAACTCACAAGAATACGTACCCCTCTCCAGGCTGTCCCATTGTGTCAGGTATAGGCTCGGTTTTAGAGCCCTTATCTGAATTCCTGTGACACCATTTTAAAACAACTGGTCAGGATGCCCTCATATCGGAGGGATATGAAAGACATACTTAATAATTTGAAGGACATTGAATTTGAGCCAGCATCTGAATTTTTGCTAAAGACTCAATGTCAAGTCACTATATACAAACATCCCACAGGAGTCCACCGTAGAAGTTATAAATGAACTACTGGGATCTAGGGTAGAGTCAGGTATGACCTGAGTTTATTTTGGATTGTGCCCATATGGTTCTGATCAAAAACATGTCTGAATATGAAAGAGAATACCTTTTTAAAACCCACGGCACATCTATGGGGAGTACCTGCGTGCCAAGTTTGGCGTGCCTCTACATACACAAATTTGAAACACAATTTATTTACAGTGAGGCGAACCCTTCCCACAGTCAAATGAGATTGTGGAAGAGATACATACATAATATTCTTGTAGTCTGGAGGGAAACTAAGGGAGAAGCCAGAGACTTTAACTTATGTGTAAACAGTTTGAACTCATGTATTAAGTTCACTATGAATATGAGCCAAACTGAGATACCTTTTCTTAACCTGAGAATATACCCAAGAGATGGCACCCTGAAAACGGAGGTATATTACAAACCAACAGATAGTCGTCTCAGTTTTGAGAGTTTCACCCCCGCTTTTTCAGTCAAGGTCTACCCACAGGGCAATTCTTGGTGCTAAGGCACATATTGTACTGAAGTAGCTCCCATCAGAAAACATGCAGATATACTGGGTGAAAAATGCTATCCCGAAAAAATCATCAAAAGGGCTACAAAGACAGCAAGAAACAACAGAGAGGCTTTATCAATGACTTGTGAGAAACCTCCAATAGCAAGACCAATCTGTTTTACCCCTTTGTGCTCTAGTTCCAATAAAGTGCCTAAACTGATTAAAAAACACTGGAACATTTTAAACTCTGGCAATCTTGATATAGAGAAACCTGTGTTTTCCTTTAAGAGAGGCCAGACCCTACGAGACAAGTTAGGATACATGTCCTTAAACGCAAACTACAGTTGACATGCAGACTACCCTTTGGAATAAACCTCCTCCGAGCCGTCAACAATCTTGTGGTAACTGCAGTGTTTGTCGCTTCACAACAAACTGTAAGACCATTGAATTGGGCTACCAAACTCATAGGGGACTCAACAAAGTAACTTATTGTAATTCCAACAATGTGTCTATCTCTGGAGATGTCCATGCAAACCGCTATACATCGGGATGACGACACTTAACATCCGTATATGCATCAACGAACATAGAAGCATGATAGGATGCAGAAAAGACAAAACGAAACACACAAGATACTTCACTAAGGAAAGTCACACAGAGAATGATAGAGTGGTGAAGTACTGGGTTTTATTGGACCCAGCGGTGCCAGGGAACACACCCAATGACCTCGAGTTCTTCCTGTCTCAGACTACAGAAACACAGAGTCTTCTTGGTGGCTTCAAAGATCAATTTATTGGCTGCAGCCAGCAACAGGTATCCTAGAAGTACAACAATGTGTATGTTCTCAGGAGACTGCTCCTTTTCATGGAAACCAGCTATCTCTTTTATACAGAATATTATGCTTTAGGCAAACATTCCTTATTTTTACAGTGGGTCATTCACATATTTCTTACAACAAAACAAAGACAGATTCATGATGACAAGCCCATTTTCAGTTTGTCCAGCCCACAACCAAATACCCAGTGAGGCCCAACACCTGCAACAGATATAATCTGGACCCCTAATAAAACCGGGCACCTCCTCCTCGTAAAGCAGGTCATAAAGAAAGAGCAGTGACAGGTGTGAATAAGATTTAGATATAGATGTGTGCAATGAAGGGTTTATGGCATGCTGCACCTGGGCCCCTAATCTCGATCGGCCACTGGGAACTAAAACTGGCCGAACAGGTTCTGGCTCTGGACAGTGGAGTCAGCTTGCCCAGGTCACTGAAAGTGTACGTGTCCCCTAAGGCGCGTTTTGGCTTGAGACATTGCCTTATGTGGGGGCAACCACAAAATGGCTGCCGTACACAAAATGGAACCCGAGGGTTCACAAGGGAATCGTTAATATTAGAGTGATCCCGTCACTCGAATATGACGCAAATACTCAGATATAGCACACCTGTCATTACCGGTCTGCTGATACCAAAATCGTCATGTTACAATGATGTTAATGACACAGGTCCAGAATTTTCAGTACCACAGACCCTCCTTTTGCCCTTACATAGGCAATTTACTTACACTCATGCTAATCTGAGTCTAGGTCTATGTTCATGAATTCATTGAGATGTTGCTGTAGCATCATCCTATTACTTAGCTCGTCCCTTGATACATGTTTCCTTACACATGATGTAACACATAGGCCGCATATGGCAGGAACACACTGTATGCACAGACAAAACAGGAAAAGGATGGCTAGAAGTATCCCAATGACCATCAGAACTTTCCATCCCCAGGTGGATAACAGTTCCCGGAACCATCCCATCAACGACCAGTCTCCTTCATCTACATGGATGGATTCAGAGATCCTATGTAGTTTGGAGATGGCCTGGTACACTGTTGGAGCGTTATCTGGAATGAAAATGCAACAACTGGATTGGATCACTCTACATACCCCACCACGGTCTGCAAGTATGATGTCTAACGCGACCCTGTTCTGCAGGGTCATAAGGCGGTCCGACTGGAGCTCAGCAGTCAAATTATTAAGGGCACCGACAATTTCGACTATGGTGGATTCAACCACTCGCGTCAATTGCCTCACATTCCTGTTGTTAGCCATAGGTCCCCAGAACGGCAGAAAACCCCTAAAGAAGTCTCCCGCTTCTTGTCCTGCAGTGTCTTCCTTGCTGAAGACACCCCTAATTCTTCTTATCTTATGGTAATCTGCCGCAGCTGTGTAGGTGGGAGGCAACAGGAATGAAATGAAGCATGTGCCCGAGAAGTCAGGGGGCAACCACGTGTAGGCCCTATCATGGCAGATAAAGTAGGTACCCCTAGCTGCTAAGAACAAAGGGGAAGTCTGAGACGCAAAAATATACGTTTCAGTGCAGATACTCTTCCCTAACTGAGCTCTTGGATTCTTGCCATTACCTTGAAGACATAGATGACCCTGATGGGGTACAATCCAAATTGGAGCGGATCTTTTGCTTGCTGGTTCTCGCTCAGACTCGCTCCATATCCAGTCACGTTCCATCCAATATACGCTAGTGTCTCATCTTCCGGGATAGTTTCGTAGGAACTAGTTCCCCTTATCATGTTGACTATCCCCTTAACTAGAGCACTATTCTTTGGGTTGTCTTTGACGGAACGTAGGGGGTGGATTTCGCGAGCATAGATGAACATTGTTCGGTATGCCCACACAGAACCATTGTAGCTGAATGGCAGCACTAGGTAGGGAATACCTTTCTCAGTAGTATGAGGCATAAGGCCACACACCCAACAGTTGGTTCTGTTCACTACTAGCTGGTGTTGGTGTAAGAGCTGAACAAAGGAGTTGTTCATAAACTCTAATCTTCTAACGGACTCGTGTTCAGGTAGAGGGTGAAAAGAATGTGAGGAGATAGTAGAGGAAGGCATGGGCTGTACAGTGGGTGCAGATGTCACTTGAAAAGAGAATATGATATACCCCACTAAAGACATCATTAGACTAAGTAAAATACAAAGACACATAATTAGAAAACATTTTCTGCTCATGGTTGCACATATTTTCCTCTTGAAACTTATTCTTTCAACAGGTCTCTCCATCTGAAAAGGCTCCATCCTCTAACGTGCTGTTCGCGGCGGTTGGTTTTCTTCACTTGAGAGTGTTTCTGAATGTCCCAGGGAACGCCCTAGAACAAACCAGACCCGTAGACCTTGTGTCCGCAGGCTACACACTCAAGTCTTTTCACCACGACCCTACAGCTGAACCCGGATGGTGGTTCAAAAACAGGTTTTCGGATGGGAGGACCAAAATTTCATTTTATTTGTCCATGACTCTCGGTCGCAAGTTATAACGGCTTTTTCCAGGCAATGTCTGGTCGCAAAACAAAAGTTCAGGCTCAGTAGTGTCCAATCGAAGTGGTGATGGTATTGCTCTTTGGAGAAGATCGTCACTTTCTCGCTCAGAATTTGTCCCTGTGACGCGTGCGTCACTAAAAGGTAGAAAACGAGGCACTGTTTCAGTTTCCGAGTCAGCAATTCCCTCCTGGACCCACCGGTCATATGGTAGAGGCAAAGGGACCCTCTTACAGTGTACGCCGTGGATCCAGTTTTTCTTCCCTTGTACTCGCACTGCAGATCTTGTGGACAAAATCACCAAATAGGGGCCAATCCAGCGGGGCTGATCGTTCTTTGTCCGCTGAAAGTTCTTGATTAACACCCACGATCCGGGATTGATTGCATGCCCTGGATCTTTAGAAGCCTGAGGCAGTGTATTATGAACCTGTTGGTGTAAAACACGCAATTTAGCCGTCAAATCATGCAAGTAATCAAGCAGTACAGGGTGTTCAATCTCGCTGAATTTCGTTGGCCTTGGCACTCCCCATATGTTAGCCGGGCGACCAAACACTATCTCATGAGGACTAAGTCCAACTCGGGAATGTACGGTCATCCTAGTTGACAACAGTGCTAATGGCAACGCATCAGGCCATTTAAGGCCAGAGCTTGCTTGTATCTTGGCCAGTTTTAGTTTAAGAGTGCCATTATAGCACTCAACTAATCCAGCTGATTGGGGATGATTTGCAGCGTGAAATTTCTGCCGGATTCCTAAACCTTCACACACTAGTTTCATCACTTGACCCACAAATTCACCCCCATTATCACTCCACACCATTCTCGGCAAACCAAACCTAGGGAAGAACTCTTTGAGAAGGGCTTTCGCTGTGGACAAGGCAGTATTATCTTTCAGAGGATATGCCTCTACCCATCTTGAAAAGGCACAAACAACAATGAGTACGTATTTCAAATTGTTGCACCTCTCCATGTGGATGAAATCTAGCTGCAAAACCTCGAACGGATACGTTGGAGGCGCAAAATGACCAGCTGGAGTTGGGGTTCCCTTACCAGGATTGTATTTCAAACAAACCATACAATTTTTGACCACATTCTCTGCACATTTGGGAATTCCAGCATTTTGCCACGCTGGAGCCAATAACTTACAGATTCCTTTCACACTGATGTGGGCCATCCCATGTGCCATTGTAACCACTGCAAGCACATATGTATCGGGTAACAACCATCGCTGATGCTCCGACAATTCAACCCAACAACCATTTGCATCCAATTTACCCGTACTCTCTCTCCACGTACTTAATTCCTTCTCCGTAGCTTCAGCTTGGATGGACTTCACACTCTCTATCGTATCTTCACATATTCCAACGTCACCAATCCATCTTGCAGGGCCCGCAACATACATTCGACTCATCACATCTCTTGCTGTTTCTTTCGCAACTTCATCAGCAAACATATTACCGCGACCAACGTCGTCAGTGATCTTCTTATGTGCACTGCATTTCACAATCGCGACTTGCAATGGCAAAGTAAGTGACTCCAGGAGCTCATTCACCAATTGACCATGCTGTATTTTCGTACCGTGAGACGTGAGGAACCCACGTTCCTTCCACAAGCGTCCAAAACTATGGGCCACACCAAACGCATACTGGCTATCGGTATATATGGTCACTTTCATTCCTTTTGATAATACACACGCTCTCATAAGTGCAGTCAACTCTGCTGCTTGAGCTGAATTATGTGGGATACGTGCAGTTTCAACAATCGTATGTAAAGTCGTGACAGCATATGCCGCAGTCGTATCACCATTCGGAAGCTTGAAGCATGACCCATCCACCCATAAGGTACCATCACACTTTACAAGAGGAGTGTCCCTAAGATCTACTCTCCCTTTCGTTTCTTCTTCTGTCCTAAGAAAGCAATCATGCTGTTCCGGAACATCTGTCTTTGTTATAATTGGCAACAATGTAGCTGGGTTCAGCGTGTTGCATTTTCTTATGTGCACATGGCTCGCTAAAAGTGTCAACTCGTAACCTGACAATCGAGCACTAGTTAAGTGCTGTGTCTTGGTCCTGTTTAACAAAATATCCACTGCATGTGGGACCATCACGACCAGCGTATTATTCATCACCAAACCAGCAGACTGCCGAATAGAAACAGCTGCTGCCGCTGTGGCTCTCAAACAACTCGGCAACGCTCTAGCTACCGGGTCCAAAATCGACGAGAAATATGCACATGGACGTTGCTTGTCCCCAAAAGACTGTGTTAACACTGATAATGCACATCCTTCTCTCTCATGGACATACAGCGTAAAGGGCTTGCTGTAGTCGGGGTACCCAACACAGGAGCCGAACACAATGCATCACGCAATTCGGAAAAACTTTTCTGACAATCTTCGGACCAAGGAAGGGGATTCGGCGTGTCTTTATAGGTCAATGCTACCAAAGGTTTAGCCATCAATGAAAAATTCGGTATCCATTGTCTGCAATAGGATGTAATACCTAAGAAAGCACGCACTTCTCTCTGTGTCATTGGCACACTTAATTTTGCAATTGCCTGAATTCTTTCTGGGGTCAATCTTCTTCCCTCTTTCGATAAGAGGTGACCTAAATAGGTCACTTCTTGTCGACAATACTGTAACTTGGAAAGAGACACTTTGTGGTGTAAATCAGACAAATGACGCAACAATGACAAAGTGGCTTCTTTACAAATCTCCTTAGTATCTGCAGCAACTAACAAATCATCGACGTACTGTAGAAGGGTAGCGCCATCAGGTAACACAAGAGTGTCTAGCTGAGACTTCAGAGCCTGACTATAGATAGAAGGACTTTCACAAAAACCTTGAGGAGCTCTCTGAAATCGGAAGCTTCGGCCTCCTAAACAGAATCCAAAAATATCCCTGCTCTCTACGGCATTCGGGATGCTGAAGAAAGCATTCTTCAAGTCAATCACCGAGAACCAAGTGGCTGAGGCTGGAATCATTGTCAGTAAAGCAGTGATATCGGGAACAACTGGAAACTGTGGCACAACTATCTTGTTTACCTCTCTAAGATCAATCACAAACCTGTAAACAGGTGGCTGAGAAGAGTCAGTACGCTTGCAAACATTACCTCTTGTCTCTTCAATTACATTTTTCTCAATCAAATCATAAATGATCGCTAGCAACGCTTTTTCACCTTCATTAGAGATCTTGTATTGGGGAATGCGCGGCATTTTAACATTGGCTTTCAACGTTACAACATATGGCGGTATTTCCAAAAGACCTACATCATTGGGACCAGTAGCCCAAAGAATATCAGGGAGAAACGACAATTCTGTTGGAAGTTTGTCCTTTGACAAATATATTGGTGAAACCACTGTCTTACCCAATGTGAGTTGTACTCCCGAAGGAGAACAATACAATGTCGCATACAATCTTTTCAGCAGATCCAATCCTAACAAGTTCTCACCACAACCTGTCGTTAGAATAAGTGGTGCTTCGATTTCACAAGGTCCAACAGAAAGAGACATAGGGCTAGAAATCGGGTTCCTAACCGGGGCGCCAGAAAAACCTACTGAAACATTAGTTTCGCCAGACAAAGGTGCGCCAGGGAATTTAGAGTGCATAATAGAACTCTTTGTAGCACCAGTATCCAACAGAAAAGGCTCTGACACACCTGATGTAATCACCTCAATATAAGGTCCACTCTGATCTACTGGAACTGAAACAACTCCCTCTCTTTGTCTATGGCTGTCCTAGCAATCATCACCTTCCATACTCTCACCTTCTGCATAGTAGTCATCAGCATAGTACTGAGTCGTCCTACCAGACGCGTTATTCTGCTGATCAAAACTATTCATTGAATTTTGAGGAGGAAATGAGCGCGCGTTCTGGGTGAAATTTCCGCGTCCTCTAGCTCTAGGTGCTTGTGGAACACCTCGACCTCTTGCGCCAGAAATACCATTCATACGCTGCAACAAAATAGGGCAATTATATTTAAAATGACCTTCTTCCTTACAATATGAACATTGGTTAGGGCCTATCAGAGCACGTTGTTGAGGATACTCAAACCTTTGCGAATTCCTCTGATACTGTTGAGGTTGCTGATAGTCACGGTGATTACTACGAGGCGGATACGCTTGTTGTAAAAGAACCTTTGTTTTTAACTCTTTAGTTTTCTTGTCTGCTCTATCTTTCTCATCTTTATCTCTATTTTCGTAGTATTGTGCAGTAGCCAATATCTGTGCTGAAGAGGAAACGGCCCAAGAACTCTCTGACTCTTTCAATTTTTTACACAATTCGGGAAGCAAATTATGCACAAACTTGTCAACAAACAACCTTTGACCACCTTCTGTACTCATATCCTGACCACTGTGGTCGATAAATGTCTCTTCAAACCTAGTGAAGAAGTCAGATACACTTTCCTCCTTCTTCTGCTTGCATGCAGACAATTTATCCCAATTTACACGCATTGCAGGCATCAAAGTCTTCATGTAAGTAACGATCCTACCAGGGAGGTCTGCTACTAAAGGCTCTGGTTTAGCACCGCCTACTTGTCTGTCATTTGCCGCATTGATATTAATCCATGTGTCCCCTAACTCCGGCGCATGATCCGTGTGACGGATCACTCTCCATAAAGGCTGTGGGACCACATTACCAAACAACATGTCTATATCAGCTAAATTCATAACACAGGAGTCTGCAGTCTGTGATAATTCCTTATAATAACCTGCAGGGTTTTTACGGGGGTCGGGTAGAGTCTGCTTAAGAGCCAGGACTTCAGTTCGCTTCCATGGAACATGTACCCACACACGTTGAAAATGAGGCTGAATAGGTGGAACAGCATTTAGGTCTCCTTCTTTCCAAACTGGGGGAACTTCTCTCATGGGATACTGTCTGACCTTCCTTTTAACAGAGGGTTCTGGCTCAAACAACAGTCGAGAAATACCCTCACTCCTAAATGATAATAATGTCGCAACTGCTTTCTCAATATCGGAACCCACAATCGTGCCTTTGGAAAACTCAAACCGTACATGACACAACTCAGGCTGATTGGCCTCCATATCACAATCTTTTAATCTTTCAAGAAGAACTTCGCACATTTTGTCAAAAACATATCTCTGTTTCGGTGCTTGCCATTGGTGGAAGACATCCATAACAGACTCTAACTCATATCTTGTAGGGTCAGTGACCCATTTATGCGCCAAATGATCCAATACTCCCTTCTCTCTAGAATCGGGCAATTGGCTACGCAATTGTTTACGCTCTAAAACGGGGGTCGTAGTCGGTGACCCAAAGAAAGGAGACAAAATACTAGTAACAGTGTTTGTCATTCTCTGTCGGACAGAAGGAGAAGTTGACAAATGAACAGGAGGAAAAACAGGAGGAGACAAAGCAAATGCAGAGGCAGTGTCAGAAGGGATAGTGTGGAGGGAAATAGATGCAGGGGGCAAAGTCATAGGAAGTAAAGATGGAACAGGTAGTAAAGGTGGCAGCCCTTGAGGGGCTGCGCCATAGTAGTAGGTGCCAACTGAAAAACAGCTGGTGGTTGTGGAAGAACCGGAGGTACAACAACTGGGGGTTGTACAACTAAAGGTTGCGGAGGTGCTGTAGCACTCTGCGCATAAGGAGGTGGTGAATTCAACAAATGAGACATTAAAGGATCCTTCTCAAGTTCCTTCACTGTATCTTGCTGAAGAGGTGGCAAAACTGGATAACATTTATCAATTGCCAATTTACGTTGCCTGTGCAGCTGTTCACTCGCTTGTTCCTCTTCATCATCCTTATACTGCATAGCAGCTTGCATTATTGAAATACACTTTTCTCTTTTATTCTTCTTTACCAATTTAATTTCTTTCTGTTTGGCTTCTTTTCGCCATAGGCGGAAAGAGTCAAACATCGCCGGCCGGGCTTTCTTCTTAAAAAGTCTAACCTCTAAATTATCCAGAATTTCGGTGTCAAAACTACCATATTGGGGCCACTTTAGGACACCATCTTTCCTTGTGTACCTAACCCATACGTTATTATACGTGATAGGGCCCACTCCATGCTTCACGTAGAGCTCATAGGTTGGAGTTCCAATTGGAGGAACCGGACACGAGTCCTCCAATCGGGAATCCCTATTACAACCAAGACAAAACAAATTTCCAAGTCTGCTAAGACCAGGCATCTTCGCTCACTAGTCTAGCTTCAAACTTCAAAGGATTATCGAATACGACAGTCTCGTGAATACACGAGTCCTTCGGCTTTGGTACTTGCAAGTTCCAAATCAAAAGATCCTAACAAATCAAAGATCCCATGGGATACCCAAAACTAAGAACCAAGACTAAGGACTGGGAGACGCTCCACTTATACTTAACTGAGGTATCGATGACGTCACCAGAAGACTCGCCTATTGTCTCGCTCTACAAATCATAAAAGGGTCCAAGACAGGGCGATAGTCAGGGCAGCAGTCCTTCGTAGCCGCCGGGACGCGGGGAACCTCGCAGCAAAGACTTTCGGACCACGAACGACATACAGGGGTCGATGAAGTGGTTGGCCTTCCTCCAGAATTTTACACGAAGCTCCTCACGACCTCTGGCTTGGACCGGTACCGCTGAAATCGCCCCACGTTGGGCGCCAATTGAAGTACTGGGTTTTATTGGACCTAGCGGTGCCAGGGAACACACCCAATGACCTCGAGTTCTTCCTGTCTCAGACTACAGAAACACAGAGTCTTCTTGGTGGCTTCAAAGATCAATTTATTGGCTGCAGCCAGCAACAGGTATCCTAGAAGTACAACAATGTGTATGTTCTCAGGAGACTGCTCCTTTTCATGGAAACCAGCTATCTCTTTTATACAGAATATTATGCTTTAGGCAAACATTCCTTATTTTTACAGTGGGTCATTCACATATTTCTTACAACAAAACAAAGACAGATTCATGATGACAAGCCCATTTTCAGTTTGTCCAGCCCACAACCAAATACCCAGTGAGGCCCAACACCTGCAACAGATATAATCTGGACCCCTAATAAAACCGGGCACCTCCTCCTCGTAAAGCAGGTCATAAAGAAAGAGCAGTGACAGGTGTGAATAAGATTTAGATATAGATGTGTGCAATGAAGGGTTTATGGCATGCTGCACCTGGGCCCCTAATCTCGATCGGCCACTGGGAACTAAAACTGGCCGAACAGGTTCTGGCTCTGGACAGTGGAGTCAGCTTGCCCAGGTCACTGAAAGTGTACGTGTCCCCTAAGGCGCGTTTTGGCTTGAGACATTGCCTTATGTGGGGGCAACCACAAAATGGCTGCCGTACACAAAATGGAACCCAAGGGTTCACAAGGGAATCGTTAATATTAGAGTGATCCCGTCACTCGAATATGACGCAAATACTCAGATATAGCATACCTGTCATTACCGGTCTGCTGATACCAAAATCGTCATGTTACAATGATGTTAATGACACAGGTCCAGAATTTTCAGTGTATCACAAAAAAGAGAAGGGGGACCAGAGAGCTAATTAAGGTCCAGTGTCCATGCTCCCTATAACAACATGTAAACCCAAAAAAGAACACTGTTCCTATGGCCAGGCGCAAAAAGTCACCCGTGCCCAAAAAGACGAAAGAGGGGAAAAGAGTGAAAGGAAATCCTAGGTGAAGGCCCCACTCAGGTAATGGAAGACCACTCTTTGTCCTCTGATGCCCTCACACACCCCATAGGGTGTCATGCTTCATCATCGGGCAGTGCTCCTCGTAGGGCCGGCGCTGCAATTCCCTACGGGCCCCCGAAGGGTCACTTTATCGGAGATCTTTTTAGGACTGCCGGATGATGCATGCGGGTGTGTGGGGAGTGGGTCCTCTGTGGAGGTTGAAGACAGTGCGTGCAATTATGTGGAAGATTAATAAAGGGTCATCATGCAGCCGATGTAGAACAGATGTACCCTTAGCAGAGTCTAACTGCTAAATAAAATAAACCCCTGGAGGCACACTATGCCCAGGTGTCGTCGGTCATAGGTCAACATGTTTCGCGCCTCTATTGCCATAAAGGTCATTGGCGCTTCGTCAGGACCAGAATTAAAATTAAAGTGCACGTGAAACAAAGAAGTATAATAACCTCCATGTAGATCAGGGCGGTAACCTGTATACCCTCACTGTGGTTACAGCGTAATGGTGAAAGCCGCTCCTGATCAATACCTAGAACAAGAAAAACAGGATAGACAACAGGCATGTGCATCAGTTAAAACTTGATGCATCATTAGTGTGCCACAGGTGTGTGCACAACAACCACATATAAAAGAAAGAAACATAGGTACACGAGTAACAGCGGTACAATGGTGGTGCTTGGTGGAGTTGCAACCCTAAATAACATAAGAATGCTGCCTAAAGACAATTAATAAAATATATAGCAACACATAATACTGTGAGATTAAGGGTTAAGTGCAGGCAAAATAACCTATACCCAAACAGGTTCAGCCCTGAAATATATGCCACATAGAGGGAGCGTTGAGTCCTTACCAAACAATACCAAGAAGATCGCTCCACAGACTAGAGGCATGGACTGCCCGCAAATTACCGGGCTGAAACGACAATAATATAGACAGACATGCTGTCAATTACATATCCCCAATACAATGGGTAGATAACAATTCAAGCTCTGTTTTACAATAACTAAACCTCGTAATCAACTCACGGTTCTTCCCAGGTACTGACCCCTGTCAGCCTACCCCATCCATGCGACTGCCAGTTATCAACTGGAAATGGCAGTAAACATGTCTCAAATAGTAAAGGGGCCAGACCTCTGGGCGGTTACCTTTTCCGGGGAAGCCGGCTGAAAAGGAACAGATTGCGCATGTGCAAATGAAGATCAAGAGTGCGCTTGCGTATAACAGGAGAACTGCTCCCCTTCACCTAAATATCAGTGTCCCCATTATATATCAGTCAATGCCGGCAATGTAAAAAGTTAAAAATTCATAACGCCATGCGTCAACGACCCTCCACCACTAGCAGTGTAGTGACGGCTCGTGTACCTACAGGAAAAGAAAGGAAAGAACGGGTCCCACGGCTGAGCCGCCGTCCTATATCTGTATCACAAAAAAGAGAAGGGGGACCAGAGAGCTAATTAAGGTCCAGTGTCCATGCTCCCTATAACAACATGTAAACCCAAAAAAGAACACTGTTCCTATGGCCAGGCGCAAAAAGTCACCCGTGCCCAAAAAGACGAAAGAGGGGAAAAGAGTGAAAGGAAATCCTAGGTGAAGGCCCCACTCAGGTAATGGAAGACCACTCTTTGTCCTCTGATGCCCTCACACACCCCATAGGGTGTCATGCTTCATCATCGGGCAGTGCTCCTCGTAGGGCCGGCGCTGCAATTCCCTACGGGCCCCCGAAGGGTCACTTTATCGGAGATCTTTTTAGGACTGCCGGATGATGCATGCGGGTGTGTGGGGAGTGGGTCCTCTGTGGAGGTTGAAGACAGTGCGTGCAATTATGTGGAAGATTAATAAAGGGTCATCATGCAGCCGATGTAGAACAGATGTACCCTTAGCAGAGTCTAACTGCTAAATAAAATAAACCCCTGGAGGCACACTATGCCCAGGTGTCGTCGGTCATAGGTCAACATGTTTCGCGCCTCTATTGCCATAAAGGTCATTGGCGCTTCGTCAGGACCAGAATTAAAATTAAAGTGCACGTGAAACAAAGAAGTATAATAACCTCCATGTAGATCAGGGCGGTAACCTGTATACCCTCACTGTGGTTACAGCGTAATGGTGAAAGCCGCTCCTGATCAATACCTAGAACAAGAAAAAACAGGATAGACAACAGGCATGTGCATCAGTTAAAACTTGATGCATCATTAGTGTGCCACAGGTGTGTGCACAACAACCACATATAAAAGAAAGAAACATAGGTACACGAGTAACAGCGGTACAATGGTGGTGCTTGGTGGAGTTGCAACCCTAAATAACATAAGAATGCTGCCTAAAGACAATTAATAAAATATATAGCAACACATAATACTGTGAGATTAAGGGTTAAGTGCAGGCAAAATAACCTATACCCAAACAGGTTCAGCCCTGAAATATATGCCACATAGAGGGAGCGTTGAGTCCTTACCAAACAATACCAAGAAGATCGCTCCACAGACTAGAGGCATGGACTGCCCGCAAATTACCGGGCTGAAACGACAATAATATAGACAGACATGCTGTCAATTACATATCCCCAATACAATGGGTAGATAACAATTCAAGCTCTGTTTTACAATAACTAAACCTCGTAATCAACTCACGGTTCTTCCCAGGTACTGACCCCTGTCAGCCTACCCCATCCATGCGACTGCCAGTTATCAACTGGAAATGGCAGTAAACATGTCTCAAATAGTAAAGGGGCCAGGCCTCTGGGCGGTTACCTTTTCCGGGGAAGCCGGCTGAAAAGGAACAGATTGCGCATGTGCAAATGAAGATCAAGAGTGCGCTTGCGTATAACAGGAGAACTGCTCCCCTTCACCTAAATATCAGTGTCCCCATTATATATCAGTCAATGCCGGCAATGTAAAAAGTTAAAAATTCATAACGCCATGCGTCAACGACCCTCCACCACTAGCAGTGTAGTGACGGCTCGTGTACCTACAGGAAAAGAAAGGAAAGAACGGGTCCCACGGCTGAGCCGCCGTCCTATATCTGTATCACAAAAAAGAGAAGGGGGACCAGAGAGCTAATTAAGGTCCAGTGTCCATGCTCCCTATAACAACATGTAAACCCAAAAAGAACACTGTTCCTATGGCCAGGCGCAAAAAGTCACCCGTGCCCAAAAAGACGAAAGAGGGAAAAGAGTGAAAGGAAATCCTAGGTGAAGGCCCCACTCAGGTAATGGAAGACCACTCTTTGTCCTCTGATGCCCTCACACACCCCATAGGGTGTCATGCTTCATCATCGGGCAGTGCTCCTCGTAGGGCCGGCGCTGCAATTCCCTACGGGCCCCCGAAGGGTCACTTTATCGGAGATCTTTTTAGGACTGCCGGATGATGCATGCGGGTGTGTGGGGAGTGGGTCCTCTGTGGAGGTTGAAGACAGTGCGTGCAATTATGTGGAAGATTAATAAAGGGTCATCATGCAGCCGATGTAGAACAGATGTACCCTTAGCAGAGTCTAACTGCTAAATAAAATAAACCCCTGGAGGCACACTATGCCCAGGTGTCGTCGGTCATAGGTCAACATGTTTCGCGCCTCTATTGCCATAAAGGTCATTGGCGCTTCGTCAGGACCAGAATTAAAATTAAAGTGCACGTGAAACAAAGAAGTATAATAACCTCCATGTAGATCAGGGCGGTAACCTGTATACCCTCACTGTGGTTACAGCGTAATGGTGAAAGCCGCTCCTGATCAATACCTAGAACAAGAAAAACAGGATAGACAACAGGCATGTGCATCAGTTAAAACTTGATGCATCATTAGTGTGCCACAGGTGTGTGCACAACAACCACATATAAAAGAAAGAAACA
This sequence comes from Calotriton arnoldi, assembly GCA_963921515.1. NCBI lineage: Eukaryota > Metazoa > Chordata > Amphibia > Caudata > Salamandridae > Calotriton > Calotriton arnoldi. The sequence goes on along the minus strand of CAWUFW010015857.1, from coordinate 175,864 downwards.
TAGGTACACGAGTAACAGCGGTACAATGGTGGTGCTTGGTGGAGTTGCAACCCTAAATAACATAAGAATGCTGCCTAAAGACAATTAATAAAATATATAGCAACACATAATACTGTGAGATTAAGGGTTAAGTGCAGGCAAAATAACCTATACCCAAACAGGTTCAGCCCTGAAATATATGCCACATAGAGGAGCGTTGAGTCCTTACCAAACAATACCAAGAAGATCGCTCCACAGACTAGAGGCATGGACTGCCCGCAAATTACCGGGCTGAAACGACAATAATATAGACAGACATGCTGTCAATTACATATCCCCAATACAATGGGTAGATAACAATTCAAGCTCTGTTTTACAATAACTAAACCTCGTAATCAACTCACGGTTCTTCCCAGGTACTGACCCCTGTCAGCCTACCCCATCCATGCGACTGCCAGTTATCAACTGGAAATGGCAGTAAACATGTCTCAAATAGTAAAGGGGCCAGGCCTCTGGGCGGTTACCTTTTCCGGGGAAGCCGGCTGAAAAGGAACAGATTGCGCATGTGCAAATGAAGATCAAGAGTGCGCTTGCGTATAACAGGAGAACTGCTCCCCTTCACCTAAATATCAGTGTCCCCATTATATATCAGTCAATGCCGGCAATGTAAAAAGTTAAAAATTCATAACGCCATGCGTCAACGACCCTCCACCACTAGCAGTGTAGTGACGGCTCGTGTACCTACAGGAAAAGAAAGGAAAGAACGGGTCCCACGGCTGAGCCGCCGTCCTATATCTGTATCACAAAAAGAGAAGGGGGACCAGAGAGCTAATTAAGGTCCAGTGTCCATGCTCCCTATAACAACATGTAAACCCAAAAAAGAACACTGTTCCTATGGCCAGGCGCAAAAAGTCACCCGTGCCCAAAAAGACGAAAGAGGGGAAAAGAGTGAAAGGAAATCCTAGGTGAAGGCCCCACTCAGGTAATGGAAGACCACTCTTTGTCCTCTGATGCCCTCACACACCCCATAGGGTGTCATGCTTCATCATCGGGCAGTGCTCCTCGTAGGGCCGGCGCTGCAATTCCCTACGGGCCCCGAAGGGTCACTTTATCGGAGATCTTTTTAGGACTGCCGGATGATGCATGCGGGTGTGTGGGGAGTGGGTCCTCTGTGGAGGTTGAAGACAGTGCGTGCAATTATGTGGAAGATTAATAAAGGGTCATCATGCAGCCGATGTAGAACAGATGTACCCTTAGCAGAGTCTAACTGCTAAATAAAATAAACCCCTGGAGGCACACTATGCCCAGGTGTCGTCGGTCATAGGTCAACATGTTTCGCGCCTCTATTGCCATAAAGGTCATTGGCGCTTCGTCAGGACCAGAATTAAAATTAAAGTGCACGTGAAACAAAGAAGTATAATAACCTCCATGTAGATCAGGGCGGTAACCTGTATACCCTCACTGTGGTTACAGCGTAATGGTGAAAGCCGCTCCTGATCAATACCTAGAACAAGAAAAAACAGGATAGACAACAGGCATGTGCATCAGTTAAAACTTGATGCATCATTAGTGTGCCACAGGTGTGTGCACAACAACCACATATAAAAGAAAGAAACATAGGTACACGAGTAACAGCGGTACAATGGTGGTGCTTGGTGGAGTTGCAACCCTAAATAACATAAGAATGCTGCCTAAAGACAATTAATAAAATATATAGCAACACATAATACTGTGAGATTAAGGGTTAAGTGCAGGCAAAATAACCTATACCCAAACAGGTTCAGCCCTGAAATATATGCCACATAGAGGGAGCGTTGAGTCCTTACCAAACAATACCAAGAAGATCGCTCCACAGACTAGAGGCATGGACTGCCCGCAAATTACCGGGCTGAAACGACAATAATATAGACAGACATGCTGTCAATTACATATCCCCAATACAATGGGTAGATAACAATTCAAGCTCTGTTTTACAATAACTAAACCTCGTAATCAACTCACGGTTCTTCCCAGGTACTGACCCCTGTCAGCCTACCCCATCCATGCGACTGCCAGTTATCAACTGGAAATGGCAGTAAACATGTCTCAAATAGTAAAGGGGCCAGGCCTCTGGGCGGTTACCTTTTCCGGGAAGCCGGCTGAAAAGGAACAGATTGCGCATGTGCAAATGAAGATCAAGAGTGCGCTTGCGTATAACAGGAGAACTGCTCCCCTTCACCTAAATATCAGTGTCCCCATTATATATCAGTCAATGCCGGCAATGTAAAAAGTTAAAAATTCATAACGCCATGCGTCAACGACCCTCCACCACTAGCAGTGTAGTGACGGCTCGTGTACCTACAGGAAAAGAAAGGAAAGAACGGGTCCCACGGCTGAGCCGCCGTCCTATATCTGTATCACAAAAAGAGAAGGGGGACCAGAGAGCTAATTAAGGTCCAGTGTCCATGCTCCCTATAACAACATGTAAACCCAAAAAAGAACACTGTTCCTATGGCCAGGCGCAAAAAGTCACCCGTGCCCAAAAAGACGAAAGAGGGGAAAAGAGTGAAAGGAAATCCTAGGTGAAGGCCCCACTCAGGTAATGGAAGACCACTCTTTGTCCTCTGATGCCCTCACACACCCCATAGGGTGTCATGCTTCATCATCGGGCAGTGCTCCTCGTAGGGCCGGCGCTGCAATTCCCTACGGGCCCCGAAGGGTCACTTTATCGGAATTTTCAGTACCACAGTGGTTTGTGATCGATAAACTAAAACCCTTACAAACTGACATGAGCATGGCTCTTTTGAGACTGGAACAACGCTGGGTGTACGGACACTCAAGGCCTAAATGACGACATACCATGGGGGTTCACTGGGCAAATAACTCATAATTCACGGAAAATCACTACTAGGAAAATGAAATGACACAGGTGGCTTACAATCTGAAGACATCTACTCCCTCCCCTACAAATGTGACAAGACCTTTATTCTATGGTGCAGTGCAATCCTCTTGCTCACATTAAACCTTCATGATTAAAAAGAAATTTACAACAAATATAACACTTATTACACAATTAAGGATTCCATTTTGGATAAGATTTTGTTTTGTTTTATTTTTTAAACCTTGTTGCGGAAAACTTTTTCCGCTCATCGAATAACAAAAACATATTGATTTCCTCTCCTTGAACAAGCAACTCTTATAGCACCTGCAAAGCCTTTGCCACCCCTTTACAACTAAGCAAATACCACTTAGCGGCTGTCAACCTTAGCACTGATTTTCAAACGATTTCCACATGTCCCCAAGTTGGGAACTATACCTCACATAGAGCACATGATTTGCGCATGTGCATTGGAGATACAACTGTTGGAACTTTGTCCACCAATCTAGCTGATTGGAACTACTACTCCCAGGAGGCATGCGACTCACATGCGCTTGCGCATTGAACAGTGTATCGGGTGAGACTTAGTTGTGCTCTCCAGTAATTTGGAGCACCACACCGATTATGTTACACCTCAACGCGGTGGCTATTCACATAATTTATCCACGTTGCCACAATCAGTACAGGTTCTTAAACCCTAAAATTTCCTATGTAAGCGAGCTCCTGATAATCAGTGCAAAAAGAACAATTGATGGACCGAATGCAGAACAATGTCAAACACTTACCCCCAGTATAGAGATCTAGGCCTAAATCCACTGCGAATCAGCCTAGAACACAAATTATTTTTATTGGATGAAGCGGGAGGACAGAGATGGCGAGCAATATACAAATGCAAACTTCCTCAATGAGAACCCCATACATCACCAACCAGTGCTTAATTTGTGGAAAAATAAGTGCTAAAGGCCCTCATCAGGATGCCAGTGCAGCTTGCACCACCCATTGCCCCTGCCAGCACTGCCAATCACAGTACCAACACAACCATTTAACCATCACACTCTTGCAAGTGTGACAATTTATACTATTCCAAGCCCCAAAACTATAAGAATGGCTTGTGTGGCAGGTAGTAGTCAATGTTAATGTGTACTGAATTAATGAGCATCTGTTGTTCTACTCATACATGAAATAGGCAGACAGCGCCACCATGTAGCAGACAGCCATAAGCGCCGGTACTGACAATTAAGTGCACCAAAAACCGCCGGCTCAAATTAAGCACTGCCACAATATCATAAAACAAAATAATTTACCAGCAGAAAGGTCAGTGTGTAGAATATAATCCGAGCTAGCAGCCAGTAAGGTAAGGCAGCAGAGTTCATAAGTGCATAATTATCTACCAGTAAAAGGATATTTTTGCATTTAGAACAAGGAGTGATGAATATATGGTGGTGCACACATAGCTCAATAAAAATCCTACAAGTAGTATTTGTGGTGGGATGGTATGTGTAGGAGGGCTGATTAACACGTGCCTGTATTTTTAAAACACAAGATCAGGAGTGCTATATGGATCTCCTATCTATGCGCTGGTCTCTAGTTAATAAATTACTGGACACTGTTCATAGTGCCACCATTGGCAACATTCCCCACCCACACAAACACATAGCATGCATGCTAAATAAATAAATACACAAGACAACTTTTGTTTGGGTAAATATTGCTGCAGGTTTATTCCATACAACAGTATGCAATATGGTGGGTTATCTTACGGGCGATCCAAGGGCAGGCAGCTGGAACCAACTATGCTGCCTGCCTGCCTGATGAGCCAAGCAGCACTGGGGAGAACCCAATCTGTGTTACATCTTATGGTGTGATCCTCTTTCCGGATCACGTGACACATTGGTCCCTTATTGCTCACGCCCCTTTCGGGGCAGAGCGTAGCAAGGCAAGCCCCCCGTTGTTCAGGCCCACAACCGCCCGAAGGACTAACGGGATGCCGATGTGGTTTTCCAGGAACCTCCCATGAGGCTCCTGGGATTTGGCTCTGGCACCCCTATTGTGCCCTGCAAAGGTACCCTTTTGTACCCATTTACTTCCAGATCGCCCTGTAACTCCGCCACAGCTCTGGAGGTGGCCTCCGTCGCCGCCAGAGCCCCCCACCAAAACAGCTATATTCTCACATGCAACCTCATCTCTAGAGCCTCCTGCAAATCTAGAAGGAAAGATCCATCCCTACTGGTGATAGATGAACCCCATCTATATCACAATAGCCCTTGACGCTAGCCTGGATCAGCTAGTGTCTGATGAAACCAAAGGCCCTTTTGGCCTGTGAACTTGTGCCAAGAACTATTCACCCTCCTGCGGGAAAGTTCCACTGCCTCACATGACTCAGCCCGTGCCAACTCTGGGCGGGACGATTTCAGACACCATGGCTCCCATTGCCCCATCTACTTGCTGATCTCACCTAGCTGCCGTCCTTCTAGCACCGAGTGTGCTTGAACACCAGTGTCCCCCATCTATGGGACAGCAGCCTACTTGTTAGGTGACCGCTCCCACAACCCGCCTGCCTACTTTGGCTAGTGGGGCGAGAAGGATTATACTTAACATTTGCACAGTCCCTTTGCTTTCTAAATCATGATGCACAGGAATGTTCATCACTAGAAGTATGTGACAATGAGCAAGGGAGCCCTCCTGCCTTTGCCATGCATCCCTTATTCCTTATGGGAATTTCGCCCGCTCAGCTCCCTCTGTGGTGAAACCCCCTAGGCATACCAGCTTAGAGAATCTGTCTGATTTAATACAGGGCGCACTGTCTGCAATATGGTGCCTAACATTAAGGATTGACTGAGTCCTACTTTACCCCCTTCCTGGAATCCTCCCACATAGGGGGGCGGGGGGGTTCACCCTGCCCACCCTGAGCAGCCTCAGCGGTGGAAAATTACCTGCTCCATAACATTTTAATTTTTTGTTGAACACTGGACGTGCCAAATGTTCTTTTTACATAGTAAGTAAGTCCGTTTTTTTTTTTTTTTTTTTATATAGCGCAGCTACTCACCCTTACGGGTCGCAAGGTGCTGGGGGCCGTCATGGAAATTAAGTGAGCTATTGCCCAGAGTCACATGGTGCTGATCTGAGCTGCCGCCGGAGCCGGGGATCGAACCGTGAACCCTGTGCTCCGAAGTCAGCTGCCCTGGCCACTGCACCACACCTCTCCACTGTAGCCTTTTGTGCTTGACACCTTGTTTCCCCATTTCTTGGGACAGCAGCACACTATGTTGGCTGACAGCGACCCCACCCACGAGGCATATATAGCTGACCGGGTGGGGCATTTGAGCTTAACTGCAGGAACATGTCACCTACCCTTGGTTCCGGGGTGCACTTGCTTCACCATGTTGACCAGACGATTGCACAAACCCCTTTGATTGCTAAACCCTGGTGAACACCCTAATGGTGTCAAATCTGGTTAGACACAATTTATGTCTTTTGCCCACTATTGGCGACCCTTCACCCTTTCGTGCAGTGACAACTTAAGCAGCGCACCCCGCTTGCTTAACTGCTGTCGGATCACAAATGCACAGTACCTGGTATCCATCTGTGACCCTGGATGCTTAAACCCGCAAAAGAGTCGGATTCCCAGATTCCAAGTTTCATGTTTAGCTGCAGTACGCCTTCAGTGGATCCGCTGGGAGATACCACAAACCGCATTGGTCATGAGAACCTTAAGAAGTACACCATTTTTTCACCTGGGCGTACCTCAAATGAAACTGGCTCCACACAGCTGTAAGGCCAGAGCCACCCATATATTAAACATATTTACTGGTTTTTTGCCACTTGGCACCCTTCTGGTTGGTGATGAGGAACCTCCTACCCAGCATAAGCTGATCGACTAGCGTTGCCGACACACCACCCGAGTCCCTTGAATCACCCTCCATCCTCCTGTGTAATAGTCATACTGCTAAGTTGGCAATCAATTCAACATCCCCCCTTACAGCATGGCAACACTCACCGCTGCCAGATGCCTTGGTGCGAGAACATCCGCTGGTCGTACTAGTCAATAAATCTATTATTCAAATTAATAATACTGTGCATATGACTAAAACTATGCAGCGGCAGCTGAAAATTTCACACGTTAGTAAATGTGAAACCTTTGGATTTGCCCCTCGAATTAAGCCAGTCACCACCCAGGGTGAAGTCTCGCCTTCCCAAACTTCTGCTAGTATACCAGGGAGCAGACAAGACAGTGGGAACAGGAGGGGAACAATATGTATCAATACCTGCCCTTTTTTGACTACTGGGAATGCCAAATGTTCCTTAATACATTGTAGCCTATTTGTGCTTTAACTTTAGCTGACTGCTCCAACCCCGTTTGACCCCAAAACTTTGGGACAACTTTAGTAGTAACCTGCCCTTTAGTAGTAACATGCCCTTAATGGTACGTGACATTCTACAAGCACTGCGCAGAAATCCCCCTCTGACCTGCTCGAGCCTGTGGCTATTCTGCTATTCTACCTGTTAGTCTTGCGATACACTTCCACTGTGATAACTCATATGTTCCCCATCCCTGAACATTGAGTAAATCGATGATGACAACAGCAGAGCCATTGCTCGGCTGCTACCATGGTTGATAAACCAGGGAATGGACCCAGATCCGAGGAACGTCCTCAGAGTGATAGCCCTCCACAAGAATCAAAGGCAAGCCTATTCACTGGGTATGCCTCCTCGACCCTACTGGTTGATGAATCGAAACCTGGTACATTGTAGTTTGCACCCAGCTCCTGATGACAAACAGCTCGCCGTTCTAAATTAGGCTTGTATATTTAACTTATTTGCTGCTAGTCAAAAGGCCTCTTACCAGCAGTGGCCACTCTAAACCACCGTCCTCCAGGTGGCGCAATTTAATTCTGCTTTACGCATACCGCTTATCTATTCCAATAACGGCCCATAGACGCATGCCACTCTACTCTCGAATCGTAGACATAAAGCATATCCATACAAAGAATAAATTACCGGACATACACCACTCATCTCGCCAGCAGCACCAGCTGGGCATGCCCAGTTTCCAACTCAACTCTCAGGCAACTCATCCCTTCTATCTGGAACACCTAATAATTTCAGAAAAACCCCATACCCCCATGACCTAAAAGCAGGACCGACTCTTAACACTTGGTCCCCTCTCCTGAGGCGGGGCAGACAATCAAGAATGGTGAGCACACATTCTTCCCATCATCCTCCTGCATATTTACAGTAGCTCTTGATGCTGTGCAACCATGTGGCCTAACGCATTATGCACCCAAAAGTTCTTGCTTTGATCAAGACATCAAATAGGGTTCTATGTTTAAATGGCATCGCCTGGTCTGCCGGTAGGCAACCTTTGCAGAAAGATGACCTTGCTGCCACTGCCAGACTTTGAAGCCTCGCGCTGCTAACCGCATAAGTACTGACTGCAGTGCACCTGAATCACCCTGTTCTCACCGGACCAGTTAAATACACTGGTGCCCTGAGTAATGAATCGAGCGGGGGGGCTACAAATCCCCGTGCCCCCTTGGGCACATAGCCACCTGCGCCCCTGCAAGTCTCATCCACATTTGATTTGCACGCCATTCTCAGGTTTGGCTCCACAATCATTGAAACTGTTGAGCAAGAGAGCTACGCAAAGGTATTGAAACGCTATACATGAGCGTCAGTTACATTACTTATTCAGCGCAAATATCCTCATGCTCACTGCAAATGAAATGCATGGCCATCCGTGGAACTGCGCTACGCTCGCTGATCCAGGCCAGCCAAACACCAATGTTTAGCGGCATGTACGGAATCATGGGCTGAGTGGTCACAGCACTCTAACTGGCTCATGGCCTGATGATGACAAGGCTTCCCTCTGCGTCTGGTTGCTGCCACTCAGTTCTTACCCTGGACCGCCGGCCGGGAGGTATCGGAACGGCAACCCCTTGAGGCATTTGTATACTGTCTTGATGAAACCATCCATCCCAGGGGGGGGGGGGATGTGTATCAGGACCTGCCAGAGATCACAAACAATGTTGATGCCAGGAGCCGATCCTGGCTCCGTGCCGGGTCAGCTATGGGCAACTATATAACTCACTACCTGCATACTCCCTGCCATGCGCTGCTGTACGCTGTACACATGCCTCCTTGCTCACCAAGCGACGTGAAGGGCCTGTACAAAACAAACCTCCGAATAGGATTAGGAAACGGGAGGAAAACCCGGCCTCCATTCCCACCCCAGCCACATTCACTAGAACAGAAATCAGCCCAACCACAATCTTTTCTGAATCAAAAACTGTAACTTTGTGGCTGGCATTCCCCTTCTTGCCCGGTGAAGCCAACGAGGACAATCTGCCGCGCCCGAACGCCGCAACCCAAAACCTGTGCTGCAACGAACCAAAGCATGCATCCACAGGGCCCATGGCCAGACTGACTTTGGGTGAAAGGAACCTTCATTTGAATGCCCAGGCAAAAAGTTGATAGCCGGCGTCAGGACCCGAACCTGATCCCCCACTCAAATCGACAGCTCAAACTGCGGGCCACTCACACACCTCCTGAGAGATCCAGACTCATGGCGCCATTCTCTCCACCACACTCGCAAGAACACCGCCATTCCTTCTCACTTTGCAGGCTATGCTGCGGGAGGCGTGCCCATGGTGAGGGTTGCCAGGCCCGTCTGAAACAGCACCTTGCCCCGCCCCCCCTGGACTTGTAAAAGCCTGCATCCATGGCGTAATGCGAACTGACAGTGCCCGCACAATTACTCCATGACCCTCCTACAAGTGCGACAATTCAGACTGTTTGATGCCCCCACAGCAGGTATTGGTTGTTTCCAATGTATATTGAAAATATAAACAACTGTTGTGCCCTTCTTTAAATTACAGAAACAAATTACGCAAACAGCGGCCCCATGTAGCAACAATAATAAGCTCCAGTGTCAGTTCCCACCGGCTCAAATTCAGTGCTGCTTAAATACCGGCGAGGCAAACGTAGACCTTCATCTCTCCGATGGCGACAAGTGGGCAGCACCGAGCTGAGTAAAATAATATCTGTTAGTACAGTGCTCCCGCGCCTAAGCATTTAGCATTATATCAAAAAGTGAATCGAAAACACCTAAACGCCATACCACACCGGCCCCTTGCCAAAGTTTAATACTGTGGGGAGGTTTGCTCCCCATCACGTAAAGCTAAATCACTTATTGCTCTTAGTGCGGCGTACTCTCCAGACACACAGCGAGAGCCTTATACCTGGGGAACACTAGTAGAGTCCATTTGTTGGGTGGAAGCGAACAAATGTGATATTGTATTATGCAAATATCACCCTAAGCCTTCGAGGGTTAAGCGATGTAAGATCCAATCCACAAATGCAATGATAGAAGACCTTTCTGCACACCGCCGCCAGTGTAGGGATATGAAGCCCTCACACAGACCGGCCCGTGACCGCCAACAACAATGGCCTTTCATCCAAGCTATGTATGCCTGCCTCTGCCTGGCCCACTGGTACAGACCAATGTATACTTCCTTCGGGAAGACAGCGAGGCACACAAAGCCACAAGGACATGCACGCACCTTGGAACACACACACATTGGATTGTGGACCTTGTAGTTACAGCAGGCTCTGCAGCCCTCATCCAGTTCCCGTCTTGGAAGCCCACGCTCCAGGGACTCACGGCACCACGCTGCGCCGCTTCCGCTGCCTTCACTTACAGACAGCTTCATTAGAGTCCTAGAGAAGTAGTCTGCTCTATAAAAAACTCGCCGGGAGAGCAGCAACCTCAACAAAGAACTGAGAGACAAAAGGCGCGTGGCACCGCCAGCCACACCGACACAAATCCCTAACATCCTTCCTATGCCAGGCACTACTGCTGCGCTGCATGATCTTGCACACCGCACAGACCACGCCCAAGGCGGCCTCGCAGCAACCGGGACCGGCACAACAGTCCCAAATGACTGTTGTGCCAAGCACGTGGATCCCACATTCGCGACCCGGTGGGCCCAACAGGCAACATTGCCAACACTGCCTGCTCGCCACCCCTGATGCCCCGTTCTCAGCCCACGCCTGGCGCTTAAGAGACACCACATGCGGTACAGCCAGAAGAGAAAGGAAGGCAGGGGCGTGAGCAAAATATACGCGGATACCAGTTGGCTTGGAGTGCTACTGTGCCGGTCAAGGCTAGCAGAGCCTCCCGGCCCAGATCGGACCCCCGGCGTATAAACAGGCCAGCCCCCTCGAAATCCGGCTCGGGGGCTGCCCCACCCACCACACTGCACACATGAATCTGCACCCCCCCTCTCTAACCTGCACACATAAATCTCCGGCATAGTACTACTACCTGCCCCCGACCTGATGGCCCACAGCCTGCCCCAAAACACAACTCTGAGATCTGTCCTCAGCTACTGGGGTCGCTGGTTAGCAGAGAGTCTTAAAGCTGGAAGACATGGTGGCACGTCGGCAATGCGGGAATGTCCCGGTATATGTAAAGCGCGGACTGATCACCCTTAAGGGTCTCACAGCGCTGGGGGCAGCCCTCCTCCCATCAGCTGCTATGGCTCACCCGCAGGTTCTGCTGGCGCCGTCGCTGGTGCAAAATGCCTGGCAACGGGGTAAAATTGCAGGCTGCGGTTCAATCGGGTGCCCCGGAGGGGTTACAGGCAGGCCCTGTGCACCGAGCTAACTGACGAGATAACCCCTCCCTGCACCTCCCCCAGCACAAGGGCAAAGAAGGCCGGCGCAGGGCCCAAGTCCGTTGCAGAGACCCATGTGCCACGGTGTCCCATTGGGTGACAACGGCCGACACAAGCCAGGCACAGCAGGTGAGGATGGGGTAGTTCTGGCTAGGGAGGGGGGGGGCGGACCGCCTGCGCCTAGCCTACCAGTGAGGCGCCTGCGCCCCCAAGGGCTTGCGGGTCCCATTAAGGCCTACCAAGGACTTGACCCGCCTCACTAGCTCCCGCAGCTTGTGCTGTCCCACCTCTTGCCCCCCCACCAACGGCCGCAACATATCAGGGAAAGTGCTGACCCAGCAAACCTAATGTCTTGGGCAAAGGCGGCCTCTCTTCGCGTGTGTTTATCTCTGCGCTTTCGTCCCTGTGGGATCGATCCCGTCTTTTTACCCTATTTTCCCCCAGAGCTGCCTCGGCGCACAGCTACAATCAGGCTTGGACTTTAGGGCTCTCCCACCTCTCACCGTTCTCCAGAGGACGAGCGGGAAGGCCCGCGCACTCTTGCGGCCCTCCTCGGGCCTTTGTGACACTAGTCGGCGCACAATGCCGTGGGGGACATAACAGGCCGCACCCAGGTCCGAGGAAGCTGCCCCCCGCCCGGCGAGGTCAACATGGTGTCCCGCACAGGAGGGCGGGGAAGGGCAAACTCGCCGCACAATCGCTCGCAGCTCCCGGATCCGACCAGCGACACGTCCAGACGGCGTCAAGGGTAGTGGGTAGACGGCGTGACCAGCGCGGAAAGAGGATGCCAAAATGGCAGGGGAGGCCTATATACTCCCCCCCCATCCTCAGCACACGAGAAGTGACGCGCCTAGCGCGCCACAGGCCATTCTGGGGGGACTCCTCCCTGAGTCCCCGCAACTAGAGAAGGGGGTGAGTTAGTGCCCAGATGGCACTAGAGGGCCGCCCTCTTGAGTGGCTTCCTGCGTGGGCCACGGGCAGCCGCAAATAACCAGCAGGCTATTTTTCTCTAGCATCTTTTTAAAGAAAATATATACAATAACACTGGCATAAAGACAACAATATAAAGCAGACAGTGTTAAAAGACAAGTAAAAGGTTCAGCCATTATGGGAGGTAACAAATGCAGACAAGGCGGTACTAAGGAGGGACTAACAAGCCTAATAATGAATCGGAAGCCAGCGTTTACGAAGGACAATGACACAAGTCGATTACAAATATGGGCGGAGCTTCAAGTCCATACTCCACTACTGCATGCGCTGCCCACTCTCGACCTAAAAAAGCAACATTATTTCTACGCTTCCATTAAGAGCTACTGCTGGGCTTCGATGTGTTGGTCTGTTATGATTAGAAGATACATTTAAATTGCTTATTCGACGCTGTATGACAACCATTAATGCCAGCCACTTAATTCAGTAGAGCAAATTAAAGAGAGAGTGAGTGTGTGTGTGTGTATCTCTCTGAGGTATGTGTTTGCGTGTTTTTCTGTGATTGTGAGTATTTGCGTTTCTATATTTTGTTTATGTGCACGTGTGTTTCTTTGGAGTATGTTTGTGTGTGCAATAATGTGAGGTAGCTAGATCGCAAAGACCCTTCACTTTGAAATCTGGTTGTGTCCATGCACCCTTTGTTGAAAAAAAAAGCCTAAGACCTCACATGGGTACTCGCAATTGAACATGTGGGACAACGTGTGCAGTGTTGCTCCATCCCAGCCTGTACAACCTAAAAATGTGTATTTGTCTTTACATGGAGATGGTTTTAAACCACAGTCTCATCGAGGTCCCTGGTACAAAGGTTTACATTAGGTTGTGGGTTTAATTAAATGGATTTCAGCGAGATTCAAATTTGCGAATGATAAACACACGGCCTGGAGCAGGAGGTTTGACGCCCACTGCTCGCTGAAAGCGAATCTGGACATGATTAAACTTTGCGTTGGCCTCCAAAGCTCTTTGCATTTAATTCTGAAATGGATATTGCCCTTAGCAAATGGGCAGCTTTTAAGAGGTTACCTAAAGCAAGCGATATATAGTGTGCAGCAGCCTCAGAAGTTAATGCGTATCTTTATTTATACCTTAGTGTGTGCAGTGACAGGGCGGTGTGGCACGAGACAGTGCATATTATAATGTGGGCGTGGGAGAGAAGGTTGTGGCGCGGTTACATGTTTACGATATATGTTTTTGAAACATAGGGGGATATTCACAAGGACTTATCTCTGAGTTATCGCCAACTTAACGCAACAAAAGTGGTGACAGATTTAACACCCCATTCACAAGCGGGTTAAAAATGCAGACAACGCAAGTATTCCCGCGATAACTGCCTCAACATTTACCTCCATGGGTGACACCACCAACTAACCCTAATGAGATGCAGAGTAGGCGTTCCCGTGCAAAAACACACCAAAACACCACTACACCACTTTCACAATGAACTGCCAGATCTGCGATGCAAACCAAAAACAGGCGATAAGCCGCGGTAGGAGCAGCAGCTATTTAACACCTGCCTTCTGCTGGAGTTAAGCAGGACGACTACCTGCAGTACGAAAGGGAGCCCAGCACAGAGCCACATCGGAAGACCCACAGATGCCATGGAGACAATGATTATGCAGCTCCTAGACCTATGAGGCACACAACACCCACCGCCACCACCCCCAGGCCCGCCACCACCCCCAGGACCTCCTCCCCCCCCGGGAACACCACAGAGGCAGCGTACACAAAGACAGCGGACCCACATGAAACGCACCTGCCACCCAGGCCCAACACCAGAGGAGGACATTGCCCACTACAGGCCCAAAAGGACAACCAACCCCCGCATCCTGACCCACATCCCCCACCTGCTGACGGTACCAACCCAGCGGACAACCAACATCCCTCCGCAGACAAAGCTGCCGGCTGCGCAGCACATGTCGGCCTCTGGTACCATCCAACACACAACTGCCAGAGTCGGAGGAGTCACACAGCCAGCCCCATCCAAGGTCATCACACCTGTCCTGGATGCCAACATCAGCCTGGTACCCCAGCCCCTCCACTTCACCCACACTGCGCAGGAGCAGCTGGAGACCAAGCAAGGCCCCACGCCATAGCTGGATTCCCTCGCATGTCAGGGCCAACTGCACACATGTACTCCTCGTGCCCCCTGCCGACACTGCACACAACTACCACAACAGAAAGCACACACATCCCATGAATGTGCATGCAATAGTGGACCGCCTGGGACCCCCCAACAATGTTGTGGCCAACTCCCCAGGCAGAGTGCATGATTCTCACATCTCCCGACAGTCCATCATCACCCAGCGCTCCCAGGATGGCACCCATGGCAATGCAGTGCTCGTTGGTAAGTACCAAATGAACACACCACACACCTCCAGCCCACAGTCATGCAACTCACGACACTGGCAATGGGCACGCAGCACAACCACATTCAACATGCCACACAACATGTCAACCGACCAGACACGACAACACGACTCCATTAGGAACTTGGCCTTGCCATGCCCACAACCCAGCCACGGCATGGCACCACAGATACACAATAGCAGGATGTGAGGAGAGGCATGGAGCAGGCATGTGCGAGAGCGGCAAGTGACTAAGGAATGTGAACCTACCCAATACCAGGTGTGGCGTGGAGGTGCCGGACAGACCACAGCGTGCAAATCACGGAAATGGCCATGTGGAGATCAACTGCTGGTGCATGGAGTGTAGTGGCCAGTGGACGCTACCATGTCCCCACAGGCTGTGGGGCAGAACGCAGAAATGTCGCACGTTACGTCCCCCCCTGCATGCGCGGGCGGAGTGGGTTGGACCTGCGTATGCCAGGCCTGCGTAGGGGTGTGAACAAAAAGCCTGTTGCACTGGGCGTGGTTCTCATTTGGAATGGACAACGCGTCTGCCAGGGCAGCGCCTCTCAGCCCGCCACGAGTCCTGCGCCAAGCGTGGCGGGGCCTGCGTCCCTGTGCACCTGCTGCACCCCGGGCCGCTGGGCCCCAGACCCGTCATGCCTACCCCAGCGTACCAACGAGGCTCCGCTCACCTGCCGACACCGGCGTATGTCAGAGAGGGCCCACCACGTGCCGGTGCAAGCTCTAGACCCCAGGCCCGCGACCTTTGCAGCCACCGCAGACCAGCGCTGGCCTCCCCGGCGCAGGCCCACAGTACTCCTTTTACACTTACATACTCCACCGGCGTAATCCTCGGCCCAGTGGGTCCCACATGTGGAACTGTGTCCTGAGTCATGAATGGCAGTGACCCCAAGTCCGTGGCAGCGGCCACAGCACCAGACTCCCTTCGATCAGTGAGGCATAATTCCATATCGCAGGCCGGCGACACGTGGTGCCACTAACCCTGTTCAATGCAAGCCGGCGACACGTGGTGCCACTAACCCTGTTCAATGCAAGCCGGCGACACGTGGTGCCACTAACCCTGTTCAACGCAAGCCGGTGACACGTGGTGCCACTAACCCTGTTCAACGCAAGCCGGCGACATGTGGTGCCACTAACCCTGTTCAACACAAGCCGGCGACACATGGATGGGGGCGCAGGACTACACTGCGGTCCAGTAGGCCCCACATGTGGAACTGTGTCCTGAGTCATGAATGGCAGTGACCAGATGTCTACTGCAGGGGTGATATCACTAAACTCCCTGCTATCCGTGAAGCAAACAAATGCATCACAAGCACACGACATGTGTCTGTGGGCCCATGCTGACCGCTGCCCCTGGCCTAGACTGCGGTCCAGTAGGCCCCACATCCAGCACCCAGATGTGATTCATGAATGGCAGAGTCCATACCAGTGAACGCACGGAGAGGAGTAAGAGGAAGATGCGGTTCAGTCCGGATGAAAGCCGGATCCTCGTTACGGAGGTGACCGAACACTAGCAACAACTGATCTGGTGCCACTAACCCTGTGCAACGCAAGTCCGCGTCCCGTGGTGCCACTGAACCTGAATTACGCAGGCCGGTGGGACCATCCAACCTAAGCCGGCGACACTCGGTGAATGGCCCCTGCTGGCCGCTGCCTCAGGCCTACACTGCGGTCCAGTAGGCCACACATGTGGAACTGTGTCCTGGGTTAGATATGGAGGAGTCCACACCATTGGACACGCCTCATAGCAGGCGGCATCCCCTATCAGCACTGGTGCCACTAACTCTGTGCGCAATGATTCATGGGCACTCTCTGGTTGAACTTTGGTGGTGTCTGAGTCCATGGCCTGGGGGTTGTCTGCATCATCATCTGGCTGGGACGAACTTGGTGTCCGACATGTGTTTGCTCCACTCATCTCCACCATGGTGACTGTTTCAGCATGGTTCTGCCCTCGGCATCATGCCCTGGGGGTACAACTTCCACTGTCCACCGAGACACTCCGCGACAACCCCCCTAGTCATCTGCGGGAACCTGCTCTGCTCTCGTGACCCTGCCCCAGTGCACCGCAAGTCAGCGGCCCGTGGCGGTAGGCCCGTGCAGGACGCTGTGCATCCGGGGCCACTAACTCTGTGCAGCTCAAGTCATGGGTCCTTTACGGTTGAATGGTTGTGTCCTTTACGATGTACACTGTTGTCGTTTTTTTGACTGCACCAGGCACCGCATGACGGCTGGTGTACACACACCCCACACACATCCAACACAGGTGTCACTCGACATGTGAGCCTGCTAATAAAAGTGGCCGAGTGCACGTGCCCGTAGCCATTCCCAACATCTAAGCAAGTGTGTCCGTGTGGTCATTATGTCAACATGATGGGCCGGAGCCCTGCAACATCACAGTGTGCTGTCTTCAGCGGAGGATACCATGTCACCTCAGCAGTGGGTGAAACCTTGGACATGTAGCTTCGCCCGCCCCCCCCTGCATGCACAAGCAGCGTGTGCTGGTCTGGCATACGTCAGGTCAGTGCAGGGGTGTGCTGATTCGGCAGAGGGATCAGGGCGTGGCTCTGGTCTGGCCTTGAACAGGAAGTGAGGTAAGTGTGTCCTTGTGTTGGGGGGTTGTCGCCACCAGGGCCACAGTAGTCAATGTTGCAATGTAGCATGCACCCGGAGGGCGTGCCCGCACGTACGGGGAAATGTAGGAGCGCAAGCTCGCTCGGGGTCTTGGCACATGCATGCCAAGTGTTATGTGTATCAGTCCTGCGGCTGCATGAGTCAGGTGTCTGGCCACAATCGCGCCGCGGTCACAGCCAGCCATGGACTGTACACCTGTGTCTGCCCTGTCCAGACCATTGGCCTACACTCACGTGGCCGCACACCCTCAACGGCCAGCTTACAGGTGTTGTTGGCATGCCGCTGGACATGCGCGGACAGGCATGACAATGGTGTGCCGTAGGAGTGGACGTGATACAACCGCGCAGCGCACACATGTGTGGGGGCTCGTGGGAGGGAGGAGCAGCTGTGAGGCAACATGACACACAGTGATGCCGCTCATGTGCCACGTGCTAGGCATGTCATCCATGATTCCCTGGGTCGCAGACATCCCGCCCCACCCACAATAGGCCTCTGTGCATCTCCTGTATGCATGCAGATGGTGAAGTTACTGTAGGGATGAATGGTCCTTTGTCTGCACTATCGGACGGTAGCATATCTGCAGCCCCTAGATGTGACTTGCATGTGCCCAGCACCCCCTGACAGATACGATAGCATTTCCAGGTGACTCCCGCACTACGCACTGCCAGACGTGAGGCCAACGTGTACACATCCCACACACATAAGTCCTTGGTCGTAGTTAGAGTGCGTGAAATGGCCTTCACTCGTACTCCCACCACACCCCAGGCCTGCACCCATTGCACACAGACACTGCTCATTTCTCCGAGCTATGGCGTTTCATCCACAGGACTGGTGCAGGTCCTCACAGTGCCGCTTCAAGCAGAGCCACTGACGCTATGGCAGACCATCCCGGACACATGCTCTACTCCAGTCACGTGGACCTGTACCGTGCACGTCTGCTGCATGTACTGGGGGCACTGCCATTGGCAGTGCTGCATATCAGTTACAGGCTGAGTTTCCGCCTTGCCACTGTCACCTGCGTTCAGCCTGTGTTGTACTGTCGCTCATGCATATTCGAGTGGTCCATGGATGTCTGCCTCTCCAACGTTACGGTAGCTGACCTGGATTTCAACGTGTGTGTGCGCCCCCTGTTGGACCACGACCAGGAGTGTCACCGTGATGCCCGTTTATGGCATGCCTGGATGTTTGGCATGCATGCTGGGAACTGGACCTGGGAGATTGCAGGAGTTGTCGTGTGCAGTGACCACATTGAGCCGCTCCCTGATTGGGCTATTGTGCATATTGGGGCCAGGGGTTGGAGTGAGCACATCTGTCCGGGACAGCTGATGGGTTACGTCGCCGACATGTCAGATGTGGTGGACAACGATCTCGCATTGGAAATGTTGGCCTACGCTGCTGCACTCGCGTTCATGGACGAGTGACAAGGTACCTGCAGCCCGGACTGCATGTGACCCATTGCACGTGTCCCGACGCCTGGTTGCATGTTGGGGATCTGGTCACATGTCCCTAGGAGACAGTGGACATGGTTGATTTGGCCTGGACTCCTGACCCATGCGCGGACAACATACGCGAGTTGGCAATGACTTGTGTTGGTGATGGACTCCCCCGGGGTGGACATGGGCGCTTTCCAACGTTCCTCATTCAGACATGCTGCTGCATTGGTCTGCATGTCGTGGCACTTCCCTTAGCCGTACTGACACTCAATTGTTGATAAAGTTTCCGCACGTTCACTTGTCTCCAACTGTGTTGAGTGTTTATATGTATGCCAATGTGTGTGTCACGGCCTATCTGGGTCCCTGCCTTACATGCATTGCTACCCCATATGGGCTGTGGGTTGGTACTTGTGCATTATCATGTCCCTGTTTCGTGCTTTGCTAGACGCGTATGGCCATTTCCAGGCCACAAGCGGGTGCACTTGTGTCCTGTGTTGGGTTGTGCATATGTTGGTGTTTGTACCACATTGTGTTGGATGTTGGGGTGCTCTGCTTCCTATGTGTGTGTGCTGCATTGTGTGTGAGATGTCCCTTCAGCTCTGATTTGGCTCACCCTTCTCCCTTTCAGGCAGTGTGGTTTTCACTTCTGTGCTTGTTCAGTGGTGTGGTATTGCCGCATTGTGTGACTTGTGCTCTTGGTTGGTGTTGTTCCTCTTGGGCATGGTTTGTCTGCAGTTGTGCTGTGCTTAATTGTGCATGTGTGCCATTGTGCCCATCTCCCCCCGTCCCCCCAGTCCCTGGTCATTCCTCTCCCTGTTGCTGTTGTGTCTGTTGATTTTGAGCAGTTTCCGGCCCCCGACTCCTGCCACCATCTCCAGACTGATGTGGTGGACACCATTTCCTCCATGTCATCCAGCTCCTGGTGTGGTGCTGGACTCCCACCTCCGGTGTGCATTGCTGCCTTCTGGTTGTTGGCGTGTTTGTGCTTGTTTGTGTGTTTCGCATCATTCCAGCTGTACTGGTTTTCTGCCATTGTCCTCCTCCGCTCTCCGGCTGCATTCACCTTGTCCACGATGGCCTGCCATGTCTAATGTTTTGTTGCCAATGGTGCTTGTGGGGTTGTGTGCTAGCTCCGACTGCCTCCATTGTGCTTGGCTGTTTTCTGTTTGGTTTGTCTTTCTTTCTCCTGCTTTTGTTGTGCTTATTCCCGCATGCCGTATATGTGTTGCGGGCCTTGCACTGCTTATCGCTGCCTTCCTCATCGCGAATGGGCTCATCGCACGTTTTTTGGCGTTGGGGTTTGTGTTTTTCTCTCCCTCGCGGTGGTTGTATCGCAGACATTGGCCGCGGTTTAGGGAGACTATCGCATGGTACCGCCGTGTTGTGAATTCCAGGTTAACACTGGGTTATTTTCCAGCGATAGACTGCGATGTGTAAAGTTGCGTTAACATTTTTTGGAGATGTTTAGCGCACGTTCTTGTGAATATCCCCCATAATTTGTTGCCTGTACTATTTCCACGTGAGTGTTGATTAATGCATCTAAGTGCACACAAACTGAGTGCATAAATGTGTGTGACCTAGTGATATTTACAGATGAGTGCCTCTTATACTTGCCTGAGTGAAAGTGTGTGTGTGTGTAAGAGGTTTTGTGTGTATACCTATTTAGAAATACCAAATATAGCATGTTACAGCATTCAATCGTAGGTGGCGGCCTGCGAGGTATATACAAGCCCCATTCAGTACATACATCACTTACTAAAACAGGTGCATTAAACTGCCACAGACACGGTAAAATGTGAATGGGCTTCAACATGAGAAATGCGCACAGGAGCCAGTACTTGCCTTAAATAGTTGACAAGCTGTTCGCCAAACAGATGATTCTCTGCCCTCGTGCAACAATCATTAGATGCCCTTTAGCCACACTTGACGGATTTACGGGCGCATTGAAAAACTCAACTTAAGACAAAGTTGACAAACATTTGGTAATGTTTGTTAATGTGTCTTCAGTTGACGCTGTTAATTAAGAATTACAGCTTTGCTGTTTGTTTTATTTTTCAAATGTTGCTGCGTGGATGTAAAAGAACGTTCACACAATGTGTAAAACACTGTATTCCATGCAGAGGTTGAGTATCACGTCTCAGTGGTGGAAGGGAGTAGTAAAATGGCTCAGAGGGACAGTTGTTTGGAAAAGCCCGGACAATAGATTAATCAGTGAAGTGTTCCATGAAGAGATGGGACCCTCTTTGAAAGGGGGAAGCAAGCAGACATAAAAACAAATCAAGCAAGTCATCCCAAGAAGCAAAAACCGAAGAAACTTTTCTCCGACGGTCAAGTGCCAATAAGCTAAATATTTTTATATGTGTATCTCGTTACAGTTGTGCATTTTAGCCCTTTGCCGATGTCTTTTATTTATTTTTTCTTCTTTAAATTGCTTCAGGAAGACTGCGAACAGGATGGATTCCTGCCGGACTGAAAGCAGCCCGTAAGTGCACTTCTGCAACAAAAAATGCTGCCTTTTACAGCACTTTGGCCCACTACTGCTGTCCTAAAAGGCAAGAGCAAACAAGCATCCTGCTGGGGTTGGAGGCCCTTGAAGACCGTGCTGCGGGGGTGGCATGGACGCCGCGCTCCGTAGCAGGCTGAGAATGCAGGCCAGGCAACTGACAGGGCATTACTGTTGCCGACTGCGGAGGTCTAGGTTGGCAAACCCCACGGCAGAAACAGCGCAGGAATAGCTCGGAGCCCACCTGGCGGTATGGCGAGGCTCCAAGTGTTAGCCATTGGTGCAGACTGGAAGGCCGAGTGTCGCTCCTCCTCCCACCAAAGCAGAGATGTTAACATGGACTTGGGCGAGCCGAGTGCGGCCGCCATTGTTTGCTTAGTTCCCAGTCAACCGGGATTACATGCGGCGTTAGTACGGTTTCAAAATATATATATTAACATCAATTAACCCCCCAAAAAAAGTATAAAACAGGCATTTGCAATGCAATAGGACTCGCATTTAAGCGAGACCTATTGCATTCTGGAAGTGTGCCGGGCAAGAAGGCACGAACAGGAGTGGGGGGTGGGCGAGAAGTCACGGACTGCGGGGGGGGAGACAGGAAAGAAAATAGTGTTTGGAGTAAAGGGGCCAGTAGCCATGGAAGGATACAAATGAGGACATGGCTGTCATGAGGAGGGACTAACAAGCCTAAAACCAATTGGAAGGCAGCATTTAGGACCTAAGCCAATGAAAAAGATGGGCGGAGAGTGGGCGGAGCTTCCACGAGGCTTCCCCACAATACTGAATACTGCATGCCTCGCAAAGCGGCAGCGCATGCGCTGCAACTCTAGGCTCGACCTAAAAAGAACTTCTTTATTTAAAAGCAGTCCCAGACATGGTGGCCTGCTGACCCCAGCAGACCACCATCCATGGGAGGGCCAGCCATTCCCAATGGGGTCGCAAATTGCGACAGCCTCATTAATATTCATGAGGCATGCAATTTGCGACCCCATTGGGAATCACAAACAGTGTCTCAGACACTGTTGTACATAGCATTTGGCGACTCGCAAATTGCGACCCGCGTGGGTGGTGGTGGGGAAAGCGGCAGGCCATGGAGGCAGTGCGGATGCCGGCACCACCATGCTGATTACAACCTACCTTTCCGCTGACATTTTCATGCTGGGGACCCCGCCATGTAAAGGTCGGTAATGCGGCGACATTGCCTTCAGGCTCTCTCTGTGAGCAGAAGCATGCTGCCGCAAGACCACCACCGGGACACCTCCAGCACTGGTGGTAAGCTCCAAATGCGGCAGTCAGAATGCTGCCAGCTTGGCAGCATTCTCCCATCTGCTGACGCTGAAGCCTAACGGTCCAAGCACCAAGGTTATAATCAGGGACTAACTGCCATAACACAAGATACGTAAAAAGTCTAAAAGAGAGAAAGTGCTCTGTGAAGTGAATGGTAACATGGTGAATAATTTGCCTTCTATGACTGGCCTTGCCAGCCACCCCAACCATTTGTCCAGAAGAGACTGGCATAGAACATAATCATTGTTTGTCCTGTGGCTTCTTATAGTGGGACTTATTGTGGGCCTCATTTAGAGTTCAGCGATCGGGTTACTCTGTCTCAAACATGACAGATATCATGTCCACCATATTAGAAGTGCCATTGGATATAGTGCACTTGTAACACAGCAGGCTACATTAGTGACAGAGTAAGCCATCTGCCGAACTCTAAATCAGGCCCTAATTTTACAGTGACCTGTAGGTGGTCTCACTAGATCTAAGTCAATCCAAAGCTGGATCATGTCATGGCCTGATACACCATTAGGAGTTATAACTGCCTTTGTTACCAGACCTAGCTGTAATGATGAGGTTAGAAAGAAATCTATGCATGTGGAACTATCATGCTCACATTAGGTGAATGTATATTCTCTGGCTTTAGAATGTAATAATCTCCATGGGTCACTGAGAGTAAAATCTGCTAAAAGGTCTTCTAGCAACCATCTTTCAGTGAGATGTCTTTTTGATTGGGTGATCTGATGTATCTTATTATAGGTGTAAGGTCCTATTCTAATCTCGCCTGGTGGTTTTGAATATGGGTATTAGGAGGTTTCTTTTAACAATGTATTTTATTAATTATTGTATTGAATGAGTTTTTAACATATTACATATGGAATCATGTTTATTATTAGATTCTATGATGCTCTTTTTATGTACGTTTATGGATCTATAAAAAGATTCAGAATAATGTTATTTTGAGATTGAGAATATGGGTATTGTAGCAGTATTCTAGTGATACCTCTGAAGGTGTCCCTTTTTCAGTATCATGCCCATACGTTGAACCTTAGAAGAGAGATTGGTCTTGTGTTGTGTATTTTATAAAGACATAGCATCCTTACAGGTCAGTCTGTGTTTTGTGTACTCGAACTGAGAGGCCGTTCTGTACAAGAATGTCCACTCCACCTTTGCAGAAAGGTGTGGAAGTGACAAGACAAGGGCCCTTTATACTGGCATGGTAAACTCTACCTACCCACCCAGTCTCTGCGTAGCTTTTGGCTTTCTGGTTCAGAAAATGCACCCTATTACCATGAATGCGCTGCCCCTAGGGCAGCCACAAACTTGTGCTGCCTTGGGGGCAGTGAATTCCTTTGAAAAATGGAGCAGCTGCTTCCCAGCCACTCTGTGTTTTCAGACTGCACTTTTTGAAGGGGATTAGAGATCCCCTTGCAGGCGGGTGGTCACTGACTGCAACTGTCTGCAAGGGGATGTCTGGGGGGGGTCCATGGGACTCGCCTTTCCCCCTATAGAGGGGTGCCATCATCAGGCATACTGACAGTGCTCACCTTTTAGATGGCGCACTCTAAGTGCGCCTCCTGAGGGCTTCTTTGCCACCGTACCCACGTCTGTAATACGGTGTGGGTGCAGAGGCAAAGGGATTCCCTCATTTGCATGGAAGTGAGCTCCTGCAGTGGAACATTTATGCCATATTCTGCCTGTGGAGGATGGTAGGTGAAAAGGGGTGATAGGGAGCCCTGACACAATTTGTTTAATTTATTTTACTTATGTTTAGGATGTTTGTTACTTTTTGGGAGGCATATGTTTACAGTTATCACTTTTTATTTATTTGTTTGAACATAAAAATCTGATTTCAAGCTGAAGTTCAAAAGACGTAGCACACACATTGATATGGGAAGGCTGGGCTTTTCGCAGAATATAACCACATGCTGCTGTAAAATAAAAGCAATCACTGGCCCAGACAGTGGAAGAGTATTGCCTGCATCTTACGGCGGGGGAATGGACAGCAGACACTGAAGTGAGAAAGAATGGAGACAGGGTTCCCCTTAAAATTTCAGTGAGGGTCTTCTTAGGAAGGGGCTACCGATTACTTGTTTTCCCTAATCACTACAGGTTTCGTAGCTGGTAAGTGTGAAGGGTGGTTTCTATTGTTCAAACAAGGAAGCTTCTATGCATGGCCGTGTGGAAAGTAGCAGAAATCGCTGTTAGCATGAGCTGAAGCCATTTTGGTTATGGCAGCCATTTTAGTTAGAAGGAGTATGCCCCAGAGAGCCAAAAGGCTATTACGGGTTTCCTGATGGGGTCACATCGCAGGTTTGAGTAGCGGATGGCATGACTTGATGAAAGTTTGACTATAGTCAGCATCCATCCCCACGGTAACCATGAGGCAAGACGTAATTTTGTCGTTATAAAATTTTTTCCTTTCGTGAAGACTGAAAGGGTTTCCATCCTGTAAGTACTCAGTATGGAATTTTAATTGTGACCGAGGGTAGGGTACACCTTAGTGTGTGTACACCGCCCGGGTCATAGGTCCTGATGAAAGCCTAGTAATACACACTATAGGTTGAAACATGTAGACCCACTTATCACCTTTCACTTTATCACCACCAACAGTTTTTACCCATGGACAAGTAGGTCCACTACGGTAATACTCTTGTGTACTCATTTTTTTATCTTGTCTTACTTGCTCCATAATAAAAGTAACGGAGTACAATAAAGACAATTTTATGATCACCACTTCACTGATTCACTCAAAATACCCGCTCCACTGTAATCAGGTGTCGTAGCACACCCGAGTGGCATTCGGCTGCTCGGGTGGGACCCCAATGATGAAGCATGTCACCAACTAGGTTGGTGAGTGAGGGGTCTTTTTAAACCAAAGAAATCTTCTCTGGTATTTCTCTTCATCGGCGCTTCCCGTAATAGCCTTTTGGCTCTCTGGGGCATACTCCTTCTATTTGTTTTTTCAGTTAATTCTTAGGGGACTAGGAGTACCCCTTGAAATACCCTCTCTCTCTTATTGTTTTACGTAGCCATTTTAGTTAGCCATGTGCTGGCCATGTGCTTCTTGTCTCTTTACTGTTGCCTGCTTTTCTATTCTGCTTGAGTCATCAGTTACAGTTAACTCCTTCAGCACTGAGCCAGAGCAATGTATGATCAGAAAGGCCTGTAGCTGCTAGAATACACCTGTTTTAGAATAGAACTGTCAGGCTGTTTTAACTGATGTAAGCAGAAATGTCTCCCCTCCCACTTTGTTGAGCAAGCAATTTTTGTATAGCCATGTTAGTCAATAACTATTCTTGTATGTGCCAGTACCTCCCCTTTGAGTCTCCATGCTGACTATGCAACAAATGTATATATAAGGCCCCTGGTTTCTGTACTCCTTGGACTACCTCCTACAGTGGCCTGAGGGTACTGTATTGACGTAGTCTCCCTCATGTGAGGTTAATAAAGTTAATAAATCTATTTTCTTTGATATTACTGCTTCCGTGCCAATCTCTATTTTGTTAGTCTAAGGACTTAAGTACAAATAAGGGCGAACCCCTGCACCAGTGGGCCTCTGAAAAGGCTCACTCCCACAAATTGGCGCCCGTCACGTGGGGCTCATCAGGAGACGCAGTCGCCCAAAGGAGTGGTCTTGACGGAGGTTTGGAATCTCGCTGGGGATGTACACTGCACATTGAGACCCTTGTCTTTGCAGACCAAAGTGCTTTTCCGATTTTCCCGATTTGACCCTCCAGGTGGTGACTGGTCCCTGACTGAGATCCCTTTGGCGATCGTCTCAAAGTGACCATTAGGTCGATTCAGAACTTGGCAGTTGGAAGCTGGAGACTTTTGTTTGGTAAGGTCGCGATGCAACACTTTTGTTTTGGATTAGCTTGGCCAAGATTCTGGTTTGTTTGTTTGTTTGCTGCAGCAAATAAAGGCAGGTAATGAGGAGATTTTTCTCTACTTTTGGATAATTCTCAGGATAAATACGCTTTGATTATAATATTATATTGCATTGTAATATTTTTGGCATGCCTGCTCCTAGCACACTTCGTAGAATGTGTTGCTGTCTTGGTGGTACCAATATGGATTTAGAAAGTACTCAGCTGGCTCCCCTAGAGGGGATACCTAATAGGTTTATGTACATTAAATATGGTATTTCTTCCATAATGTATAGTACACTGTGGAACAAATACACCAAAAAAGGAACCTGATCTACGCACTTAGTAAAATTCGTAAATGGTGATACGGAGCGCTTTTAAGTGTTCCGCCAGCTCCATTGGTAATTCGGTGTATTTTGGAAAAGGTCTGGGGCTAGAGCCTGTCTTTTTGAACATGGCACAGTCTGTGGGCTGCCTCTTGTTTTTGTCCTAAGTGTTGATTTGTGGGTTGATTGTGTGTTTAAGTGTCTATGTGGTTTGTGGACTGACACCGGTGGTGATGCTTGTGAAGTACTTGTTTGAGTGAGTAGCGACTGTGCTCTTTGTGTAAGAATGGCTTGCCTTAGCAAGCAGTGTTGTGTGTTCTGAGTGTGTGGCCCCCTTCTTGAAAATGTCTGGAATTAGCTCAATTTGGTTTGTTGTCGTCATTGTGTTCTGCAGATGTCATTGGAAGAATTACACTTTAAAATTCAAAGAATAAATTGTATATATCTATACTTTGTTACTGCTAAAAAGCAGTAACAAAGTATAGATGTCTGAACCTTCAATTATTATATCGCCCCAGTGGTAAAACACAAGATTAGAATTAACACTATATAGGGAAAAAATAGGCCTCACAGAAAGAAGAAAAAAAACGAATTTGTGTGCTTTACACAACTAGGACTCAATACAATATGTTACAGCATTATTCTTAGATACATTATATTAAATATTAAGAGGCATTCACATTATCTGAGTAATTTGTTGCTGCTAAAATAAAAGTGTCCTTTTTGTACCACATTGCAAAACGATAGATTTTGACTGGCTTGGAATGCCTGGGTTTTAAATAGACTGAACCGTGCTCAATTCACAGCACCAGAAAGAGAGCTTTTAACAGCTGCTCAAAGCTGTCTGTCCGAAGGAAGCTGTCTGTCAGAACAGACGGAGGTAATGAAAGGTTTCTCAACTTTTTGGGGTTTCTGTGACAACATTAGAATACAGCAAGGCTTTTTTCTCCTGAAAAAGCGTGGAAGTTAACGCCTGCTGGTCGTAAAACACAGCTGAGTAAATAAAACATGGCTATGCCCGGGCACTAGCTACAGATCAAGCTGTGGGGACTAGGTTTTAAGTTAGTACAAAATGGTATCAAAGCACGTGCATTAAAGACTACTGATTTTGAAAGTTAGAAATACAGTTTCATTATTTTGGATAAAAGAGAAAGGATAAAAAGTAAAGACTTTCTTTCTTGTTGCTTTTCTACTAAGCACATCTGTGGATCTGATGGTAAATAATTACTGCCCTCTAAAAAGTGACACAAACTTTTTATGTTACAGTAAAAAGCTTCTGTGCTTAGTGTTATAAATACATGCATTTCAAGGTAAAAGGAAAGGAATAAGGCTTGCTTTTCATATGTAGAAACCACAAAAAGGGTTAGTGATCATTATTCAAAAACTGACTAAATGTAAAAAATTATTAACAGTCATTGCACTAAAATCGTTTTTGCATAATTATGATCCTTATAATGTCTAATAACACAATTGTGACAATTCAATAATATTTAGCACTGTAGAAAATTACCCTGTGCAAAGTATGTATTCAGATTTCAATGTGCACATTAAGATTTCTATCTCCAACTGGTTAAAATATATTGTTGCACCAAATTAAAAGGGTAAATATTAGTCTATCTAACAACGCCAATATTACTGTCTCTTAGTGACAAACTTAAAATGTAATATGGCCTAATGGCTGCAGTGTCAAATACAAAGGCTATTAAAAGTCATGCATTGAGTAGCTGTGCAGACATGTGAATTACATTGCAAGCCTTTATGCAATCTTTTATGCACAAGAATTCTGGGCGCTTATGGCATTATGAAAACTCTAGTTCTTTAGGTGCTACAACGCACAGTGCACAAGAAATAAATAAATAATAAAGAATACAATTTGCATCCTACCTTTAAAAATATCTGCACGCAGGCACGGAGCGGGGATGCCCTTTAGTCATGCTTCTCAAGAGTTACTTGCTGTGATAGCCATGTGGAAATAGCCTTGCACAGACATGGGACAGCGGGTTTAAGGGTCAGAGGTCAAGTTCTGTATTTAGCAAACTAGCAGGGCTATGGGCAAGGCTTTGTTCTGGCACTTCGACCTCGGAAAAGATTCCGAAGGAAGGGATGACAGCGCAGAGAGAGAAAGAGAAGCTTTGCTTATTATTTTTGGCAAAAGACCAGGCAGGTTCTGCGAAGTCATAAGAAGAGAAGGAGAGGCAGTAGCGTATGTGGGCCCTGTGTAGAGAACAGCTCTGCCATGCATATAGAAATAATGGTTTTAGCTTAAAGATTACTGTGCAAGGGCTAAGATAAGGAGGCAATGAAATTCAGTTTGCATTCATGCGCCCTCATGTTAAACTAGTACAATTGCTAAAGGAATTGGTAGTTGGTTATTAATGTTTTCTAGTTAGCTCAATGTGCTATTTACCTCCTACAAGTCTGTTTGTGCCCAGCTGCCAAAAGAGGGTAAATATTGTCGACAGGAGGTCACCTGTTTAGGTTACCTACTGTCGAATGGGGGAAAGGAGGCTAGCTCCTGGGCAAATTAAGGGTAAGCTAAATTAAGCTTGTTGTTGTGTTCTCTCTCTCTCTCTCTCTTTTTTCTCTCTCTCTCTTTTTTCTCTCTCTCTCTTTTTCTCACTCTCTCTCGAGCCTGTTTAAGCTGTCTAGGAACGGCCATGAGACAATTGGTTGGGCTCGCTTTAGTCATTCATTTCACAAGATGCTGTGAATATGTTCTTGAATCAATAGAGACAAAGCACCTCACCAGTGCACGTCTAATTGGCTATTCAGTAATACTGTTTTAAAATTGTTAGAATTAATAAAATGAATAAATAAATACGTCATGTTACTGCCCATCCTGTCTGTAAACTGATGAAATTATGAAAGGATGGGTAGAATAGACTGATGTTCCCTTATTTGACATTTAAGGGGAACTATATATCGGGGGTTTTTGTTCTAAAATTCTCAGGTGATAACACCATTATTGTTTATGTTATTCTCATGCTATATTCAGTTTTGCAAAGGCATCACTAGTCTCTTATTAGTTAGTCTGCGTAATTGAGCTGACAGCCCTTATTAGAGCTGGTGAATAGGTTTTTTTTTCTCTGAAAATGATGTTACATAGTCCAGATCGTGAAAAGTAGAATGCACAGGGTTCACAATGTTAGGAAAGACGCCCGTGTGATCCTCAGCAAACATTTTGAAGGAAAATATTGCTTTATAGGAGTTTGTTTGCCACAACAAGTTCTACTGGAGAAATTCATGTACCCACTATGTTGAGGTTTTGTTAGTTATTTATGTAGTAAGGATCCCTGTTAAATTAGCAGTTTTTAGATTTTCATGCCGCGCCTATAACATGAGAGCATGGTCCTAAGCGTAAAATGTAGGTGTTTTTACGTAAGAAAAATAATTTTAGAAGTGTCTGCAGTCCTGTACAAGTAGTGGAATGTTCATAAGTAGAAATGTTGTGAACTATATGACTTATGAAACACAAGCTTGCTAAGACAAGAAGCACAAAAGAATAGTTCTGAAAATTCCCTTTTTTGAGGTTCTTCAGATGAATAATATAGGAATACACAAATGTAAGGATTCAGAGTATGTCCGTATTGTTTTTCTTTTTCCCTCAGAATTTAGTAAATAAACACAGACCTGCTTGGGATTGAGAGAAACAAATCAAATCGTGTAACGTTTTACTTTTGTCAGTTCACCAAAAATTCCTTTTATACTCGCTAATAGGTCCAGGGTGTTTTTTTTACTCTCAGATAGATGAAGTGGTTCTTGGGTGCCCTGCTAATGTATGGGGTGCCCCGAGACTAAAGAAGTTTTCTGAAATAGAGTATCCTCTCTGTTGATAGATTATTTGTATGCCTTGTCTAAAGATCTTTGTTCTGTTCACCAATAGATATCTGCTGCCCTACAACCATTGCCAGAGGGGCCCGGACATCAGATCCAGCCTGGGGAGTCAGCGCCAGTCCAGCTTGGAGCTGAGATAAAGGGAACCAGCACAGGCGTTGCTGGCAACTAGGACCGCAGTGAAGGTAGAAGGCCGGAAGCACTGGGCCCATGAAAACGACGTGAAGTGTGTACCCCTACCACTGTCTTGGACGAAAGACGGGGTCACAAATCAGGACGGAGAATTCTTTGCGTTGATCCAGTTTTTGATGCCCAGCTGAGAGAGTCACAGACCGACAAGGACGGTAAGGAGGCTTTGCTTGAGGTGACCCCCTTTGAAACAAGGGTTGCTTCAGATACTCCAGCATCTGGCCTCTGAGTCCTGGTCCCTAAGTGAATGCAAGTCTGCACCTCTGTTGGTTGATCAAGAGGTGCCTGAGCATACTAGGTACAATCTGTGGCCCCGACAAAAGAGTAGTGCGCCAGCAGAGCAACACAGGAGTTAGGGAAGGGCTTGAGTTCAGGGTACAGGTGCTGTGCCTTTGGTGCCTGTTAGATTAAAGTGAAGAAAACTGGTGCACTGCCTAAGACACTGGACAGGATCGTTGAGGGTGTTTGCCCTGGAAGGTGATTGCCCTATCCTGAAAAAAGAAACTTTTCCCTTAAAACTGGGCCGTGATTGTTTTCTTGAGTTGCAAGTTGTGCAGCTCCACCGTGGGAGAAGTGAACACTTGATGAACAATAAGAGCCTGCCTGTGAGGCTCAGACGGACACAGGGAGAAGACTCCCCTCTGGCTGGTGGTACAGCGGCTTCTATTCTTCAAGTACTTTTTAGCAATGTACCCCTTTGGTCGTCCCATTTTTGAGGAGGAGCAGCCCTTTGCGGCTCCTCGTCCTAATTCCCATGGCCCTGTTTGGTCCTCCTGGTCCCCTGAAGCGAAAATTGTTTTTGTGATAATCTGCATACTCTCTTTAATACTAGTATTTGGAGTGATGTTCATTCTGCAAGAGAAACGTTTTGTGCAGTCTTTGATAAATACTACTCCGCTCCCCCGAACATATCATTGGTACCCTAGCCCTCATAAAGAAGAACACTGGAAGGTTTATTAAAAATGTTTTTATGTAGACATTGCATCCAACATGTGCTGTTGGCTATTTCCAATCGGCCTAAAACAACCACTGAAATTCATCCCGATATAGGAACTTGGACTTTAATTGGCTGGTTAGGGACATTGTTTGTTACTTGGGGTTGGAAACTGTTGACAATTCTATGTATATTCTTTGCGATCCTACTGTCATGCTGTCTATGCATACAATGTGGCCCGATGCTTTGTTCCCTTTGTGTCTCTACTTGTATACCTACCAAGCGCAACGTTAAGAATGTGAACGCCCAATATGTATTAGACCAAGAAGTTAGCAATATGTTGAGAATAGATGTGTAGGATATTTTCTATATTCCTTCTAGATCATAGAGATGTCTTCAGCTAATGCTAAAAGGGTCATCTGTGGAAAGTAGCAGAAATCGCTGTTAGCATGAGCTGAAGCCATTTTGGTTATGGCAGCCATTTTAGTTAGCCATGTGCTGGCCATGTGCTTCTTGTCTCTTTACTGTTGCCTGCTTTTCTATTCTGCTTGAGTCATCAGTTACAGTTAACTCCTTCAGCACTGAGCCAGAGCAATGTATGATCAGAAAGGCCTGTAGCTGCTAGAATACACCTGTTTTAGAATAGAACTGTCAGGCTATTTTAACTGATGTAAGCAGAAATGTCTCCCCTCCCACTTTGTTGAGCAAGCACTTTTTGTATACCCATGTTAGTCAATAACTATTCTTGTATGTGCCAGTACCTCCCCTTTGAGTCTCCATGCTGACTATGCAACAAATGTATATATAAGGCCCCTGGTTTCTGTACTCCTTGGACTACCTCCTACAGTGGCCTGAGGGTATTGTATTGACGTAGTCTCCCTCATGTGAGGTTAATAAATCTATTTTCTTTGATATTACAGCTTCCGTGCCAATCTCTATTTTGTTAGTCTAAGGACTTAAGTACAAAGAAGGGCGAACCCCTGCACCAGTGGGCCTCTGAAAAGGCTCACTCCCACAGCCTTTCCTTATGTGTGTCTGATTACTGCTACATGATGGCTGAATGACAGCTAGTGCTTCTAAGAGCTACCTGCCCTTAGAAGCACCACTTTACACAAATGTTCTAATATAGACTCAGTTCTCCTTAAACCTACCCTGATCATCAAAGGGAAAGGGGAAGTGAGGAGAACAACATTCCTGTTTTTATTTTCCTTCCAATTGGATTTTATTTAAAATACTATATGTATTTTAACTTGATGTAAATGCGAGTGATGGTGATGTTGTGAACCCAGATATTTTCATTGCCTAGAGTGATCCATGCAAATAAGTTTTTTTTCTGCAATTCTGCATGCTATACTAAAAAGCTTCCACAATATCCCTAAACACACTGCATAAAAACTGACTTTGACTTAAAACGTCACTTGTCAACTTCACTTTATCTTTTGAATGATAAGCTCCTTCATTTGCATCCTCTGACTGTCTTCACTCTCTGAGGGCAGTCTACTCTAAGTCACATGCATGTTTGTTTTTATCCCTATAATTGTTACTCTTCCCACACCTCATTTAAAAGATAACAACCTCCTTTAAAAGTCATACCCTTGCAGGCTAGCAATATCTAATCTGTAGGCCATTTATTAATACCGCCAACCAAAGCACAAATTCGCATACCCCCTCTCCAACTAAAGATCACACCTAACTCTTATTAATTTAATCTACCACACAGAAACTGGAGTTACTACATGGCATGGTTTCCTTAAGAGTGCAACACTAACCTTAATAACCAACAATAACCCCAGACAATAAAATAACCCTGGGCTCTGGAGCAGAGCTGCCTGGTGTAAAGTACTACTACACTGCGTGAGGGGCAGTAAGTGCTGTATAAACACAGTTACACTACAATACAATATATAAACCCCACTAATACTAATATCACTCAGCCGTAGAGTAGTCGATTGTAGTTCATACAGGCTGCAAAAATATTTCCTTTTATTTCTTGACACTCTTACATTCACGTAAGACAAAACTGCCATGGGTCATGTCCATCACCCAGTACTGTACCGTTCCATAGCAATCAATCACCCATTAACAGCTGAACAGGCTTGAATTGACTGAAGAGATCATTCCACAAGCCGCTTGCCATGGGGGACTTTAATTTAATCCAGCACAGAAGGTTCCAAGCAGCCACAAAGTACAACCCCTTCTTGACGACATCTAACAATGACAATCAGATACTAGATGATATTAATAAAGTCCATCGGAAGTGGATCTCTCCACTATTTCTCCCTTTAGCCTTTATCAGCTCAGGATCATTCTCTTTATACAAGATGTCTCGGAATGGACAACCCAGAGCAGTAACCAGATAAGGGAACTATGAACATAATAAATATCATAAAGAGCCAGCAGAGCTGCTCATAGCAACCAGCCTTATTCAAAACCATAAACTGTTTGTCGATTCCCTCACACTTCTTCATGCATTACGCCACTGGCCACTGTGGAGCATAACACGAGAACTGCACCTCAGTGGCCATCATGTACAACGTGGAAACACTTCACACAGGATCAAAACAAAGACAACATGCTTCTAGGCCCACACCCTACACAGTGTAGTGTACTACCTATTTAGGAAAGCACCTCAGTGCCGTGCATAGAGGGAGTAAGCACTGTATAAAAGTTGCAGTACAGTGCAGTGCAAATTCTGATTGATCGTGAATCGACTTTCATTGTATATGTGGCCCGATATAAAGAAAGCAATCTTTGGCATCATGTTGATAAAATCAATTATAATGGATGATAAAACATCTCAGTAGCAATCACTTACAGTATTTTTGCATCTGATATACTGTATCAGTAATGGGTATAATTTGCCCAGATGTCTTTTGAGCTTGTTTTTTTATGAAGCATAGGGTTTGACAATACATTTGAAATTTGGCAGTATGTTCACATTGCCTGTGTTCTGAATGGCACTAAAAAAGGCGAGTAAGCCTTCCTTGACTGTCTCAATAGTTAGGTATTTGCAGGAGTACACTTGTTGTTTCGCTGGTGTCAGTTGAATAAAATCATAGCCACTGTTTGTTGGAAGATAAATGGGATGGAAAAATGGTCTTGCAAGTTTTGTTGTATTGGGAGTATAAAGTTGAGTGATGATGTAGAAGTATTATTGAGGTAGTGAGCATGGTGGGATAAGCGGCCACAATGGTGGCTTAGACCTGAGCTCTCTACCAGCCAGGACAGTCCTGTAACAATCCTGCAAGAGGAGTGACATCAGTTGTTCCTGATGGTGGGACATGTGTAACAGCAGAAGGAAGAGTGCATCAAGACATTTGCTGAGATTCAAAGTCTGTCTGGAAACCACAGAGTACCACCGGACCGGCTAGAACCCCTTCCGGTGTAGAAAGGAGTTAAGCTTTATCAGTGTGATCCGTAAGAAGACAGAGGAGGAGCCTTGGGCTCTGTTGTACTTCCTGGAGGGGAGTCAAGGCCTTCTGTCGAGGGTCCACAGCCCTGGAATAAAGGACCGGGCTGGACAAGTTCAGGCTGACCCAAAGTGAACTGTATGCACAGCCCATGCTGCACCCCGCGGGGCCCAGGACAGAACATTGTGATGTCAAGCTGTCTAAGAGAGAAAGAGATCATCTGCTCATATAGGTAAAAATTGCAGAGTCATGCCACGATTAAGAAGAGTGGTGCATGGATGTGGGCTCGTGCAGCTTGGCAACTAATTTGGTGCAGTGACAAGAAGGGCTGCTGTGTGATCCACAGAGGAGATTGTGAAGTGGTTTCTGGGCACAACTTACTCTGCGGTAGAAGACAGCTTTCGAGGAGATGCAAGGAGGGGTCACTGAGAGGAAACAGCCTTAAGGCTGGAGTGGCATTGAGAGGGGGCATGGAGTGATGTCTGGCGATTGTCATCTAAGAGTGTGTCCATAGTGGAAGCATTGAGGCATGATCTGGCACTCCTTCCCACTCCTTTGTTTGTGATTGTTAGCCAGCAATTGGACTGGAGCATAGCTGCAAGAAAGAAGGAGAGCCTTGGTAGTTTGAGATTAGGATTAGACCCTAGACAAGGAGCTGGGAGACCCTAGTCTAGTTGGGTAGCCAAATGACTGGAGAGGTGCTGATCAGAAAGGTGCCAGAGCATCCTGCAGGTGACAGTACAGTGAACATCCCAGACCTGAGCTGGGTGCCATCATTATATTGGGAAGGAGGGGTCAGTAAGAAAACCTTTGAGCAGATAAGCCCTCCCAATTTGGCATCAATAAGCGGAGAGTTAGTATAGCAATCATACCTAGATCTTCTAAGGAGCGACGAAGAAGATTAGAGAACTAATAGGACACTAGACATGCTGAGATGGGCATAACTAAGGGCAATAAAGAGCAGGGGTCTGGCATTGGAAGACATTAGGACAGAAGCCCAGGTGCTATCCATGATGGGGACAATCCTCAATGAAGACAGACATCCGAAAACAACAAACTGGAAAAGATCCTGAACGCAATCAGAGCAACTAGGGAGGCCCTGGAACTGAAAAGCAACACACAGCCTAACATCAGAAGAAGAAGCTTGACGGCAGGGTGACGGAGGGGATCGGGGAAATATGTCCCTCTATTGAACCTTTACAATTGAGAGTGACTGACCTAATTTTTGGAATAGAGACCCAATGTTAGCTAAAGAAGGTACAGTCACTACAACATCCATATTACGGGCCTCTCAGGGGGGTACAGAAGACACAAACATTATGGTATCTATAGAACATTGACTGAAAACATTGTGGCACCTTAGGGCCTTTCCAAATTCATTGCAAATGACAGGGCTGATATAGTGATGGCTAGGTGACAGTTTCCAGACTCCCCAACAAGGTCAGTGGTGACCCATCTTCTGCATTACAGGGACAGGGATGTCATCCTAGAGAAAGCTTGAGCTGATGGGGTCTTTAAGATCGAATACCAAGAGGTTTCTATTTTCCTGCTTAACACTGCAATGATATAACAGAAGAGAGTTTCATTAGTGGAAGACAAATGTTGCCTCAGTAACAAAGGAATAAAATATATGTTGCTTTGTCCCATAAATTGAAGCTTAAGGTGGATGGGAGGACCTCCCTTTTAACACAGAACACAGCCTCATAACCGGCAAGATGAAGGACAGAGGAGGAGCTCAACAAAACCATGTAAGACAAAAGCTGAGGTCGAAAGGGTGTCTTTGGTGGAGAAAATAATGTCCCTTCATTCAGACCAGTGAGAGGAAGATGAGGGTGATCTAGCTTCGGAATCAATTAGCTCCGGGTCAGACACAGAAGCTTCAGAAGATGAAAAAATATATCTCTTGTTGATCACATCTAGATCTGCAGACAAAATATGAGCAACATGAAGCTTGGCAACAGAAGTGACTAGGAAGGCTGAAAACCTCAGGTCAGTTATAATCCTCCAAGGAAAATTGTTGGGTTTCTAGCAGATGCCAGCGTGGTATATGTAAGAAGAGGGAAAGTAAGGCAAGCTGGAAAGAGAGGCTGTTGACCCTCTCTGTTTCTTCCTCCAGGTGAGAAGAATAACATAATAGATAGCAGTTCTGGTTCAGGGTTTGATGGACAGAAATTCATTTTTCATCTGTAAGAGGAGTGGGAGTTGGGTACTGTTGGATAGTAGTTATCACTGTGCATTTAACCATAGTGACACGAGAACACACAGGGATAGACTGAGGTGGTGACACTATGATAACATCCACTCAGGTGATTACTAAACCACACCTTTTAAAGGGAGAAAGGCGGTAATGCCTACCATGACACACATGGATAAGCTAAACGCATATATGTTTTTAACCTGGTATGTCCACGGCATGAGATCTTTAATTAAAAGGTATAAGATTCAGATTTACCTTAAACATAGAGGGGCTCAAATCATATTTCTGTGGGAAACTTCCCTCACACAAAAGAAGCTGATAAAGTTAAATGTAGATGTTGAGGACACCTCTTCACTACAGTGCTTTCCTCATACTAGAGAGGCACTTGTGTAGACCAAACCAGTGACCACATTTGGGGATGAGGAAATTGTCATAGACAAGGAGGGGTGATATATGATTAGATGAGAGTTTCACAGGCAGAATACTCTAGTGGGAAGTGTATATGACACAAATTCCATCAGTTGGAATTTCTGCATAAACTTTCCAAGATATTAGCCAAAAACCCTAGCATACCTTTAATACTTGGGGACGTTTACAATTGCATACTAGACACTAACCCTCCTCTCGCTAGCACCCCATTTGAAAAGATGACATAGAGGTTTCACAAATGAGTAACTGGTTAGGACCTGTTGAATGTTTGGCGAAATGAAAATGCACTGGACAAGGAATGCTCATACTAATCACTGGTTCATGACCTGCCTAAAGTGTAGGGGCAAATTATGAGTTTCCATGGATAAATTGCTAGTATTGGCCCAGAGGAATATTTGGGGTGTGCATTATTGGGCCATAATCAATTAACAACCTCCTTGATTTGAAGCAAACAGGTACATGTGAAGCCATGTGAGGGTTGCAAAATACAATGGTAGACAAGCTATTTAGAGACTCACCGGTGGTTGTACTAACAGAATGGGAGTCATTAAAGGTTGTAGGGTGAGGTCATTGCATCTAGGAGATAGTGGGGGATCATGAAAACACTAGACAAGGAATACAACACTTTGGATGGTGCATTACATGAATTATAGCTGGGGATGGCACAGGGTTCCACAAGAGAGCCCACTCTCAGAGCAGTAAGAGAAATGGAAGCCAGAATGCATAGTAGAGGTGATACAACTGGGAAACTGTTAGCCTGGTTAATTAAACCTGAGTTGAGTGGCTCACCAGTGATACAAA
Source organism: Calotriton arnoldi (assembly GCA_963921515.1). Taxonomy (NCBI): domain Eukaryota; kingdom Metazoa; phylum Chordata; class Amphibia; order Caudata; family Salamandridae; genus Calotriton; species Calotriton arnoldi. Next base: position 137,166 of record CAWUFW010015857.1, on the reverse strand, counting down.
TTGAGAAAATGTCTGGTCAGTCTCCATGCAAGTTGACATTAATAGTGCTGTCTTAGAACACTACTCAGCTTATACGGGGAAATAGAGGAGATAGGTGCAGATATAATTGATCCCTAGCTCGAAAGGTTCTTACTAAGGACAACCCTGGAAGGAACCCTGAGAGCATTGAATGCCCCTGTGAGGTAGGACGCGATAAAGGAAGTCTTTCAAGAAATGGCCTGGGGCAAGACCCCAGATACAATTTTATCAGACGTTTGTGACAATACTATCCCCACAACTTGCTAGAATGTATGAAGCTGTGAAGAAACAGGAACAACTACCAAATATAACCAGAGAGGCTTTAAAAGCCTCTTTGCTAAAAGCAAGCGAGGGCCCTCTGGACATGACCTTTTATATGCTTTGTACAATATAAGATCCTTAATAAAGTACTATTGAAACAGTTATATGCTACCCTTACCCATGGAGATCAAAATGGTTTCATCCTCATAAGAAAAACTTTGTTAAATCTCAGGAGATTGTTTAGGCTGATGGATAGTGTTCGGTAGTAAATATATTGGAGTGCTATGGTAGTGTCAATTGACTTAGAAACGTAATTTGACACATGCTGGAGATACTTGATAGCCATTTTAAATCAGATGGGGAGAGGACAGGAATGGGTGACATGGATGCCCTTATTTTTTGGGGGAACCCTCTGCCAGAGTGAGAACTGGTAAGTGGTATGAGGTATGTGCAGAATGATGAGGGACACTGGGGGCGCTTTCCATCTGTCTCCCATGCTCCTTTCACAGATACTGAGATGGGAGAGGAGTGAGGGTGATGTTCATTTGATAGACAGAAAACACACAATATCACTGATGACATGCTGCTGTTTTTGTATCACAGCGCAATACTGTGGAATTTTGGCAATATATCAGCATTAAAAGTGAACTGGGTGAAAACTTACACCTTTCCATTAGCAAAGGAGGGAATGGACTCTTGACATTTAGGGGCCGATTCCGATCTCGGCCGGTAGTGCTCCGAATCGGATTCGGCTTTACCGGATCCGATTCGGAGCCCTGTTTCCCGACCGAACCGTACGCGGGTCCGGCCGAGCGAGTACGATGCGAAATCGCCGACCGACTCGTCCGGGCGTCCCGACCGCTCCGACCGACTCGCTCCCGGCTCGAACCGCTCCGACCGACTCGCTCGGACTCGACTCGCACCGCGCAATGGAGACGTTTCCCGGCCGGGTAAGTACGATGCGCGCCGCGAGCAGTCCGACCGAGCCGCGCACTCCGGCTCGAAAGAGCTGTCAGAGCCGTAGTTTGGGGGTCCGTGTCGGACCCCCCTGTACGCGTAGCCACGCGAGTCGCACACAGGGGGGACCCATGGGTCCCCCCTACCTGTGCGTGTATGGCGTGAATCGCTTCGCCGTGTACCCGCTGTAGGGGGCGCCCTTGTCCGACTCGCACCCATTGAGTCAATGGGAGCCCGCGTACGCGTTGTACGACCGGCTCCCATTGACTTCAATGGGAGTCCGACCGACTCGAGTCCGATAACATACGGACGCATCGTACTCGTTCGGTCGGACTGCACGGGTCCGATTCGGTCGGAAATCTCTCCGGGTCCGGCTCGGTCGGAGAAATTTCCGGCCCGAATCGGAATCGACCCCTAAGTTGTAATGCACAACTTTATATGGGAGCAACATGCTCTCTGTTATCTAGGAGTGAGAGTCTACCGTTCAGAGAAAGTCTTGAGTGATAGAAATCCTTGACACAACAATGTTGGCCTTTAAGGTGTGTGCACAATTGTGGAAGTATTTGGCTTTGTTAGCCATGGGAAGAATTGCCCAGGTAAAAATGTCTATTCTGCCCTGGCTCTTATACCTTATTACTACCATCCCCTGTGGGTATGTCAGGATTTTTTAAAAAGAAAACTAGATGTTATTGTCAAGAACTGCACATGGGGCAAAGATACATACAGGCTCGCTCTTGATAAAATACAATGAAAGCTGGACGATGGTGAGTCTCCAAGTTTGGACTGTGCAATGGAAAAGGGGAGGGACTGGTCATGTTACCTACTGTCGCTTTGTTTGATCTGGATTGATCTGTAACAACAGAAATATCTGAACATATTTCATTGCCAGTGACTAATTTATATGTATGATTGTATGTTATTTGTATACTGCAAACTTAGCGAAAAGGCAGAAGATCACTGTATATGGTCTAAGGCAAGCTAATAATAGGACAGGAAGTCATGTTACAGAAAGTAGCACTCAGCATGTGGTACACTTCTCTCTTGCCTGGCCGGAGAACCACATTGCCTAATTGAGCAAAATGTAATGATGCTAACTTACATGTGTGTTGCTGGTGTTCTAGGGTTTTTGGACAAAATATTGAGTTTTTAATATTGTGATATACAAATATCATGTCAAAAATATTGTTAGTACAGAAATATTGTAGCACAGAATATTGTTTCCAAGAATATTGATTTTTGTATATAAAATGGTTTTAAATAATATTGTTTATTCAATGTCACTCACAGAAAAATCACTTTCATTGCCTTTAATACATATTAGTTAAAATAATAAGTTTGTGTTAGAATTGTTAGTACAATTGTTAATAATTTTTTGTACTATAGTTAGGCCCGGGTGGTAAACTCCCCTCACGGAGTTTGCGGAATTCGGGCTCGCCGTGCTCTGCGGCTGAGTGTGCAGTTCCCTGGATTCCACTTCCCGGGCGTGAAGCTGAGTTTTTTACTGTTCACATTCTCGACATTTGTTTTGGCGTTCGAGAGCAAGCGCAACAATATTCTCGGGCTGCTAGAGAGCATGTGCCAAAGTTGGAGCCCGCTTGCACTGCTTCCTTCTGCAACAATGCCAATGTAGTGCTGATAATGATTGTGAACGTATCACTCGAGTAGCATTTGTGCTCGAGAAGAACATAAATGTACAAAAAGAGGATTTGTGAGTGGATTTTCTTCTCCAACGGACAGTTTGAGTTGCTTTTTAGTTCGAGAAGCCTTTTTTAAAACTTTTTTTTCCAACAGGAAGGAAGTGCCCCAGAGACTCCAACTTCCTGTCCCTGTCCAGCAGACTCCTCCCAGTGCTTTGTCAATCAGCTGGTCATTTTCCATTTGGATTTGGAGCTGGAAGGATCACTCTCTTTGCCTGCTGCATATATACCATTGGATTTAAGGACTTTGTATTTGAGATTTCACAAGTAAGTGCAAAAACTCTTGTTTAAGGGTGTTTATTGGCCATGCACCAGCATTTATTTGTACTTTTATTCAAATTTTCAAATTTATTGTGGTGGGTGACCTTCAGTTTCAGTAGGGGCCTAATTACATTTTTGCATTTAATTTTTCCTCTATTGTAAAGTAACAATGTTGCACAGTTCAGTACATTTTCTCAGTGTTTGTTAAATTTGCAACATTTATTTATTTTACTATGTGGCCTAGTCTGCCAATGGACCATCCAATCAGTAGGCCGAGGCCAATGGGTACCTGAATCAACTGCTTTTGTGGTATATGTTGTTTTAAAAAACCATTTAGGGCTAGGATGGCATTGTATTACATTAAAAACATTGGGGGTTTGTATTTCACATTTATTTGTGTACAAAAAGTGTACATTTATATATTTGATGCCTTGAGGGGATGTGTGTTGTAAAATTTTGATAGCTCAGTTTATTTTTGTTTTTGGCGTTGCCGAATTAATGGTGGTGTTTTCTACAGTGCTACTTTCTACGTTTGTGTAGTCAGTGAGTGTGCTTGCCATAGGCCACCATTTGTCTTTGTTCCACATGCCATGTGGCCAGGGTCTATTTTGTGGAGCCTGTGTCCATAGGCCTGAATGTGCTATTTGTTCCCATGCCTCCTTGCTTGCTGTTGCTGTTTGACCATGTGGCTGAAAGCCATGTTATGCATCCAGCCAGTGTGCTTTTGTCATAGGCTTGCATGTGTTCTTTGTTCCCCATGTCTCATGCTTGCAATTGTTGTTTGACCATGTGGCACTGACTGGCAGCCATTTTGTGCATCCACCCACTCTGCTTTTGCCATAGACTTGCATGTATTCTTTGTTACCCATGCCTCCTTGCTTGCTGTTGTTGTTTGACCATGTGGCACTGGCGGGCAGTCATGTTGTGCATCCAGCCAGTGTGCTTTTGCCATAGGCTTGCATGTGTTCATTGTTCCCCATGCCTCCTTGCTTGCTGTTGTAGTTTGACCATAGGGCATGGGCTTGCAGCTATTTTGTGCAGCCAGCCAGTGTGCTTTTGCCATAAACTTGCATGGATGGATGTGATATCACATTAATAATATGCTTGAGGATCATTGAAGTATATGTGTATATTAAGAATATGATTTTGATGAAAAGTGATTATATCTCACATGCATTTTTTTTTTATTTTGCACCTCCTTGCATTACAATAGGTTTTTTATCATCCTCCCATACAAATATCAGCATTTATTGACCATTTTTGTATTTTATTTCTTTAACCCTATTTTTTTCTTTTTTTCTTTCTTCTTTTTATCTTTTAATTTTCTTATTTATTTTAATTTGCAATTTAGCTTTTTAATTTTTTTAATTTTTAATTTATTTTTTATATACATTTTGTATTTTTTAAATATTTTATTTTTTATATTTATTTAATTTTTTATATTTTTAATTTATTTGTTATTATTCTTATTTTATGTTTTTCTTCATTTATTTGTAACTTTTTTGGGCATTTTTCCTCTGTTCATCCATCTATTTATTTATCCATCCATCCACCATATGCGCAACAGCGTTCAGTTTTTTTTAATATAATTTAATTTCCTCCTGAACACGCTTGCTGTGGTGCTTTGCAGACCCATCAGCATCATTCATTTTTTAAGATTATTATTCAGTTTCTCTCTGGACCACATTGTCTGCCATGGGTGCACACTAACCTACATTTTTTTAAAGAATGTATTATTCCATTTACCCATGCAGTTCCCTGACTACCACAGGTGACTCCTTTAGAATATATGGACATAAAGCAGAGAGCTATAGCTGTATCTTATTTTATCCTAATGGGAAATCAAATTTTATGGTATGGTGGTGTGCATCTAAAAGCAAACAAGCAAGAAAAACATCTGGTGAAACGTTGCACTGTTGCAGTTTGAATTAGTACAGACAAAGCCATGATTAGCATTGGCTGGTTACTTAGGGAATAACAAACCAACTGCTTTAAACTCAAACCACACCACCATACAGTACTGTACTGCCAAACAGAAGGCCTGTACAGTGAGGTCAGTCCTCCAATCTCTTCTGCTTGTGCAACTTAGTGCCACTGCCAACTGAGAGTTCTAATATGGCCCCAAAGAGAGTTGCTCAAAAGACAGTGATCAGTGAGAAGAAGCAGCTTTCAGCCGGAACCTTTTCTGGACAATGTTGTGTGCCTGCCTCACTGGCCTCTGGGGAGCAAGCTGGGAGCAGCACTCCAGCATCAACAGCACCACCCCAACCTAAGCCCCAAACCATGTCTGTCAGTGAGATGGCCACTGCAATCCTGGTGATGCCGACAAGCAGTGATGGTGAATTGGATTTGACCCTTTCACAAAGTAGTACCCAATGATTTCAGGAAACAGAGCAACATGGACAGCAGCCGTAGGCAGCAATAGTAGATCTTACCGATGTTGGAGTAGAACAGGCGGTAGAGCCTCCTGCCAAGCAAGAACCTCCTCTTTTTGAGTCACTGGCTCCCAGATCTCCCACAAGGAAAAGGAAGGGTTCCACTCACACCAGAGTCCGGGAGATGCCAGGAGAGGCAAGAGAAAAGAAAAGTTCCTGAAAGCCTTAGACTTAAAGAAGGGGATGATGAGGAGGATGATGACCACAAGCTAGTCATTGTGGAAGGTGAAACAGAGGAGTCCAATATTGCTATTCAACCTTCTCCAAGGAATGTGGCACAGGTAGCACCGCCAGCTCCCATATTTGCAAAGCCACAGCTGAGACATCACACCAACCCCTACCTCAGTAGAAGTAATCACTGCAGAGAGGCTATTGACGACATGCCCACCTACTTCTAGTTCTTCTTCAGGTATTGGCAGTGGCACAGAAAAAAGGTACTTCTCCAGGGTGTCTGACTTTTTTACGGTTAGTAAAGATGCACCATTTGCCACTCTTATGTTCATCAAATGATCCATATGATCCATATGAAAAAACATCACACAATCCGGTGGGAGGCGCACCTTAAATTAATGCTAGAAGTGGTGGTGGAGGTAAAGGTGGGAAGAAACAGGGAACATCAGCCACAAGTCCAATCACGGTGGGAGGTGAGGATGAGGAAGAAGTTGGTGACATCCTCAAGCAAAGCAACTGAGATGGAGACATAGAGCCCCAGAAAAGAAGAACAAAATACAGGCTACTATTACGGGCATGTTTAGGCAGGAGGAGCCTTACAACAGCAACCACCCAACGGTACATTATTAAAATGGGAAGCTGACAAAAATGTTAGCACTGGACCTCCTCCCTTTTTCTTTTGTGGAAGTAGTGGGATTCTTAGAATTTGTGGCAGCCATATACCCAAAATGCATAGTTCCAAGTTGGACCTATTTGGCAGAGTTGCTGTTCCAGCTCTGCATCATGATGTTCTGCAATTGGTTGGACAAGCTTTGCAGCAAAGTTTTGTTCACACCATCCACCTGATGACAGAAACATGGACCAGTTGTCAGGCGACAGATTACATGTGCATTTGTGGGGGTAAAGCAAAAGCTATCTACAGGTCTTGGCTCTGAAGAAAGTCTTACGCCGGCATCAACAAGTCCCTACTCCGCAAACTCCAGACTATACAGAACACCGCTGCCAGACTCGTCCTCAGCATCCTGCGGCACGAACACATCAGCCAACACCTATGTAGACTCCACTGGCTCCCCGTGGAGAAAAGAGTCACCTTCAAAATCCTCACTCACGCCTACAAATGCCTACACAACAACGGACCCAAATACCTCAATGACAGAATCAACTTCCACGTACCCAAAAGAAACCTCCGATCTGCCAACCTCGCACTGGCCAAAACCCCATGCATCCACACGGCCAGAGCAGGCGGAAGATCCTTCTCTCACATTGCAGCCAAGACCTAGAACGAGCTACCCGCAGACATCAGACGCGCCCCCTCCCTGAACACCTTCAGGAAGACTCTCAAAACCTGGCTCTTCGGCTAAACAGATCTGCGGACCCCCCCCTTTCAGCGCCTTGAGACCCTCACGGGTGAGTAGCGCACTTACAATTCCCCTGATTGATTGATTCCCCTGATTGATAAGTGCATTTGGCGACATGCAACAGTAGCCATGTTCGCAATGGAGAAATTGCATACAGCTGCAAACATCTTGGATGAATTTAACAGCAAGGTGTATAAATGGCGGCAACCCAGAGGTCTCAGAATTAGATTTGTTGCCATGGAAAATGGCAGTAACATAGTCAAGTCCATGGCAGATTGTGGATATTTCAAGGGCCTGTGTTTGGCGCATTGCATCAACCTGGTGGTGCAAGCCTTTCTACATAGTCAGCAATATACTTACCACCTGCAGAAGAATGTGCACTCATTTCAGCCATTCTTTTAAAGCCGGGAAGCAGTTGCAGATTGTTCAGCTACTATTAGAGTACCAGTTAAAGCCTTGATACAGGAGGTGCCAACATTGACCTATTACATGTTGCAACGTCTTTGCGAGAACTACAAATAGATCAATGACTATGTCATTCAAAGAGGATGGGATGCAATTGGGAAAGCTATGACCATGGACAAATGGGTTTTAGTCAAATGCCGGACACAGATGCTACTCCCTTTAAGGTTTTCACACGCGAAGTTAGCAAGGAGGACAGTACAATGGACAAAGCTATCCAGTTGCTGTATCTGCTACAGGACCAGCTAAATAAGGTGTCTGAAAGGTTCACTCTTGCAGGTTTGAAAAAACACAGAAGCGCATGCCTTGGTTGAGAGCTTAATACTTCGCTTGTCTTATAATGCAAGGCTGCAAAATGACAGCATCTCATCCAAAGAGTACATCTGTGCCACACTACCTGATCCACAGTACAAAATAAGTCTGCCCACTTTAAGAGCCGGAGACCTGGAAGAAGAACGGCTGGAACTCAGAGTCCCACTCTGCAGTTCTGGGGCAGTCTTGTCTCAAAGCAGCCAGCCCCAGCAACCAGAACACCAGCAACAACAGCAACAGAAGGATCGAGCCCAGCCTCTGCAAACGAATGGTATCAAATGGCAGGGCTTATGTCCAGTGCACAGGTGATGACAAAAGAGGTTGAGCAAGTGGCAGTACCAATGAACATTCAGAGGATGTTCCAGGAGTATTTGGATGATCCAAGAGATATCTTCATGGTTCAAAACCTATTGATCTATTGGTATGGGAAGATGCACCAATGGCCAGAGCTCAGGCTGGCAATGAAGTATCAGGGTTGTTCTGTCCCAAGTGTGTCTGCTGAGTGTGTGTTCAGTGCAGCCGGTGCAGTTGTAACAGTGAGAAGGGAAAGTCTCTTGACTCAAAACATGGAGAGATTGATCATGATCAAAATGATCCAAAATTTCATACCACACAATTACATCATTCTTAAACAGCACAGGAGGAGGAGGATTGCTCAGAATCAAGTATGCCAGTGCCACCATAGAACCTTTTATTTTTTTCTCATTGAACTTATTCTTTGCAAAAAAAAGCAGCTAGTGGAACATTATGCTTGTGTCACATTTATGCTTCCCCAACTTTTTTTGTCACATATGTGGCCGGATTGCATTTGGACCAGTGTGAAGGGAAGAAGCCTCCACAATTCCTCTATGACATTGAAGACAATCGTGCCACCCTTGCATGCCTATCCTTTTTTGCATTACTTAGCAGGGATCCCCCAGAAGATCATTGATTTACAAAAAAGCCAATACCAAATTCCAATGAGTTGCCTGAGTCAAAGATAGAATTCTGTACCTACTACCTAACCTACCCGTGCTTGGATTGGAAGAGGTAACTACATCTATTGCAAAAATGAGTAAGTAATTGTGAGTGATGATTGATGATTTATGTGGTGGCAGACAGTAAGGGAGGGTGTTCAACTAATTAGTAAATTTGATGATTTGCATTGTTTGGGACCTGAATGATGGGTGATCATTTTTCTTGAAGGTGATTGGCCCTTATAAACTTACCTAGCGAAAATTAACCTGTATGGTCCACTCCTATCCTTCTTTTTTTCATCACCTAGAAGGGCTGCCCCAGAAGATCATTTGATTTACAAGACTGCCAAAGTCCAATGTGTTGTTTGCACCAAAGAGGAGACACAATTGTGTACTTGGATTGGAACAGGTAACTATTGCACCAATGATAGATATATTATTGAGTGATTGGTGATTCATGTGGTGGCAGACAGTGAGGGAGCTTGTTCAACAGTAATTTGTAAACTCGATTTAGATGATTTATAATGTTTGGGGACTGAATGATGGGTGATCATTTTTCCTGAAGGTGATTGGCCCTTTTACACTTAGCAAGATTTACTTGCATGGTCCACTCCTTCTTTCCTGGTTCTTCAGAGACCAGACCACCAGTCATTTTAGTTAACAAACAAAAACATTTACAAAACACTGTAATTCTGTTTCTCTACTTGTTCTTCAACAGCAGTGCACGTCTATCTTGCTCTGGTCGGAACTGGGACGTACTTACTCAGAGTCAGGAGGAAGATGGAAGAACGCAGGGTGGGACTACACCATCAACAGCTAGAAGAAAGAAGTTATCGACTTCAAAGCTATGTGCAATGGAGAGAGGTGCATTGACTTGGGAAATGCTGCTGAGTGTGTGTGTTGCACTGGTGACAAAAGTGAAACTTTGAGTCCTCTTGTTTTTTGCTCTGAGTCTTCTTGGTACACTCCTCATGAAGCTTACCATCCATCTGTCCTTCTCCTTGAGTCTACAATATAGTTTCTGTTTTACAATATTCAGGCCTACTCTCTCCTGCTCGAATGAAAGGCAAAAGCTCAGCTCAACACTCCTGCTTACCTACTGGACTGGTCCAGACAGGCACCCAAGAGTGATGGACAGAATGCAGATGCACCACCCAATTTTCCAATACAGTAAAATTCTTTTTTTAACAATCATATTTTTAGAACTGGGTGGGTTCACTCCTCCATAATTTGATTTTTTCAAACCTAGAAGACAGCACATTTAGGTATCTGATAACTTGCATCTCTGGGAAAGAAGGAATGTTTGCAAAGTATTTAAGTGAACTAGGTCATACTCATTCCTTTGTTTTGTTATACAACAGATTGATGACGATGTTGTGCTGCTCATCACCCAGATAAATATTTTGCTTGTGTAGTGTTTGTCTTTGTCACATCTTTCCCCAAATCCCCTTTCCCATCAATTCATCAAACCCTAACCCTCTTCCCCGTGCTTTGTGATTTATTGAGGTGTGACTTAATTTACACCATAAATTGATTACACACTTGGTGGGCGGATGTTGTGAAAGCAACACCAACTCACTTCAGGATCTTCTATTACCTAAACAATAGCCTACACTGGCCCCATTTGCCCACCCACATATAAAACTGGTCCATATTTTAGATATAGAAGAACATCAGTCGTCAGCATTATCATTCAGGAGTTGTGTTGCATAAAAGCTTGACATGGTCCAATCCAGACTTTGAGTCCACTTTCCATGACTCGAGCATTTTTATAACTTTAGTTTTAAATAAATACTAACTCCTCAGAAGTTACTATTGCTATTTTTTGATATTTTATCAGTATTGGGTATTCTTTGTTGTGTCATGCAGTAGTCTGGTCTCAGTTCTTTGTAAAGCTATGATATAATTTATAACGCACTAACTCTGTCTTTTTATTTACATTCAGTTGCCTGTGATACATAATTCTTCTGCTTAATCCTACAGTTGGAGTTCACCTGGGTGGGAGTGGGACTTCGCTTGTGAAGTTGTAATGCCTTTCCTGTTATTGCTTCATCTATATTCAGGTAAGAGAACTAAGGACTAAAGTGAACTAGTTAAGTTGATAAGTAAGCAACTAACTGCTACTGCAGATAGGTAATCAGCAAATCAGCAGTGGGTCTAACTTGATCTTATCAATAATGTAAGGTAAACCTAGCTCCTCATGAGACACTGCACTAGAACAGCCACGTGGGAGCCCTAAAAGATTTTCATAAAGGTATCTTTCATGTGCTGTGTCTCCTAGACATACACCATGCCCCATATCACCACCCCATACACAGCTGTTGCAACAGATTCAGCAGCATAGAAGTGCAACAGCTCCTTGACAGGTTTCATCCCTAGTTTCTTACTAAAGGTGTGCAAAGCAAAAATAATTTTCTCTAATGAACCCGCCTCTGTTTGTGATCATCTGCTTCCATGGATACTTTGCATCGAATAGACCACCCAGATAAGGAAATCTCATAGTGTCATCCACCCTTCTATTGTTAATGGAAAAAACCCAGGGCTTTTTTTACCTACTCCGACATGTCAATATAAAAGTTTTGCTCTCATTAAACTGTTCGTCAAGCTCCTTCATGAATACAGTATAGTCCACGATGAGGCCATACAACGCTTGTCCAGTCCTTGCCATAAGGATGGAGTTGTCCGTGTAAAGAAGTATTCTACTCTACTAGTGTACAGGGAGATGAGGAAGGAGGCGAGGACGAAACCTTGCCCCACCCCTTTTCTAATCATGAATGATTTAGTGCATTCACCGTCCTGCCCGTAATGCAGAAAAACACTTGCCTCTGAATGCATCTGTTTAAAGAAAACAATAATTACTTCCTCAATGCTGTCCATAAATGCAAGAAACACTCTACCTTTCTTAGTAGCAGTATATTTGTCTACAAGCAGACTCAGATTTCAACACTGATTAGCAGTGCCTAGCCCCTTTTTAAAACCGTACTGGGTATCTGCTAGGATGTCATGGGCCTCAGCTCAATCCTCCAACCTATGCAACAGGCCACACCCCATTACCTTAGCAGTAGAATCGAGTAATGAGATTGACCTGTATTTTTTGGGGTTTGACTTTTCCCCTTTCATATAGATGGGAACAATAGTAGATTTTTTTCCACGCCGCCAAAGGGCCTAATCTTGTGATAGCATTAAACATGTTAGTAAGCAAGTGTGTCCATAACAGCTTGCAGTCCATAAAAACATCAACTGGTGCCCCATCTGGCCCTGGAGCCTTACCACTGCTGCACTCACTCAAGGCCCTCTAAAGTTCTGCTAATTCAAAAACCAAAGGGGTTGTCTTTGAATCCTGTTTCCCCACCTACCATTGACTCATAAGAACTTAAATATATCCTTGAGAAATGTTCTGTCCATGTTGGTTCGGATATATGTACTTCTGTGGAAGGGGCAGTAGGATCCCAGCTGTCCGGATGTCCTCCGATGCCCTCTCCTTCAGCTCCTATATCCTGGTTATTTGGGTCTTTTTATATATCACACAGGCCCTTCTAATGAGTTCTCTATCCCTCAGATTCATACATAGGGCTTGATGTAACTTGGCAAGGGATTTTGTGCAGGCAGAATCAAACCAGCCTTGAATATGCTGCCTATTGGAAGAACCTTCCTGTGTCAACGATTGCTTTGTTTTAGATGAAATATCCAAAAAGGCTGAGATAACCTTTTGTGAGGTAGCCTCCAAATCCAAGCTAAAACCTCCACCTGTTTGGCATTAAGGACTTCTGGGAGAAACTCCACTTTATCTATCTTCTCCCATCTAATTGTGAAGCCATTTTTCTTCTCTAAAACTGGCTTAAAGCCCACTCTGGCCCTAGGTTTTATGGCCCCCTTTATGATCAAAGAATGGGTCAACATTGCATGATCGCTGAACCCTGTGATTGCAACCTCAAAAGCACCCAGCCAAACACCCAATACCTCTGATGCAATAATAAAATCAATAGAAGAGTCAGTACCCCCTCAAAGGTAGGGGCAAGTCTTCTTCATCATTGTAAGATTGCACTTCCCTAAAAGTCCATTAAGAGCATTGCCGTACACTCTTTGCTCAAAATGTATTTAGATGGCCTCATTATTATCCAACAACCCGCATACTGGTTTCCCAGACTTTGAATAGTGGTGAGCATTGAAATAACCTACCCATAATAATTTCAAAGCCTTAGATGGTCATTATCTATAGTTTGGAGTATTGATTTCAAAGCTCCCACTACCTGTGAGGAGTTTCCGTTAAAACAATTGTTATAATAATTAATGATTAGCAGCTCTCACTTCCTGGCAACTTCACACACAAGGCAGTAGAAATAAGGAGAGTCATTGTGAAATGTAATCACTGCCCCAAAAAAAGAATTTGCAATAAAAGTAAGCAGACGACCTTTGGCTCTGCCAGCATTTGAAGGGATGGCTGGAGTGTGGTATGAGCAAAAAAACAAAATATAATACAGTAAAAAATCCCATTTCATTCGTCAAAAATACATATTTTAAAACAATTTGTTTAATACCAATCTAAAATTCATCTATACCCTATTTTAAACTCATCCCCACTAAAATTCTATGCGTACAATCAGAGGTGTATATATAAGAGAGTAAAAGCCTCAAATCTGGATCCACCATACAATCTTATTTAGCTCTCTTGCATTAAATCATATTAATAAAATTGCATTATAAAAGCAATATATTGGTATTTTCCATATACAGGACAAATTAAACTACCTTCATGATTCATATAAAAACTTTTCCCCTAACTGGCTGAATTATTCATATCCTCTATCAAAATGTTCTTTCTAGCATATGCGACACTCCATAAAAAGATGTCATTCTTACACAAATATCAATAGTAGGCAGTGTCTGTTAAAATAGATACGCAGGTCGACATTGAGTACACGATAAATGTTTTAAAAAGCTTAAAATATAGTACTTCCTCCATTTTTTATAACATTTACAAAGAAAACAACATACATTGTACTCTGTGTCGAGGATCTGTCACAGAGACATTTACATAAGTTTGAGGACCAATCATTAAGTACGGGGAAGGTGATCATACGATGAAAAATGTCCGTCCTAAAATGAGTCAGAATGTATCTATGCTTTTGATTCAGTACGACACTCAGGTAGTATTGCATGTCAAAACTAGGTAAAATAAGCAGGTTTCTTAAAACAGTGGGCTTTAATAGTTTGGCAGACAACCTAACATTCTCTAAATGTGTTATACAGTCAGCTTTTAAATCTTTCCTATTGATTTCAGCCAGGATTCAGGGTTAGTAAAATAGTCTGGATGCCCCAGATCCTGACAAAAGTGCTGTATATGTATCAACCATGGAATTCGTGTATATAGGGTTGTTTTTCAACAGTCCTCTATAACGGACCGATGTAGAGTAGTGTATTCGGATGTCCAAACATTGTGCCACAAACAAATAGGTTGAATCTTAACTAGATCAGTTAGGAACAATACCCTCAGCTCTGCATGGCACACAAAAGTTGAGGCACTTTTAGGTGTAGCTAACAAGTACCTCAAAAACGTATTTTCCACGATTTGCAATGCTGTACAGTTTGCGTACTCCCATATCCCTGCCCCATATAATGCTTTACTGACACATTTAGACTTATAAACAGTAAGGATCTCTCGAGGGGGATTTATACCTAGTCTAATGGCAAATGTTCATAGGGCCATGCAGGCACTTCTAAACAGCAATGCCCTGGTCTTAATGGCACGCTTCCACGTGCCTTCTTTATCAAATAAAACACCCAGATACGAAAAGTTGTTAGTAAATTCTATGGTAGTATCCAGGATTTTAATAGCACAGCAGTTTCCAATTTTTCTGCAGCATTTCATTATAAATGTTTTCATTTGGTTCACATGCAAATCAAGGTCCTGCATATAATCAACAAAATCATTAAGTACAGACTGCATTACAATTGGGGTGCGTGCCATTAAAACAGGGTCAACCACGTAGAGAAGGGCAGGCACTGAACGATGTCCCACCTGGGCGAGATCCCTAGATTGCAAGGTCAGTGCAGTGCCTACATTATTTATATAAAGCGAAAAGAGGAAGGGTGCAAGCATAAACCCTGCCTCACCCCTCTTTCTATGCTGAATGGCTGTGTACATTCACCCCTACTCCCATATCTGACTCTAGCTTTCATGCCAGAGTACAAATCCCTCAGGAAGAAAATGATTGTAGGCTCCACACCCATGTCACGCATAATTACCCATAGCTTTGAGTGATTTCCCAGGTTTCTTGCAGGCCTATCACGTGATATGGGATTAATGTGCTAACCCAATCCTGATCTCCTAGTTTTTTCCCTAGACCTGCTATATTCCAAGAAAGGATCTTAACTGGTATGCTAGAATTGACAGATACACCCACATTGACAACCACATTAACACTAATCAGGCCACTCCCCGGAGCCAATAATTGGCAAGCACCCCCACTGCCCAATAGCCTTTGATCTCCTAAATTAATCTGCTGAAAAGATCCTCTGTTACCCAAAAGCCTCCTCATCACACATAACGTTTAGGCAACAAACTCCCCCCTGTCAAGAACCTCTCCTTCACATGTAAAACTCAGTCAGTCACACACATCTAGCCCTGCCAGAGGTGATAATTTGTTACACAACCTCAAGCCCGTTGGGCCAGATTGCCAGTGTGACGCTTTGTGATTTTTTGGCATTAGTCTGCCTACTCTGGTGGGGGATGGCAGATAGTGTGATTTATAAAAAAAAAACTAAAGGAACAACTGATATCTGGGAAACACTTCAGTAAGTGAGGAGAGTTGCTGTAGAAGAGTTGCAACAATCCTTGGGTCATCAAAATTGACCACCACACAGTCACCTTGGATTTTTTGTGGGAAGGGCCTACCCAATCAACCCTCTTTGCAATCAACATATGATGAAATAAAGGGGAATTGTGGCTCCTGGTTTTAGTTAGCCAGTGACACACTTTCAAGATTAACTCAACTGTGTTCTCAGCCGAGAACTGCTTCAATTTAGGAATGTTTACCAGAATTAAGACATAGGGGAACGCTTCCTGGGTCAGATTCAAAACTTGGCTTTGTCTAGCTATGTTACTCTCAATAAGCTCCCATGCTATCTTACCCAACCTGGTGACAGTACCTACCCGCAGACCTGTTATCCACCCCATTACTAGGTGTCATCACTTGAGAAGTGGGGATAGTGGGTACAGGGCTATATGTCTGGGTGAGCATTGGCTATGACCTCTGGGGCCCCCCTGAGCTTGCCTCGGAAGTGGGATGAATCTTAGCCAGAGACAAGAATAGGGTTACACTTTTTTCAACTGCATCAAGTCAATCACAAACAGGCTGAAAATTTAACTTTAACAAGTCTCCAATCTTGACAAAAAAATTCAACCGCATTCAGAAGTGGCAATCACGGAATAACAGGGTCCTTCTTCAATGTGCGCCACTTATCAACTTATGACCCTTTCTAGCACTTAGACCACACCTTCTTTTTTTTTAACTGGAGGTTCCAAAATGGGTGAGTTCTCCATGTGGATAGAGCAAACAGTCTCCCTGCTGCTTGTGTGAGGGGATGACCAAAGTTCAGCTGATTCTACGCTTAACCACTCGTGAATGGCCGTGTCCTGAGGACTGTTCGGAACAAGGTCATTTACCCTTCCTTCCTCCCCAGACAAACGCCTTTCGGTAAGTACAATTTCCTTCTGAAGGACACTCTCTGCACGAACCAAGAAGGTATCGAGTGTAGTTGTCACATCGCCTGTTGAGGCTCCAGGCGTGATTTTCCTTTTCCCCATACCGCCAAAGCAGGGGAAGTGTTTAGATATAGTAATCAAGAGGGGCTTCTAGAACTTGCGGTCCCCAGCGGCTGCAGACTGCAGCAGCTTCTTCCGCTGTGTCTCCCTGGATGGTAGTGGTGACAGTGATCCTCTTCACAGGAAACACAGAGGTATGCCCCCAAGAGCACACATACAGCACGAACATGAATTCATTATAGTACATTCAAGAGGGTGACCCCCAAGATCTGAATCTGTGCAGAAAACACAAAGAGAAACTGAAACTATTCTGTGAAGATGACCAGGAGCCCATCTGTATGGTCTGCAGAGTGTCACATGATTTGTTTATTTATTTATGCATGTTTATATAGCTCATATTTTACTCAGAGGTGTCAGAGCGCTTTACAACAGAGCGAAGTAAATTACTTAAAGAAAGAGAGTGACATGGTAGTAGGCATCATTACTTATGTGTGCAGCAGTTACTCGTGATGAGAGTTACAGATTAATAGGTTACAAATTCACTCAAGATTATATATTAGGAAAAGGTGGAGCGATTAGGGTTTCACAAATATATAATACATATTTACAAAATTGAGACAGAGGTTTGTTGTAGCCATTGTGAGTGCCATGAACAATCACAAACATGACCTGGGATGAGGGATCATGTGCTGGGTGGGGAGCTTGGCGAGGAAAATTATTGATCAAAGTGTCTTTGGAAGAGAAGAGGTTTAAGATCTGTTTTGAAAATCCGGAAAGAGGCGGTCGTGCGAAGGTTCCAAATTCTAGTCTCATTTCCACAGAAGGATTACACCATAAGTCTTTCCCTTTTGAAGGCTGGAGGTTTGAGCAGTATTTTTTCAGCATTGCATGAATGTCAAGCAGCACAGGGTGCTCCGCATTGTAGTACTGTTGAGTGTAACTAGTGGGTTACACTCAAAAGGAGGCTTCAGTACATTTACAGTTTTCTGATAGTGGTCCTCAAGTTGAGTTTTGTAGTATTATTTCAATTTGAGCAGCATATACCACATGATGGGACAGCACATGCACACATTGTGAATTTTCTTTTGGACTAAAGAGGCATGGTCCTTATCTAACATGTTTTTTTTTTTTTAAATTATGAATGTGTCAATGACTGTTTCAATGGAACCCCCGTATTCTCTAATGGGATTATTATCAATTTTATGGTGCATGTCATTTCTGCCAGTGGGCCAGGATTGTAGGGCCTGCTTCAGGTATCTGCAGAAGAGACGCAAAACCAAAATTGTCATCTCAGTGGTCAGGTGGTTTCAAACCTATGAGAACTTTGGCGCAAGCAAAGTGCATAGAAAGTGTCAGATGTCATACGGATTAAAGATGAGACATTCATAAAGTGCACTGCTCTATTGAGATGATGATTGGACAGACTTTTCTTTCTTTGATGGGGGATACATGGGGATATATTCATGAGAGGATTGCATCATCTTTGCACCCCACAACGTGGTACATCAGTGGCACAAACCTCTAAGTCAGATTTTTGAAACCACACAAAGCCACAGTGTGCGGCTCTGAGTGGCTTCATTAATTTGGATTAACGTAACACATCGGCAATCGCTGAGTTGTGTTACTTTGCCCTGGGAAGGAGTTACATAGGGTGTTCCCATGCAACTCCCATGGATTTTGAAGCATTTACATATTTTCAAGAACCTAGGAATGTGGCAATATCTTTTGGCTTCCCACGGGAGGCATAACTTTGAGAAATATCTCTATTTCTACTTGTTTCTTCCTCTTTGTTCCTCAATCCAGATTCCACAGCAACCACAGCACCGAGACCGCCCTACTCACTGCCACTGACATCATTCGCACCCTTCTCGACCAAGGCCACACTGCAGCCCTGATTCTACTCGACCTGTCAGCAGCATTCGACACCGTCTGCCACCGCACACTCGCTGCCAGACTACACGACGCTGGCATACAAGGAACCGCCCTCGACTGGATCCGATCATTCCTCACCGGCAGAAGCCAAAGGATCACACTGCCACCCTTCCACTCCGAACTCACAGAAATCAGCTGTGGAGTCCCACAGGGATCATCGCTCAGCCGAACTCTCTTCAACATCTACATGGCCCCCCTCGCTGCCATTGTCTGTCAGCACGGCCTCAGCATAGTATCCTACGCCGACGACACCCAACTCATCCTCTCCCTCACAAAGGACCCCACCACCACCAGACTCAACTTCCTGTAAGGAATGCAGGACGTCGCAGCCTGGATGAGCAACAGCTGCCTAAAACTCAACTCGGAGAAGACAGAGGTCCTCATCCTCGGAACCAC
This sequence comes from Calotriton arnoldi, assembly GCA_963921515.1. NCBI lineage: Eukaryota > Metazoa > Chordata > Amphibia > Caudata > Salamandridae > Calotriton > Calotriton arnoldi. The sequence continues at coordinate 118,185 of CAWUFW010015857.1, read as the reverse complement.
CCCATCGGCATGGAACAACACCTGGTGGTCCACTGCCCTCGGCAGCCCCCAACCCCCACGGACCACGCCAGAAACCTCGGCATCGTACTCGACTCCTCCCTCGCCATGAACAGACAGGTCAATGCCGTCGCCTCCAGCTGCTTCAACACCCTCCGCATCCTCCGTAAGACCTTCAAATGGATCCCCCTGAGTCAAGGAAGACAGTCACCCACGCACTCACCACCAGCAGGCTGGACTACGGTAACGCCCTCTACGCCGGCATAAGCAAGTCTGTACTACGCAAGCTCCAGATGATACAGAACACTGCCGCCAGACTCGTACTCGGGATCCGTCGACACAAGCACATTAGCCAACACCCACGGAAGCTCCACTGGCTCCCTGTTGAAAAGAGAGTCACTTTCAAGATACTCACCCACGCCTACAAATGCCTACACAACACCGGACCCCAATACCTCAACGGGAGAATCACCCTCCACATACCCAAAAGAAACCTCCGATCCACCAACCTCATCGTCGCCGAAACCCCACGCATCCGCAGAGCCAAAGCAGGGGGAAGATCCTTCTCCTACATTGCAGCCAAGACCTGGAAAGAACTCCCGATCGACATCAGACATGCGCCCTCCCTGAATACCTTCAGGAAGGCTCTCAAAACCTGGCTCTTCAGCTGAACAGAACTGCTGACCCCCCCACAGCGCCTTGAGACCCTCACAGGTGAGTAGCGCGCTTACAATTCCCTGATTGATTGATTGATTGATTGTATATGCCTCCGAGGATTGGTTTTATGCAAGAAGATGCCTCTTCCTGCACAAAAACAATGCTGCATGCAACACAGGCAGCCTTCCTCCATGGTGCAAGGGTGCCTACATTGGCGCTTGGCAGCCTAATAAGCGCCAGCGCATGGGAAAGGACAGGAATGAGCTGTATTGCCCTTTCCAGGTCACGTAGTGCTGCTATGCACAACTTCTTCATTAATGAGCCCCTTAGTGTTTTTCTCACAAAGTTGTAACTGATTCTTATTCAGTCAACTATTTAAGGTAGAGGGGTATTACTCCTCCGCTATTAGGGTCATGAAACAGCCATAAACATTGTTTCTTGTGGTCACTCGTGTCATTCCTCAGTGGTTCTACCTATAGAAATTTGCTTTCATGGCTGATGTAATCACTTGTTTTGTTTTGTTTTTATGTGTATAGAATAAATTAAGATTTGGGTTTTTTGCAATGACTATAAATCTATGCCATTCACTCTCTTCCTTGCCAATGGAGTCTCCAATTCAGGAAATACCCACTCACACATATGCTGCATGTTTAAAAGATGACTTTCCTGAAGTCTAGGTCCTCTGTTGTGGTCTGGACAGACTGTTCTTAGCTTGAAGGAGTCCATTCAGTGCCTTGATGCCCCTGGTTTTTCATCACTTTTACCACCTATATCTCATTGAGGGTGGGCTCTGAAACCAGCTACTTCAGGGGTGTCCCCATTGATGGTGAATGCAGGTCTCCTGTCAACAGCGGGTCTTCTGTAATTAATTCTGTTGAACAGTTTCCAGTGGATCTTTATCCTGTAGCTTTTTACATGATAGGATCCCTGGGCTTTTCTTAGGTTCCCTGTATTTCTGGTGTTGTCACGTATTGTTATTATTGCTTTCCCTATAATTCTTCATTTATAGGAGAAATCCCAAGTATTCATCTACCCTATCATGCCCCTAATGCACCATTTCATTAGCACTAGTAGATCTAGAATGTTATTACACAGATTGGGATCTACAATGACGTTTTCATTTTTCTGACTTTAAACCCTAAATTCTCTTTTTGTTGTCGACCTCTTCCCATGGTACAATGGAGATCTTAAACACAAAAGTGTATGTTACTAACATCTCCTCTCTATTGCAGGACTATGCTCCATCTACTCCATTACATGAAACAGTGGACGCATCCTTTGCGAGAACCCTAAATGCAAGAACCCTAAATGTTATCCGTCTAACAACGCAGTGCCATAACACTCCTGTCACATATAGATTTACATTTTGTACACATGTTCTATTCCAATTGAACAGTAAGGCCAAACGGAGAGGGGGAGGTCACCGGGTGTCAAGTGAGGACAAGTGGCTTGCTCGCCATCAACCCAGTGCGTGCACAATTCTCAAGCTCAATCCACCTCCTCTGTATCCGACGATTAATTGTTTTTTACTTCGCCTTTCATAACCAGACAAAGCTTCTGAGAGTCTTCAGCTCCTCTGGGACAAGCTCCCTGGATCAAACATCAGCACAAGCTCTGGGTATCAGAAAGAGAGCTCTAGCTCTGAAACCCTTTATATACAGGGCTGCCCTGACAGTGCAGAGCTGTGGTGGCTCTGGGGGACCATTTCCCTGTAAGATGCACATATTGTGCCACCCCTCTGACATGAAGGGGGAAGAGGCTCTCCCTGGTGCTAGGTGAATGCACAATGCAGGCTTCAATGTAGGAGCTTCTGAGCTCTTTACTCTCAGAGAGCACCTGGAAGGACAGGGAGGTTTAATCCAAAGTGAAATAAATGTGAAAATATATTGAGAACAATTGCAATTGTCAAAGGGCTTTGACGCGGTCACTATTCCTTAGTAAGGCTCATTCATTAACTGACACCAGCATCTGTAACCTTATTATCAATAGCAAGGAGCATGAAGACAGATCTCCCATCACACAGTACAATTAGAGGCAGCCTGTGAAGGTAAGTCCCTTTCTTGTAAACATTCATACTGTGGATTATCTGGGGGTTGTGTAAAAGGGAGCATGCCTTCCCTGGTGCATGGGAGCTTGCCTAGATGCTCTTAATAGAGCCTCTATGTATCTTTCAAGTATTCTGGAGGCTTTTCTGGGAAACCTGGCCAAAATGACTATATGCCCTTTGGGAAGTTGGCCAGCTGTGGCTAGTGGCCCACCGAGTATGTAAGATTAAAAGAAAAAATCATTCAGCTCATGAAGATAATAGCGTTTTTCTCTAGTTCCTGCATCCATGGATATTGGGAGCCATATTAGGAGCATAAACCTAATTTGTACAGCATGTAGAGAATTTTAAATTGCTTGTATTAGGAACACATTTTAACAATTCAATCCTCGAGCATATAACTGTGTAGTGCTGGACAGTTCAAAAAGTGTTGTTATTAATCATCTCACCTCAATCTCAGCAGTGAAAATCTGACCTCAAATAGCAAGGACCATCATTCACTCCCATCTGCTGATTTCTGATATGTGAAATGCATTTGCCATAGGTGCATCTCTTGATGCATGGTGTGTAATAGAAAAGTGAATGCCTTCCAATTACAACCTCTTGGTACTTATCACTAACTCAGCACTCTCTCCTATTACAACAGAGGACCTGGACTATGCTGATTATTTCATCCCCATCTCAAAATGGGAAAATCAATTCTGCAAACATGAAGCAACTCAACTGAGTGTTATTATTGGTGCAGTGTATCATGTATATATGCAAGTAGGGGTTATTGTAAAGCACCACCCAAGCTGGGGGCAATTGAAAAAATGGTCTAGAGTCTACAGTTACAATTCAATGCAGCTTACATTATGGTGGAAAATTAGTTCCTATTGTGTGGTTTATAAGTGTTGCATTAAGAGATACAAATTCAGTTTCTTCCTGAATTTCAGGGGGCAAATTTATGAATGTCAATAAAGACGGTAGATCAGCTTTTGGGATGATATAGAAGATCTTAGAATGGTAAATCAGATCTTGGTGTGGTATATGAGATCTTAGAATTGTATATCAGATCTTGGGGTGATATATAAGATCTTAGAATGGTATATGAGATCTTGGGGTGATATATAAGATCTTAGAATGGTATATCAGATCTTGGGATGGTATATCAGATCTTGGGGTGGTATATAAAATCTTAGAATGGTATATCAGAAACGCAGAGACATATTCCCAGGAAAACGGCTAAGAATTGAGAAAATACTCAACAAATCGGCTAAGCAAACAACAATAGTCTATTCTTGAGCAAAAAAAAAACCATAGGGCATATTTATGAGAGGGTTGCATCTTGTTTGCACCATGCAACATGGTACCTGTGTGACGCAAGCCTCTACGTCAGATTTCTGAAGTCATGCAAAGCCATTTTGATTCGATCTGAGTGGATTAAAAAATCTGGAGCAATGCAACACAGCGCAAATTGCTGCGTTGCATTACTCTGCCCTGGAAGAGTGTTTCATGGGCATTGCGAGGCGCGTTCTCATGCACCTCCTACAGATTTTGACACATCCTTGCACTAAAATCAAACACCTTACCAAGGGAGGCGTAACGCAATATCTCCTCGTTTCCTCTGTGTGCTGTATTCTGCATCACACATATAAAGATTAATATGCCTCTTCCTGCACAAAAACAATCCTGCTTACAACCTATCACAAACGAAGAAAGATTCCATGAGGATGGTGGGGATCCACTCCCTCATATTCTGCTTCTTTGCTGTCTTTCTAACCTGGGGGTAGTTTGGCTATGTGGTGCTTTGTTTGAGAAACAGATGCTCACTGCCCTGGGCTCTTGGTTTTGAAAGAATATGAGTGAATATGTGGAGTGGTTCAGTACGGTACTGCTGATCATATCACCCAGCCAGACAAGCAAATGCTTGTGGTGTTATAGTAGATGTTGAGACTGACTGAAGCTGGGTTTCTCTGTGAAGTGGGGCCCACATGAGACAGTGAGTCTTGGATATATTTAGGCATTGCAGTTGCATGCATGAAAGGTAGTAATGTGTCAGGTTAGATCCATTACATTGAAGCACCAGTGGTGGCCAGGTCTGTGCTCTATGGGGAAAAAGCTGGAAATCCTTTGATTTATAAGGAAAGAAAGTGCTGTTGTGCTGCAGCAGGATGCAAATCAAGTAAGAAAGGACCCTCAGAAATAAATATAACATGATGTGTGTATTGTACGCTTCAGTTCAGGCTTTCTGCAATTGTACAGGGTCACAGGGAGGAAAATGTAATGGATTCTATTATTGGAGTCAGAAGGAGCAGCTGATCCATTGTATCAATGTTCACACTTTAAATAAAGACAGAATAATGTACATTCAAGTCAATAAATAGACCTTGTCTATTGAAAACTTTCTATACATTCAGGACCAGCTTTAGCTCTGGTGGGGCCCGGTGCGACAGTCTTTTTTGGTGCCCCCATGACATCCTGCTCCACGGATTCTCTTACTACCACCCTACAACACTGACCCTCATCTCTCCATAGCCCCATTCTCACATACATTTTATTTGTCTTATGGCACTGCTCGTACCATAGTAGGGTGTCAGAGCACTCTACATCACACACACATTGTCTAGAGATAATGAATCATATGTGTGGAATTCAGTCTATAGGAAACTTTACGCAACACAATGAGGAGTACAAGATGTAGGAATCACATGTTATCCATACCAGTAGGCAGAATATTTTATGATCGTTTGGTCTGGAGATTTAAAACATACCACATGGTAGGGGTTGGCTTCACTAATTAGAATGTATTTCTACCCGAACAAACCCTTTTAAGCATCATTAGGATAAGAAAAGACTGGTGGAAAAAACAATGTTCTAACCTATACCGTGCAGCGCTTTGATGACAGTTCATTGGTCACTGTGCTATACCCTATGAACTGCAAGTAACAAAAGGATCTCTGTGACAAAGGCAGTATCCCACTGAGCTATCCACATAAAATACAGTTCAGTAATCTGCTTTGTACAGTTCTTTGCAGCAGGCATATTCACCTGTCTTGAGGCTAGCAAAAATAGACTTTAGGAAGCAAACTTTTATTGGCGTTTTGGAGCTCACATTTCAATGTTTTTGAAAGTAAGGTAGGCAAAACTTGATGTCAAGATAACACGCCATTCATCAAGACATAAAAGGTAATGTTTTTAGTTCAATTATGCAATTGCAATGTTAATTCACAGGTTTAACCTTTTACAGCATGCAGCAAATCTGAAACACTGTACCAAGTAGGCGTGCACGCCCATAGGGCTAAAAGGGCTTCAGACTCCCCCCTTTGTGTGTCTCAGCCCGGGCTGCTGCATCTCGAGCTGCTGTGGGCTCAGCTGGGCAGTGCCTGGAGTCTTATCTCCAGCACACCCGAGTTGTTCACAGGTCTTTGAAGACCATTTGCATATTTACATACCTTTGTAAACTGGTTACCGAGGCTTAGTTTTTTTCTCTGGTTTCAGTAATTCCTTACATTTGTACTTTACATTTACTGCCCTAGTGTGAGAATGCATTTCATGAAAAGGAATATAAATTAGGGTTGCCAAAAGAAAAATGCCAGCCATGTGTTGTTTAAAGAGCCTGCAAAAGCCTCGTCTTGACACTAAATAGGGTTATAAATCAAAAAGTATGCATTAATTTGTAATGTGACTTTTCTGTCTTTGTTCCCTTTAATTATCAGTCCTGGATCATTCAGGCAGCCCTAGAACACAATTAAAAGTGCTTTCTATTTCTATTTGCTGTTCGAAGTACGCGCAGATAAGTGCTGAAATACTGCTTTAGGTGACTGTTTATTTTTGTACCATCTGAGACATCAAAATAATGAGCTGGCAACCCTAATAATAAGACTGGAAGTTTGTTGCAGGATCAGCACATTATTTATTTCCTCCACCCTCAATCCCTGATTAATGCCATAATAGCAATAGTTTAACTTATATCTGAAACCCTATGCCGCCGTCAATAAGATGCTGAGTTACTTCAAGTGTCTGGTAATGCACCCTGCATTCAGACAACTCACTCCTCATTCTCGCCCTTCAGTTTCACGCTCACCCTGCACTCACAGCGCTCACAATGCACTCACACTGATTACCATGCACTCACACCATTCACCCACTCATCCTGCACTCACAGTGATCACCCTGCACTCACAATGCACCTGTGCTGCTCACCCAGTACCTTACCCTGCAGTCACACAAGCACACTACTCACCCTGCCCTCATGTGACACTTCACTCACCTGTCTCCCTCACTGCTCAATCTGCAATCTCACTCAAAAAAGCCCATCACTAACCATGAATTTATTCATCCCACTCTGCACTTACATCCGCACCCAAATTCATATGGTCACCTCACTCACCCTGCAGTCACTCCTCTTACCCTACTCTCACACTGTTGCATCGCTCACTGTACACTCACATAGGCACTCCTGCCACCCACACAGAACAGAGGGTTAATGTGCCTGCTACAAGGAACGTGTGCCATACAGATCACAGAACTGAGTGTGATTAAACTATGAGTAGCGCTATAAAAAAATTAAATGTTTGTCAAAAAGGTGATATAGAGAGATGAGATGCATTGTTGGTGAGTGGTAGTGAGGAAATTTATGGAGAAGGAGGAAATGGAGAGGGGGTGCCAAAAAAGACTGTTGTATCTTGTGCGACCAGTGCTAGGGCCAGCCCTGGCTGGGCGTGTTAGCCACCCTTGAAGTTCAGGTCTAGTTGCGCCCCTGATACCACGTAAAATGTTACTTACTATATGGCTTTTTTCAAGCTGACTTCCAATTGCACATTTTTAAAATGAAACAGGTGGATGTCACGTAAAACACCCTGATGGGACAATTAATGCACTACCGAGAACGGAGCTTACTTTGTGTGCAACTGCTAATACACAAAAAGAACACAACATGTTTTTGTCTCCCGGAGAGCTCCAAGCAGTTGTTCTGGAATACAAGGCAGTAGGCCCAGGGGATGGCAGAAAATCTACATAATCAACCATGGCGTGAACACAGGTGTCCTTCTTTTATTTCCACGAGGACCCACGCTGTGGAATTGAAAGAGGGACAACCGTGCTCACTGAAAGCCTTTGGGCAATGCGAATGATGCCAATTCATGAGCACAAATCACGCCTCTCTGAGCCTGGCACCCAGTGCAGTGCACCGGTTGTACCACCCTAAAGCCGGCCCTGTATACATTTGTCATTGTTTAATATGGAATGACTACGCTCATTAAAAACATTGAAGACTATGGCTGGAGTAGAGGTCCTAGACATCAGATTTAGATGTGGAAATTCGTTTTTCAATATTCTCTAAATGCTCTGCATACACAGATAGAGGAAGTAGGAATAGGTATGTGTTGCTTTGCAATGTTGTTGTCGCTGTTTCTAGAGATGGCATTGTCTTCGGGTGAATGTCAGCATCTCTATTGTTTTATACTCACTCTTGGAATGTCAATGTGACTGAATGCCTTTGGAATTAGCTGCAGCTTGTGCAGTGGGTGTGTTGTTTTCTGAAGTATTTATTTTTGTAAAAGCCAAACTTTATTTATGGCAGAGTTCATTTGGAGGATGTTGAACTTACTATTTAAATAGACTGGTCAATTTGGACAGTCAGTACTATGATTGTACTTTAATTGTAGTAAGAAGCCATTTCTACCCAGGATAATCTGTCCAGTGAGTACAATTTCAGTACAGAAGAGCAACATGACTATACTAACACTTCTTCTTAGACATATTGTTCTTTTTCTGTTGTTCTAAGACAGGAAATGAGCACTCAAGAAATAGGTGAGTGAGATTTGTGTGAAAGATTGGAATACCTTTTTGAGAATATTAATGCGAAGCACCTTCAGCAGAAGCTCAGTTCCAAGCAGAAGACAGACTAACCAGCTGCTGTTCTCTTCCCCTTTCACCCCTGATCTTGTGCAAGCAATCTTATGATTGAGCAGAAGATCAGATTGGTGCAGGCGATGACCCTCTTGGTCCTTCCTTCACCTCCGTCGAACACTCAGGTAAGTAGCTTTGACAATAGCTGATATAAAAACAAATACCCGTATGTTTAAGGAAGTCACTATGTTGACTAGTATCTGTGAAATGCACATACATCTGCTTGGCCACACTACTACTGGGAGCTAGGTATTTACACAAAAGGATTCAGTTCACTGATCCTAACTATGTGGAAAAAGCACTGACATTATCTTTTAGGTCCTTCAATGCCAACACATTGTCTAGTACTTGGTAGCACATGTACAAACCCAAACTTGTACTTCCCAGGGTAAAAGAGCATAGGTCACTTATGAGATTTCCCTCTAATAAAAGGTTGTAGCTTCAAAGTGCTTCCAAAGATTATGACTGATTTAAAACTAAGGAAACTGTGATCTCACTAGAAATGGTGTTTCTGACACCCAAAGCATTCTATGTCTTCCAAGAAGGCCTGTGTGGTGTCTTGGCTGGAGCTTGTAAGTTGTTTACCAAATGTGACCGACTAGGCCCATTTTGATTAGAAGGTCTTTTCATAGTATTTATGGTGCGACCGATTATGACATTGTAAAATGCCTGCCAAGAATGCTCTTCAATGTGCGCCATGGCTTGGCGTAAGGTTGTGGTAATGTGCCATGAGTTTCTTGTTTACTCTATGGCACAACTTACAGAATTGTGGCACCAAAACATGTGAGCACTGTGCTTTTTGCTTTGACTGGGGATGCAGTTTAGCTTGAATGTGTCCCTAAGCACATGTGTAGAGGGAGTGTTAAGTTGATGTCTCACTCATTCTGCAGACTCATACCAGAACAGAGGAATCAGGGTATTCTGAGTCACAGTTCCAACAACAGCGGGCTGAAGGTAAGCCATTTTCCCCTCCAGTTCCACAGCAATCGAAATAATAGAGGAACATCAAACCAAAAAATAAACCAAACTTGCGACAAACATTAAATGTCCTTATTTATATGTCTACTGGAGGGTTCCCATTTCTAATGTGCTCATTTAAAAATTGCCTCTATTACCGTGTACTTTCTCTCGATGTCCTGTTCAATCTGCCTCGTTCCGCCGTGGCTGCTTTGTCATTTGACTGTAGGGCTGGATTAAAACTCCTTTCCTCACTTCCACCCGGCTACTCACACCTTCTATTCCAGAGACTAAGTTAGATGGTAAACCGGGATTGACCCACTTGGTGTAACCGAACTGCGTTCTATCGCAATCAGCCTGAAATTGCACCTAGATACTGGTTAACCATCAGTGTGGAATTTCTTAAATCTTAAACACATTGGTGTCATTGGAATTGACAGGTTTGGAGTAAATGTTGTTGCTATGTTAGAGGTGTGGAAAGATACAGTAATGCAACCTGAAAAGGTAGAAACAGGACAAGTAGAACAAGTAGACAGCAGTGACTTGCAGTGAGAGAGAGGGACAGATATTGATCAAATATGCCAGATCTCTCACAGACTTGGCTGTGATCCATGCAGGTTCCAATGGTTAGAGGCAATAAATGTGTTCCATACATGCAGCCCCTCCCAGAGGTCTAGAAACTGTATTTTAACTGTTGTACTACTGAAAATCATCACCAACAATATAGCGGCATACTAATTTTGAGGACAGAATATTGAGGGCCAGAATATCAAAGGTAAGTGCATATAGTGAAGTTCCTAACTCCACATCTATGTACCTAAAAGATATATGTGCCTTGCACGACAGAAATGTGGGATTAAGTATAGAAAATCTAGACTTACTTATCTGTGTATATTTTATTTGTGATATTCTGTCCTCGATATTGTGGCCCATAGATAATACTGATTCAATATTCAGGGTCACCCCTATTTTAAAATTGCCTAGCTCCAGCCAATCGTCACTTTGATTTTTGCGGAGTCTGGAGAGAAGAGTTGAGCAGGGTTTTGTTTGTCAATGTGTCCTGTCCACAGGGAGCAGAATATGAATATAAGTAGCATATTAGTTAGCGCATGCCACAGTAGCCAATGGTTTCAATCAGAGACCAGAGATAGAAGTTAAAAATGAGAGCCAAAAACTCAATTGTCCATGGCACTTCATGGGTATAGGGGGAAGGAACAGAGTTGATTCCTAAGAAAGTGATCCATTGGGATCTATTTTTAAGAATGAGGAGAGTTCATTCACAAAAGTGACCTTAATGCATGCTTCCTAATTCAAGCATACTAGAGGAATCTAAAGATTGAGAGCATTTCAGATCCAGATGGCTTAAAGCAGCAGCACCACCAAGATTAGTTGCGATCTGTAGGTCTACCAGCAACAAGAAAAGGGCCAACTCAACACCCCAAATTTATCTGAAGCCATATGGAATGGATTGAGAAGGGAGTTGCTTTTGTTGTGAAATTAGTGCTGAGGAGGCAACCATCTCAGGTGAATAATATTGAAAGGAGAGGTATGAAATAGGTCTATAATTGGCAAGATCTTCGTTCTAGGTTGATTCACAATGTGCCTGATGGGATTGTAGTCATAAGCCGAAGACCTCTAAAGATTTCTATTGGCCAACAAGCAGTGGGGATCTGGATGTCATACTGTTGGAGAGAAGAAGCTCAAGTTGGTGAGTGAATGACAAAGTGAAGAAGGATGATGGCCAGATGTTGGGACTGATTCTGTCAGTCCTGTGGGCTATTATGTTGTTGGAGAATCTGAGAGACTGGACAGGTTTGACGGAATGAATAAGATTATAGTTTGCAAATAGAGGGGAGGAATGGTGGTGATATTTATACAAGCATGTTTGTGGTTGCCTTGCTGCAAAGGTTTTGAGAGGCTATCAAGCTCTTTGTACTCTTCCATTTACTGGTTTTACATTTTCTGGTGGAATACTAGACCTTCATAGCCTGGTGAAAAATCTCATATGCCTAAGAAAACAGGAAACAGCAAGAATCGCCATATTGGATTTGAACATTACTATCACGATCTATCGAGTGGCACCCATCCTGGAACAGGCAATATTTCTAAACTAGATTTTCTTAAAAAATGAACTGTGGGAGGAAGAAGGTAATTCACCATGGAGGCACAAAGAAGTTCTCCCAAATGAAAGCCCCAGGGAGAACAACCGGTAGAAAGACAACTATACCAGCAGGCTACCTACCACAAGGCAAGGGTATGTGTGTGCAAGGTAAGGGTATGTGTGTAGTGCAGTGGCCCATCGGCATTCCCCTCATACATCTGCTAGCAACAAGCTGCACATCCCGCTCATCTGACATAAGCTTTGACCAATACATTTCGTAAAACACAAAAAAAAAAATCTGTGCTCTATAACCATTACTATAACCTATGCTGAATGAAATCCACGGCATTCTCTTGCAAAACAATTATTCACAAAAGTTAGTTTTAAAGCTGAACCTCTATGAAGAGCTATGTTGATAGCAAAATACGTGTCAGGGGTTGCTATTAATTGTTCAAAGTTGGCTTGGATGGTATTTTACCAATCCAAAGCTGTAATACTGGAGTAGTAAAAGGTTATTGTCATTTTACAGCTTGGCGTGGATAGCACTGTGCTAATTCTATGCCCAAAGACTTTTCTGTAAAATAGGAAAATACTTTTGAGCTCGGCATGGATGGCACTGTGCGAATCCTATGCTTAAACACATTGTAGAAAAACTGACATTTCAGGTGAGCAGAGCAGAGTGTCGCTATTGTTGTAGGCTGCTCTATACAGGAGTTCCTCTCCACCTGAACTTGGGAACTACCCAGAGTTGTCTGCATCTTTTTTGTATATATAAATATATAAACACAATCACATATATTTATTTATTTATTTGAGTTTTATATAGCTCTGGCTAGACCCGGAGGTATCAGAGCGCTTTACATAAGGAAACAGCGAGTTACAGGTTACCACATATTCACATAAATTACAGAATGATTACATAGTTGAGACAAGTGTTACCAACGAACATAAAATCAAGACCCAAGAAGACCAACGTGAGCTGGAAGTCCACTGAGAGGAGACAGCAGCAGAGAAAACAACAAGACAAATGTCCGAAGTCCGGCTGGGTAGGTGACGGCCATAGCGCTGTGCCGGAGCCAATCTCCCCTATAGCTGTCGGTGCAGCTCCACCGGGAATCGGCCATGTGGTTCGGTCTCTGCCTGGATAGAATAGAGATCATGAAGTGACCGAAGGTCTTGCGTCCAGAGACGGGCGAGTGGAGATAACAAGAATGGCAGGATAGGAAAAGGTATGTAGCTTGGCTGCCATCTTACAGTCAGGCAGTTGAGTCTGTTTGACCCCGAGACTCTGTAGCTGGGCTTGCCTCTAGTTCAGTGGTTTGTATTGATCAGTTATGCCAATTATCCAGATGGGACATCGGGACCCCCTAGACTAATGGGACATCTCCCCACTCCGGTGGAAATACCTTGGCGGGCTCCATTTTAGGGACATCTTCCCTCTCTGGTGGAAGTACCTTGGGGGGCGCCATTTTAGGGTCAGGCTAGGCGAATTCCAATTTAAGAGTAAATTGCCGAGGTTTCTAGAGGATTAGTTTTAGCGCCAATCGGTCTTCTGAGCCCACAATTGGGCTTACATGTAGCAGTTTGCCGCTCCGCGATGCCCCAGCGATTTTGAACAAAATTGACTGAGCACCCGCAGCGAGGAGATCAGCTCCGCCACTCTCAGTGTAGAGCGCTGATTATAGGAACCTGTATATCCCGGTGACTCTGAATCTGGACTTGCCACAGGCTCTGTGATTACTTTTTCTCTGTTATGCCTTTTTCCAGTTGGTACAGCAGGACCCGGATGCTGGGTCATCCTCTCTCTATGGTGATATGTCCCTGGCGGGCGCCATTTTGAGGTCAGGCACGGCGTATCCCACTTGAAAATGCTATCAGAGGTTTTTTTTTTTTATGTGGGCTTAATTTGGGTACCCTCCGGCCCACTGAACTCCTATTAAGATCGCCGGAGGTTAACTTCGCTCCCCCACTCACCGCCTCACAGTCCCTGCTGCGCGTCGGCTGATAAGTGCGGGACCCTCTCGTCATCGGAGCTGTCACCCACGAGCACCCGGCGTGTTCACCAGGCGAAGCTGAGTCTGAAGAGTGTTGTCGCGGTCACTCCGCAGGTACTGGGGGATCGTTGGGTAATTCGTAGGTTGTAAGCAGCGAGGGCCGCTTGCAGCTGGACAGGCACCCCCGGCCGGGTACGCCTACAGAAGAGGTCCGGTGGGGGAGGGGTCGCAGCCCGGAGCCTGAGTCTTCGCTGTTCCGACTCGCTTCCCTGTAGTTGCGGTTATCTGCGAAGGGCTCAGATTGTACGCAGTACACCCGGGGGGGGTCCAGCCATGATTTTGTGGGCCGCTGGCAGTTTTTCGGCAGCCAGATGCAGGATATTTGGCGGTCGTGGCGGAGCGCTCTGGAGAAGCGTCCGCTCATGCCGCCATCTTCAGTCCATGTGTGCATATATATATATATCCAAAGACCTCGCCATAATGTCCTCCTCGACGGAGAATAACGAGAGCAGACCCAAATTACGTGCTGGTGATTTATTGGTCACACCACCATAACGCGTTTCGGCCGTTCCCGGCCTTGATCACATGACAACGCTGGCCCATTCAATCGCTGTTTTTAAAGTGACAGTGCTCGTGATCCAGGTAATGGAAAAGGTAAACATACTACGAAAATATACATGCTTGCACATTACAATAAAGGTTTAAATACCATTATAAAACAACCATTTTGCATTAAAAATAAGGGTGGGCGGAATTTGCGTAGTTGCGTTACGCAAATCTCCGCGAAATTGCTAAAAATTTCCGCGAGCACGCGGAGATTCCGCGAAATCGAGGAATTGCTGGTCCCGTCCGTTCGCGATGTGTTTTTGCGTGCTCGCGGGGAAATATATCGCTAACTTGCCCATGCGGCCGCTAACGGGCGCGGCCATCTTGTTTTCACTTGTCCCGCCCGCTCGCGATGGTATTTCCTGTTCCGGGTCGCGTATTGCATGCTCACGCCCGCTCGTGATGCTTATTTCCAGTTCCGGGTCGCGTATTGCATGCTCCCGCCCGTTCGCGATAAGGGTTTCCTGTTCGGGAACGCGCATTACGTGTTCGCGACGCTTTTTGCGTGCTCGGGGGGGAAATATCGCGCGAACTTGCCCATGCGGTCTCAATGGGCGCGGCCATCTTGTTTTTCAGTCTATTGCTATGGTTCTGGGCCTGCTTTTCAATCCTCCCTCTATCTTTTCAATCCTTTGTTTCTGTAAACTTTTTTTGGGTCTTTTTATTTATTATCTATCTCTCTATTTTCCTGATTCTATATTTTGAGTTTTTTTCTACTTTTTGTGTGTTTTTAACTACTTTTTCACACTTTTTCTATTACCTGCTTTTTCATTTCTTTTACTTACTTTTTTGTAATTCCTACCTTTTCTTTTCCGTCACCCGCCTACCCAGAACCATGGCAAAGGGCCACAGGGCTCGAAGTCGGAGCCAGGGCCGTGACCGCCTTCCTTGCGGAAGGCGGCGCCAAAGAGGAGTGCAGGCACGGGCCTTATTTAATGAGTCGGAGGTGGCCGCTCTGGGTTTTTTTGTTCAGCGCCACCTCCCCTTAACCCTGGCAGCAGGCGGCAGGCCTGGGTCCGGGTACGGGCTCCGGGAGCATCGGTAGCGGTGGGGCAAGGTGCGTCGGGCAGTGTTTCGCTGCTCTGGTGTCCGGCACACCAATAATCAGCTGATGCACTGGTGGTCCGATATTCTGGACCGGGAGCAGGACCTGCTGGACCTGCTAGGAGTGGAGGTCCTGGGGCTTGGTGAGTAGCTATTTAATATTACTACTTTGTGTTCTGCTCTGTGTTATATATTGCGAATATATATTTTTTTCCGACCAGCAAGAATGCTGCTGCTTACATTGCAGGTAAATTACGTTTACAAATCTGTGATTGTTATGACACAGGCGCTCGGCGCTACTAATCTTACTTGTTTGCAACTTTGCGCTCGCTTGGCCTGATGATTATGTAAGAGTTTACTTTAGAGAACTTAAGTGATGTAATGCTAGAGAGAGTAGTCCTTCCTTTGTCCTCCTGCCACTAAGAAGGGATAGTGGTGGATTGATAGGTTTAGTTACTTATTAGTTGGTAATTTGTAAGTGGTGTGCGTGACGCATCCTCTGTCATGTCACGTGCTGCTGAGTGCTGCTTACCCCAGTCCTTCGCAGAACCTTTTGTAGTTTGTTTTCTGAGTGTTAATAGGCTTATATCATCACTAGCAGAACATCAGCAGCAACCAGCCAACAATTTGGTGTATGCAAAAATGTATGCATGTGTCCTCCATCTATGCATTTTTGAGGACTAAAATAAATGGAAATGCAGACTTACTGAACAATTGGCCCGTCAGGATTGGAATAGGTGGGCTAGGTCAGGTGGTAGTTAGGCTTGCTAGACGGTCCGTGAATCTCGCAATACTACCAGTCGATCAGATAGGTCAATTTTATTGCAATTGTTGTTACCAAAAAGTTTTTGGTGCGTATTTTAAAATATTTTATTTATTTCACACCAAACTTTAATTTTTGTCTCTTTCTTTATGAAATCTTACATGATCAGCAGCACCCAGGGGCAAGAAGATGGGGTCGCAGGCGGTGGGCGACGAACATCAACAAGATGCCTCCCAGGCACAGGACCGCTCCTCTATTGAGGGCTCTGCTGCTGGCCCCAGTAAGTCCTCCAGTAATTAATATTATTAATTAGATTTCCCAAACTTTTCCTGCACCTTATTTTTTCCGAACTATTATTTAGGTATCCTCCTAATTCGAATTTTGACAAAATCTTCTTTGCTCTATACTATCTGTTTCTAAATTCTTGTTATCCCTGCCTCTAACTGCATCTGCTATGACTCTCTGTACTACTACTATTAGTCTGTCTGTAGCTAAGCTTGCCCAGTTGCCCACTCTTTATTTAAAATATTTTAAATAAAACTCATATTCACCAATAGCTATAGCCATAGAGTCCAGTCCTTTGGGTTGTCCTCTTCTACTACTTCTAGTCTTCTTATTCTTGATGCTTTTCGACAATTCCCACCAAGAAAATGCCCAACCACATTTTAGAATTTTAGATAGGATAGGACATACTACTACTGTTGTAGGGATTCTGCACATACAGAACTTTGCACAAGAAAATAGGACTTTGGCGATGGGAGGTTGGACCTTCCTCATACCTCAATCACAAGCCACCACAATCCCCTGACCAACTAGTTATGGTGTCTCATTACTCCGAAACGCCCCCCAAAATACCCAATGAGTAGACAACCCAGACAACATAACACTCCCAACCTCTGTCGCGGAAGCAATGCACACCCTTTTGCTCACTCTCTTGTGTAAGTCCACACCAAATACCACCGAGTCTATGTAAGTTCAAAAGGTTTATTTTTATTTCCAACTGACAAGCTCTGTACGTTGTATAATGCAGCAGCAACAGCAAAATGCATAAGATTAAAACAATAAACATTGTTACACTTAGTTAGACTTACAAGTTACTTAACACTACAAGTCCAAAGAAGCCAAAAGGCGAGATCATGATAACTGAACAGTGGTGGAAGAACCACCCTCCCCTTGGTAGGAATCTAGTTTATATAAAATTATAAATGGAGATGTGAGAATTCTGGGGAGCCCTCACCTTAGAAGAACCTAGTACTGGTTACATCATAAGGTCTGCAAAGCTCTGGTTCTTCGTATAAGGGAATCTTCCGTCTGTAATGAGAAAAATGGTGCGCGTTAGTATAGTGCAAGCATTTCTCAGTCGTGCCAAAAAGTGCAGTTTTTTATGGATAAGCAATATGGACTAACACCAGAACTCCATAACAAAGTCGGTTGTTTTTCGACCTTGTACGCAGCGCTCAGACAGTAGCAGTATGAGCTCATGTGGGCTCAAAGGCGTCTTTCACAACAAGCTGCGAGGTAACTTGCGCAAAAATAAAAGACAGAGCTAAAATGGTTGCATGGCTCGGGGTAACTTAGCAAAGACTAGAATGACCCTAGGGACCATATAACACTACCAGTGTCTACTGTACTACCTGATTTATACTAGTGATGTATGTTGTATATGTATTATGTATGTATTAACTTTTTTTCATTCTTGCTAGTCAAAAATAGGGGGAGGTGTATATGGCATCGGAAAAATGTGTAATGTTTTTTCTAGGCGTACTACCGACCACCAGTACCGGGGCCAGCGGCGAAGGTGACACAGCCGCTGAGGGTGCAGGCGATGCGGCAGTTGGAAGAGCTGCAGGGGGTGAGCCAGCAGCAGTGGCGGGCGGTGGTAAGTTATATTCCTAATCCTTACTTATTGACATTACACTCGCTGCAAGGGTGTAATGTGTACTGTACTGTTGAGACTTAAGTAAGAAGTTGTTGTGAACGGTTGAAGAAGACACCCTTTACTTAGCATTAGCAATTGCATTAGCGACAGGAGTGTACTCAGAGTAACCAATGGCCTCTTCTATCGGACTTCAACTCAGCTGTGAAATTTTTATGGAGAAGACAAAGTCTGATCAGATGACCTTGATGGATGGGTTGAACGAAAAGGGAAAGAAGGGTGGAAGGAGGAAGGACGGGCGAGATTTTATATTTATGACTGGCAGAGAAGGATACGTGGGATGCATGCATAGGTGTGTGATATGAATCAGATGCATGGGTGGTGGAATGCCTGAAACTACCACAAATGTTCGAGGCCGAGGTAGTGAGAGGATAGATACATAACACAAATGTTACGTACTGTGCTTGCTAGTGCTACTGTGCCACTATGTGTAGAATGAATTTGTCTGACTGCTTTGCTAAGAGTATATTTTACAATAGTCTTGTTTTTTCTTCTTGATATAGCGAGTGCGACTCCTTCCAAAGGGAAAGTGGACAGGAAGGAGTTGGCGGCCAAGGCCCGGCACCGGAAGCTGGAGGCCATACAGGCCGAATACCAGCGGCTGGTTCTTCTGGAGGAGGAGGAGGAGGAGGAGGCGGCGGCGGCAGCAGCTGCAGCCTCCTCCAATGCCCCGGGCCCCAGACACCCCCCTAAAATGTTACGGCGCCGCCGCCTGTCAGCCGCCCCCCGCCACACAGCAAGAAGCACTGCTGCCCCCCCCCCTGTGGATGCAACTGCCGCGCGCTGAAGCACCGCGTGGCCCGATTAGAGGAGCGCATCCGTGTCCTGGAGAGGCGAGCCCACTGAGACCCCGTTTATTTATTGCCCCTTTTTTATAGCTTCTTTTGGTGGGTGGGAATCGGGCGTTGGGTTTTGGACTTTTGGATATTTGTTGGACTTTTTTCGTTCCGGGACATGAACATTGGTTTGGGTTAGGAAGAGGGGTGGGTCAGGTGTTGTGGGATTTTTTTTACATAGTTTATTTTTGTTAGGGTATTAAATTACATATTTAGACTTTATACGATGTGGTTAATGTTTTGTGGGTGGGGTTACTGTTTTACGTCACACGGTTTCCTTGCTGGTGCAGTGCCACAGCCAGTGTTTGACTTAAATAATTGGCTGAGTTACTAAGACACAGACAGATGCGGTACCCCTCACTGAGGGACTTGTCCTACTAGTACTGTCAGTCTCTCCTCCTAATCTATGCATTCTGCAACTGGACTCAAAGGGGTGTGTGAAATCGAATTAGTGAAAAAAATTCTGTTATTAATTATGCCTTCCCCAAACTTCTTCTCTTACCTGTGCTTGATGTTTAACTTGGGCACGGCGATGGCTGCATGGTGATGATGGTTTTCTTTCCCAACATGCCATGGTTGTGGTGGTAGTAGTAGTAGACCCTGTCAGTTTCACTTGCAAATAAAAGAAAATGAGACAGTCAGTCGCCTGAGAGAGACTGTGGGAGGAGTAGTAGAACGAAGTACAGTACGGAACTTACTGCCAAACAATAATATGCCAAAATACAAGGAAACATAATGGTTGCGGGGATAGCCTAGTACATAGAGTTACAAACTATAGCTGTGTCGAGTCACTCGACTAGGCCTACAGTACACCGTGACTCGACACAAGCGTAACCGTTAGTGCTGTTTCGGAGGATGACAACAAATCCAATCTATGCCGGCAATTAATGTTGATGGATTAGGTTCCTTTGGTAAAAAAAATAATAAATACAAATCGCAAATATACTGCTCATAGGAGGGTGGGCAAGCAGAAGATCCGCGCCCTGCCTTGAAAATGCATTTATGTTGCTTTAGCCACATCCGCCCCAGCAAGCGTGTGATAAATTATTGGTGTACATTTAATTTAGTCACACCTCAATAAGTCACACAGCCCGGGGAAGAGGGTTAGGGTTTGATGAATGGTTGGGAAGGGGGTTTTGGGAAAGGTTTGACAAAGAAAAACAGTACGCATGGACAACAACAAAACACAATCTTGGCAGACAACCATATCCATAAATCAGTTAAGGGAGAAAAAGGAAATGCATGCATGATGATGATAACTTGATGGTTAATGATAGTACTTACTAACTACTACTACTAGACAATTAGACAGTACAGGGCAGCAGTATATTATGCAATTTGCCTTGCCTGTCTGCCCTCAGAGAGACCCGAATTACATTCAGTTTCTGTTGTGTTGTACCGGCCCGGGCTTAAAGATAGCAAAGAAAAGCCAAAAATTGCTGTAGGGATGAATTGAATTATAAGCAGAGAGCAAACATAACAACAACAACACACAGTAGTAATGATTGAAGACCAAAAATGAATCAAATTTAAAAGATGATGAAAGTTGATACTGTTACTGTATGTTATCCTGGTTAAAATGTGGAGTTGCATCTCGGCATTCGTCTTGGTCCTCCCTTCCATGGATGCTCCGGCCATCAATCTTGGGTGACGCCACTGCCTGCCTGATGTAGATTCATTGGTAAGGTAAGTGAGAGTAGTTTTTCCCAGTGTAGCACAGGGTAAGGGCCGGCCTGTAATTGCAGATGGGAAAACAAAAGGGATATTGAAAAATCAAGTAGAAAAAAATGCCTAAATTACGGTGGAGTGCAACAAGAACAATTTCAGAGGCGGCATGGATTTGGATACATCATGTCTACTCTAGTCTGTTTCCAGCATTAACCTCCAACAACAACAGGACAGAGCAGGCCCACGGCACTCGTGACACATCCTCCATTTAGCGTACATTTTTTGACAGAGGCAGACAAAGCAGATATACAGCAACATAGCATTTTACAAATTAAGTGACTAAATCAATGCCCCGCTGTCAGTCATACCACCACACTAGACTCCACCACTACACAGACATGTAGGTCTGCAGTGGTTGTTGTTGACTTGGTTACCTTTTAATGCACTCATGAAAAGCACTGAGTTATTCCATCAATCATCTGTGATCGTACTGAGTGACTGCGAAGAGATAATGTAACTGTGGTCATCATCATGGTGTGTTGTCCAACTCAGTGTGCAGTAGTGTACAGATTGAGTCCCCTTTCCATATTCAAAATGCAATGGATCGGCCTGCAGTAGAATTAGAAAATAGGTATTGAAAAACAAGAATAGAAACAAACATTGCATTGAGTTACTTTTAGTGTGTAGATTAGATAATAGTACACAATGAATTACCTTCATGCACTACAAACAACAACAACACAAATCACTCAGTCAGCGTCCAATGCATGTCATCATTCATTACCTGTTCCTTCTCATCTTCAGTTAATGGGCAGTCTGTATCGGCTCGGAAAGGAGGATAGCTATAGTAGTCATCATCATGTTCCACTTCTTTTGGAGAGACTCAACGAGGCAAGATTTTAGTTTTTCTTCGATTATGCTACAACCAATTATCATCTGGCTTGAGGGCAATAGATTTAGGTCGATTCAGGAGGAGCAGGACTCGGAGGAGTGGACTGAAATGCAGAGAGCTGAAACTCATATAAGGCAATAAAATACGAAGACGGTGGTGATGGATTTGTTGTGATTTGAAGTTTCGAAACAGAAAGACAGACACACAAATAGAAGTAAATAAGGGAGAACCACAGTAAGAAGTGGAAGCCTAGTTGTCAGGGAAGTATAGCTCGTCCTCAAACTCTGGAGGTTCAACCAGAAGTAGGTAATCAGCATCCAACACGCTACTTCCGTCACCTGAGCCGCTGTCCTCATCTTCCGGAGTTGATTCATGTATTGTGTAATTCGGTGGTATAAATTGCTGATTCATTTTGATCATGGTTAACCTCTCAACGTTTTGGGGTGAGAGACTGGTCCTTTTCACTGTTACAATGGAACCAGCAGCACTGAAAACACGTTCAGAAGAGACACTTGCGACAGGGCAAGCCAGATAGTTTATCGCCAGCCTGCTGAGCACTGGCCATTGGCCCCTTTTGCCATACCAATACCGCAATGGGTTTTGATCAATGTAGACCTCTGTTGGGTCATCCAGGTAGGCCTGGACCATTCGGTCAATGTTCAGGGGTGCTAAACTTAGTGCGGCCTCTTTTGTCTTTGCATCAGCACTGGACCTAGCAAGTCCTTGCTGTAAATACCAATCCTGTGCCGTTTGTACTGGGGCTGATGAGCCGGTTATTGCTGTTGTCGATAGTGTTGGTGACAGCTGTGAACCAAATGCACTGCCCACAGGCTCTGAAGTTGAACTTGACGCCGGATGCTCTGCTGCAGTACTTGACGTGGGTTTGAGGCCTTTAATTACCAGCCGTTCATTTTCCAATGTACTGGCTGCCTCAGCTATCCAAGTTTTGTACCGGGCAACATCCACTTCTGAAAAAGGGAGTAATGTCTTACTGTGCAGTGCCGATTTGTACCGTGGATCCAGAATTGTGGCACAAATGTAATGTTGTTGTGACACAATCTTATTTTGCACCCTTGCATTTTCACTTAAGCGACATGATAAGCTCGCCACCAACTCATATGCTTCTTTTTTCCCTCCACACCTTTGTACCCTTCACACACCCGCATCAGCTGTTGCTCTAGCATGTGCAACAATGGGATAGCTTGGCCCATAGTACAGTCCTCCTTGCTGACTTCACGTGTGAAGACCTCGAAAGGAAGAAGCATCTCTGTAAGAGATTTAACTAGGCACCATTGGTCCATCTGAAGGGTCATGCCTTTCACAGTAGCATCCGCCCTTTGCATGACATATTCATTGATTGGTCTGTACTGCTCAAACAGACGGTCAAGCATGTAATACGTTGAGTTCCAACGTGTTGCCACCTCCTGGATGAGTGCTTTGACTGTCATTCTATAGTCACGTTGAATGATCCTCAGCTGCTTCCGGGCTTTAAAAGAATGGCTGAAATGCGTGCATATTCTGCGGCAGGTGGTCAGTAAGTTGCTGACTATGGGTTCTTTTTCAGAAAGTCTTGAACTATAATGTTAATGCAGTGCGCCAAACACGGGACCCTGAAATACTCACCAAGCGTCATGGCCTTAAGTATATTACTGCCATTATCCGTGGCAACAAAACCAATGTCAAGCCCTCTGGGGCGCAGCCATTCAAAGACCTTGCTGTTAAACTCTTCCAAAAGGTTTTCAGCAGTATGAGATTTCTCCATGGCGAACATGGCTACAGTTGCATGTTTCCGAGAAGCATTAAAAATTGCAGCTGTGTCAACAGCACCTACTTCAGATAGCTTGTCTCTAACCCCCACAAAGAGACCCAGTGTGCAGTGATGCACATGTAATCAGTGGCTTGGCAACTGGTCCACATGTCTGTTGTCAGGTGGATTTTGTGAACAGCACTCTGCTGCAAAGCTTGTCCAACCAATTCCAGCACATCGTGATGTAGTGCTGGAACAGCAACTCGGGCGAAATAGGATCGGCTGGGAACCTTCCATTTAGGGCAGATGGCTGACACAAATTCAAGGAAACCCACCCCTTCCACAAATGAAAAAGGGAGAAGGTCCAGCGCTAACATTTTTGCCAGCTTCGCATTGTACAACCGTGCCGTTGGGTGGTTGCGTTGGTACTGCCCCTCCGACCTAAGCATGCTGTCAATGGTAGGCTGGAATATTTTCCTTTGTGGTGCACCTTTCTTCTTGAACCCAGCTAGGCTCAACGACGCTGCACTTTTGCTCATTGCAGTGCCCCGTTGCCTTTGTGTCTCATGTTGACTCTTACTACGGTGCCACTCAGATGTTGCTGAGGATGTGTGCGTTACCAGTACACTGCTGGGGGTAGGGCTAGAAATGTCTCCCTCTTGTTGACCTTCCACCGCGATCATATCTTCCCCTAATTCTTCATCCCCAACAACAGCAATGGGTCCAGTTTTCCTTTTTCTAAGTGAAGTAGGTGAGCCTCCCACTTGATAGTGTGGTGTTTTTTTAGATGACTTGTTTGTCCTCCGGTACCATAGTTTGTACCAAGCTTACCCCGCTTAACATGCTGCCGACAAATTGAGCATATAGCAATGTTCTCCTCCTTACTGCTAACCGAAAAGAAGTCCCAAACTGGGGAGGAGAACTTTCTGCCGCTGCTGAAGGTGCCACTTTCAATACCAGATGAAATGGAGGGTGTGCATGGAATTTGACTCTGTGCACTTACATTACCACCACCTACTGAGGTGGTGGTTGAGCTGGATGTAGGTCCCTGCCGGACCTTTGCAAAGGCAAATATGGAAGCTGGAGGTCGTGTTGGCGTTACCTGTGTTGGTGGTATCCGTGCTACATCCCTCGCAGCGATTTGGGATAGTCTAATAATGTTGGTCTCCATCTCCGCAGGCCCAGGAGTGATGTTCGTGATGACTGGCTCTTCATCATCATCATCATCATTAACCCCCTCGTCTACATCTACCTCCATAACTGTAAGGCTTTCTGGAACCTTCCTTTTCACTAGCCTTGTCTTGTGGCGTGCATCACTCTCAGGCTGAGCTGGTGGCTTCCAAGTGGCATCTAGATCATCAGAAGCGGGGCTTGAAGAAGAAGTTGATGGACTAACCCTCCTTTTCCTTGCTGGGGGTATGGAAGACAATGGATCTTCTGGAACAGTGGCTTGCTCCTCTTCGTCTGCAAAAAGCTCGATTTCCTGAACTGCCCCTACTTCAGGTGGAACAACTACTATTGTGGGCTGTGGTTCCGGCTGTGGTTCCGGCTGCGGCTGTGGTTGCGGCTGTGGTTGCGGCTGTGGTTGCGGTTCCGGCTGCGGCTCTGGCTGCGGCTGGGGTTGCGGCTGGGGTTGCCCACTTATCTGCTGAGTTTCCGCCTGCGTGTGCGTGGATTGGGTACTACTTTGCGATAATGACATTTCAACATCACTGGTCGTTAGTAGACTGGCTACCTCTGCCACAGTCATGGGCTTAGGCCTAGGTTGCTGGGGTGGGCCCACTGATGCAGAGGTGCTGCTCCCAGCTTGGTCCCCGCTGGACACCGCTGCTGCAGGCGTAAGTTTTTTTACCAAAAACACATCGGCCGGCACACCAGTCTTGGCAAGTGCCACTTCCTTCTTCTGTCCCTTCTTCTCACTGGCAACTTTCTTGGTACTGGAGGACCTGGTACCTTTCTTTGGGGCCATCTTCTTCAGATGTCAGCAGGACGCAGGTGCACAAGTTGCAGAGATGTCTGTGGTCACACGTGGACGTGACGCGCAGCAGGACTTCTGCCTGGCAGTACAACGGGTGATGATGACACCTCCTCCTCTGTCTTTTTGTGCACCTAAAAGCAAAGAAGCCAGGAGAAGAACATCAGTGAAATGTTGCATTTGTTGTTGTGGTTCAATTACTAGCAGTACAAACAAACAAATAAAAGATATAAATTAGTGTAGCCATTTGTGAGACTGTCAACAAGGGCTTTCATGGTATACTGTGTACACTGTCAGGAAGGATAGGAAAGAAGAGGAACAACAACCAAAATACAAATGTAATAGAAGTGGACCCTGTTTGGCATTAAATTATTTGCTCAGTCATCACATCATTCAGGGAGCTGCAGCTGGCAAAGGGGATGGATGCAAGCAGTAAGCCAAAAGGAAAACCATGCAGGCCTAAATGGCAAAAGCAGCACACTTAGTTAACTCCCACCAGAAATGGCCACCAGCCACATGGACACTCACAAATCACAAGCAACAAGCATGAGGCCTGGAAAACAATGTACTGAAAACAGGCCTACGATATCCAGTCAAAGGCTGCATGGTAAACCACACTGCTTTGCCTGTAATGCAATAAAATGCAAAAACGAAAATACACAGGGCTAAACAAGGCCTGCAACACACCACACACAACTAAGGCATGTATTTAACACACCCCAAAAAACTGAAATACACCCAAAAATCCACATTTTGCAATTCAATCCAATGCCATCCATGTACCCTAAATGATGTTTAAATTGAACAGAACACACAGAAACAGTTGTTTCATGCACCCCTGACTACCTCTGGGCCCACTGGATGAAAGGCCTGTTGGCAGACTAGGCTACAAGCTTGCAGGCCTAAGGATAAAGCACACTACCGGCCTTCAAAATGGCTGCCAGCCTCATGGCCAGGCACACAACAACAAGAAACTGAAGACAGACAATGCAGGCATATGGCAAAAAGCACACTGCCTGGCTTCAAAATGGCCACCAGCCTCATGGCCAGGCCCACAACAACAAGAAACTAAAGACAGACAATGCCGGCCTATGCCAAAAAGCACACTGCCTACCTTCAAAATGGCCGCCAGCCTCATGGCCAGGCCCACAACAACAAGAAAGTAAAGACAGACAATGCAGGACTATGGCAAAAATCACACTGCCTGGCTTCAAAATGGCCACCAGCCTCATGGCCAGGCCCACAACAACAAGAAACTGAAGACAGACAATGCAGGCCTATGGCAAAAAGCACACTGCCTGGCTTCAAAATGGCCACCAGCCTCATGGCCAGGCCCACAACAACAAGAAACTAAAGACAGACAATGCAGGCCTATGGCAAAAAGCACACTGCCTGGCTTCAAAATGGCCGCCAGCCTCATGGCCAGGCCCACAACAACAAGAAACTAAAGACAGAAAATGCAGGCCTATGGCAAAAAGCACACTGCCTGGCTTCAAAATGGCCACCAGCCTCATGGCCAGGCCCACAACAACAAGAAACTGAAGACAGACAATGCAGGCCTATGGCAAAAGCACACTGCCTGGCTTCAAAATGGCCACCAGCCTCATGGCCAGGCCCACAACAACAAGAAACTGAAGACAGACAATGCAGGCCTATGGCAAAAAGCACACTGCCTGGCTTCAAAATGGCCGCCAGCCTCATGTGCAGGCCCACAACAACAAGAAACTAAAGACAGACAATGGAGGCATATGGCAAAAAGCACACTGCCTGGCTTCAAAATGGCCGCCAGCCTCATGGCCAGGCCCACAACAACAAGAAACTAAAGACAGACAATGCAGGCCTATGGCAAAAAGCACACTGCCTGGCTTCAAAATGGCCACCAGCCTCATGGCCAGGCCCACAACAACAAGAAACTGAAGACAGACAATGCAGGCCTATGGCAAAAGCACACTGCCTGGCTTCAAAATGGCCACCAGCCTCATGGCCAGGCCCACAACAACAAGAAACTGAAGACAGACAATGCAGGCCTATGGCAAAAAGCACACTGCCTGGCTTCAAAATGGCCACCAGCCTCATGGCCAGGCCCACAACAACAAGAAACTAATGACAGACAATGCAGACCTATGGCAAAAAGCACACTGCCTGGCTTCAAAATGGCTGCCAGCCTCATGGCCAGGCCCACAACAAGAAGCCTAGGCCACAAAGGGAAACACATGAAGGCTTTAGTATATGGCTAAAGCAGCACACTTGTAACTCCCACCAGAAAAGGCTACCAGCCACATGGACACTCACAAATCACAAGCAACAAGCAGGAGGCCTGGAAAACAATGTACTGAAAACAGGCCTATAATAGCCAGGCAAAGGCTGCATGGTAAACCACCCTGCTTTTGCTTTGCCTGTAATGCAATAAAATGCAAAAACGAAAATACACAGGGCTAAACAAGGCCTGCAGCACACCACACACAACTAAGGCATGTATTTAACACACAGCCCAAAAAACTGAAATACACCCCAAAAAAACACATTTTCCAATTCAATCCAATGCCATCCATGCCCCCTAAATGATGTTTGAAATTAATAAATACATCACACAGCAATCCATGACCCATGACTAGCTCTGGACCTACTGGCTAGCCACAACGATTTATTTTAAAAAATGATGAAAAGTACCAAAAATGAAGTTGCAGCAACTGCAATGCCCCAATCAAACAACACCAACTTACTTGTAAAATCTCAAATTCCAAAATCCTCAAATCCAATGATAATGATGCAGCAGACACAAAGAGTGATCCTTCCAGCTCAAATCCAAGTGAAAAATGAACAGGAGATGGACAAAGCACTGGGAGGAGCCTGCTGGACAGGAACAGGAAGTAGGAGACTCTGTGGCACTTCCTCCCTCTCCCCCAAAAAATTTGACCAAAAGGACAGCCAAATATCAATCTGAGGTTTATTTTCCAGCCAAATCATCAATTTATAGAAGGTTTGATGCTGCTTGCGATGTTATTGTTCTCCAGATTGAAACATTTTGCGTGTTCGGGATCGCGAGCTGTACAAAAATATCGCCGGATGTCCGATGGCGCGCCCGAATGATGTGTTCGCGGTCGCAATCTCTCTTGCGGTGCACGATGGCGCGGCGAATGACGTGTTCGCGATCGCACACTCTCGCGTTGTCCGATGGCGCGGCGAATGACGTGTTCGCGATCGCAAACTCTCGCGGGATAACGCGACCGGCTACCGAAATCTCGTGGCGCACGCGAACGGATAGGAAAACCCGTCGGCGAACGCAGGAATCCCGGTAAGTCGCTATCGCGCGCGCTAGAACGCATTTTTAAAGCGCGATAAGAAAATAATTCCGCTACGCCGCGGAACGCGGAATTGTTGGCAATTCCGTGTTCTCCGCGGAACGCAAAATTGCCTAAATTCCGCAAATTCCGCGAGCGGAGCGGAATTGGATGCCCAGGGTTAATTAAAAACACTTGTTATGGAAATTTTCATGTGCAAATTAGCATTTTTCGCAGTCATTAAAGATAATATTTGGCATTAATGCATTTATATCATTATGTCTCGTGTCCCTTTTCCCCACTTGGTTAGCTAAGACTAATTGATTTATCACACCTTCAGACTAATTGTCTGTCTCCCTGCCCATACTAGTGTGTGTTTGCTATTGCCAATTCGTAGCTAGTGAGCAGTCTTCACGAACAATGCTGAGCTTGATGTGGCAAATGCACACAACCCATTGCATCCTTGCTATGGATCAACCTCAATACACAGGAAATTATCAGTCCAAATACCATTATGGTTTTTCTGTGTATGTCCGTCCGTCCTCCCACATATGATATATTTTCATAATGGGGGCGTGGCCAGGCGCCGAAGATGGTGGACGCGTCTCACTAACGCTCCGCACTGAATCCCCTCTTTATCCTGGGCATCCTGACTGGAAGGCAGTTTTTTCTGCCTTAACGTACACCCTCCATGCCTCTGCACACCTGCCATGCCCAGCGAGGCTCGTCCGGACCCTGAAGACGGCTCGCGGCAGCCCTGGATGGTGCGGCCCGCTATGAGGTGCGAGCCCGGTCCCGGCCGTGTGGTTGACCGCTGCGAGGCAGCCTGGCTCCCCGAACTGCGGCTGTGGCGGTCCCTGTGATCGCCTCGGGACTGCCGCTCGCTGCTGCCAACTGAACCGGCGAAACTGCGGCAAGTGCGGCGCCACTTGTGGATCTCCCGAAGGACGGTGGAGGCGGCCCCGGATAGCCAGCGGGGGGTGCCTGCCTCGCGGCGTTGGGCCACGGTCTCTGCGCCTACTGCTGTCTGCTGCCTGGGGACGCCTGGAGTGGGCTCCGCTGCCGAGGTAGGCCCTATTGATTTATTTGCGGCGTCCGCCTGGTGTCGGGGGCCACGAGGGTCGATCGGGCCCAGGGACCCTGCCTGGCTGCAGCGCGGTGGCGGCCGCGCGACCACTGGGGGTGAGCTCCTGAGCGGCTACGGCAGTACCCGCTCCAGCGGTGGGTTCCCACGGGGGTCGGTCGGGCCTAGGGCCCCCACCGGAGCATAGCGCATAGAAGGGTGAACCCGTCGGACCAGTGGGCCGGATTGACTAGTCTGAGGTGGGGAGCCACGAGGGTCGGTCGGGCCTAGGGCCCCTGCCGGAGTACGTTGTGTGCCCTGGCGGTCCAGGCAGGCAGGCGAACCAGACCGTCTTCCCCTTAATACGGGCCTCGGGGGTCAGTCGGGCCCAGGGCCTCATATACACTGCCCAGGAGGGACGCGGCGGCTGCCCTGAGGATGGGCCCCTCACCTGCAGCAGCTGCGGAGGCCGCGAGAGGGTCCAGCTCTCTCCACATCGCCATTGAAGATCCACTGGGGTCGCGGACTCCCTCCTATTGAGAGGTGGTTCGTCCGCTGCGCTGTCCGCTGTGGCCCTCTCCTGAGTTCTGGAACCTCGGAGTGGGGATGGGAATGCGCCCGACATGTCTAACATCCGAGATATACGCCTGGCGGCGGGCTAGGGGGTAGTGAGGCGAAGCGCACGTTCTTCCTACCAGAACTTCACTTTCTCCTGCTCCCACCTCTGACGGAGTGACCACTGTGGCGAACGGTTGTGTGGTGCCAGTGGTGGGGCCCATCTTGTAGGTGAGGGTCACGAGGGTTTGGACGAGCCTGGGGCATCTCACCTACACACACTTTGCAGACTATCGACCAGGACGTCGCCCGGCAGACATGTGCGTTCCACGCAGAATTGCCTTGGAAGTTCCTCTGCTGAGGCTGCCGTGGACGGCCCCTGGGGATTTCATCTGAGTCTGTGTGGTGGCACCTCGTATCTGTGGCGACGGGGTACTCTCTTCGCTTTCTCCGTCTGTTGCCTCCCCTGGGGCCCCTGCGGGGGGCCTTGTCGCCTGGGGGACCCCCTGGTCACTGGCCTCGAGGTGGGACACATCGTTGATTGGAGCGAGACCACATTGTGGGGAGACCGATTCTGGTCGCGGCCGGGGCCACTACACTGGGGAGACCGCGGAGACTTGATGTCCTGGCCTCGCTCCCTATGAGAAGCGCTCAGCAGATCGTCATGGGCTGCCTGCGCAACAACACCCCTCGCGATGTGCCTCTTGGAGGCCAGGCTGGGACATTACTTACGGCCCCCGGATCAACAGCAGCGACGAATCCGCCCGACATTGCCACCAAACTAGACTCTGTGCTGGCAGCTGTTGAACGCATCGGCAGTGCCCTGGACTTGACCCACGCCTCCTTGGAGGGCCGAATGGACACTATCACCTCGGACTTCACGCTCCTCCAAGCTGATCAACACAAACTTTCAGACCGGGTTCGTGACACGGAAGCCACGCTGGCAGACCTCCAACTCCGTTCCCGGAATTGCTCCTCCGCACTTCAAGATCTACTGGTCCGGGTTTGCACCCTGGAGGTGAAGGTAGATGACGCGGAGGGTCGTTCACGCCGGAACAATGTACGCGTGGTCAATCTCCCTGAAGGGGTGGAGGGACAGGATCCGGAGACCTTCACGGAAACCTGGATGAAGGAGCTCATGCCTCCCGGATCACTCTCCCCGCAATTCGTAGTGAAACGGGCCCACCGAATACCTGCTCGCAGGCCCCCTCCTGGGGCACGCCCTCGCCCCTTCCTATTTCGAGTCATGAACTTCAGAGACAGAGACGCTATTCTACGGGAGCTGGGCAAACATCCCGGCCCTAAGGTACAAAATGTCACTGTCTCTCTCTTTCCTGATTATACGGCTCAGGTACAAAGGAGGCGAGCAACCTTCACCACAGTAAAGAAACAGCTCCGTGATCTACACCTCCGCTACTCCTTACTGTTCCCGGCCCGCCTGCGAATTATCAGAGACGGCAATACGAAGTACTTTGACTCCCCCGCAGAGACATGGGACTGGCTCAAGGAACAGGGGTTGGCGACGGCACCCAAATCGTCTGATGAGTCCCGACCTCGTGAACGCCCCCGCGGAGGTAGACGCAGGAGAGGAAAGGCCAGGAGCGTGGGTCCTACAGCGGTCATCCCCAGTCCAGACCAAATCAGGTTGGAACGTCAGGGGGCCCTGCGGGCGATGGCAGCCCTCCGGCCCTCCGGGTCCCCGTCCCCGGTTGCCTCTGCTGTCTCTCCATCCAGGTCCGGAGCCTCCGAATCCACGCCGGAATGGTCCTTAGATGCGGACTTTCCCCCACTCCGGGGTGTCACCCCACAGACTGCTGATGGCATTATTTGACATTTAATTTGTGTTCATATCAGACCATCACACTGCTTCAGGGCATGTTTTTCTGTTTAGTATTTTTGTGATGCTTTTTCTCCTGCTCTCTTGGGGTAATTGAAGGGGACAGTCTTTACATTGATTTCTCTCTCTCACTGGTCCCTTTTCCCCCCAGAAGTCATTCAACGACGCTAGTTCGGTAGCCATGATTTGGCGTAATTGTTTGGGCAGTTTCTCATGTTGGGGTTCCGCTCTTTCCCTGTTGACTGGTTTCCTACAACTCCACCTTATTATTTTTCCCCCCCTGTATGAGTGACCACCCCTACAGACCTGCTGCCTCTATGTCCTACCCATCCAAGGAGATCCACTGCAAATGGGGACCCACAGCACACGGGCTGGGCCCACTATTCTCACTTGTCCCGATGACAGACCTTAACATCATAACCTGGAATGTCAGGGGTATCCAAACACCTTCTAAGCGATACGCCATTTACACCTATTTGCAGCGTCACAAGACGAGTGTTGCGCTCTTACAAGAGACGCACCTGACAGCCGTTGAAGCCACCCACTTGCGCCGACGATGGCGTGGCCAGGTATACAGTACCAACTACTCATCCATGGCTAGAGGGGTGATGATATGGGTTAAAGCGGGGGTTCCATGGGAGGAGATGGAAGTCCTGACAGACCCGATGGGGCGTTACGTTCTGATAAGTGGCAGGCTGAACGGCCAACCGATTTTACTGGGTTCCTTATACGCCCCCAATATAGCACAGGGTACCTTTCTAAATGAGCTCTCACAGATACTGCTCCAGTGGAGGGATGTCCCGTGGCTCCTGGGCGGTGACTTTAACGCGGTACTTGATGTCTCCCTCGACCGCTCCTTCCCTCCTCTCACTAGTGCTACAGCTTCCTCTAATGCTCACCTTTTAAAAACCTGGCTGGGTAGCTGGGCTCTTTCGGACATTTGGCGGGAACGTCATCCTCACTCTAGAGTATACTCATTTTTTTCCCCGGTCCATAAGCTACATGTACGCCTCGACAGTATACTTGCATCCGTAGCCCTCCTCCCCTTGATACAGACGACTGATTATCTTGGTCGGACGCACTCGGATCATAATCCCTTGGTGATGCGCCTGGACTGGGAAGCGCAACCCCCTCCGATTCCGGCCTGGCACCTGCAGACCGCAGCTCTGGAGGACCCCCTCTTCCGAAGCTCGCTGGAAGCAGCGATAGCTAGCTATTTTGCACTCAATTTCGGTTCCACGGACTCGATTCTCACTGAATGGGAGGCCTTTAAGGTGGTAGTTAGGGGTCACTGTCTGGGACAAACTTGGAGTATTCGCAGACAATTGGACACCTCGCTGGCTCACATTGAGGGACGGCTGCTCTTACTCGAGACGCTGGTTGCCGCCAACCCGGCGCAACAACGGCGCCTCGATGCTGCCCATGCCGAACGGGAGGCACTTCTGGACCGTCTGAGGTGCCATAATTATTTAGCGCATTCAATTCGCTCACACTCCACTGCGGACAAAGCCGTGAGACTGCTGGCTTATCTGATCAGACAAGAACACCCCCAACGCCCCATACACTTCTTACTCGATGATCTTGGTCGGGAGCGCAACACCCAACGAGACATTCATGCGCTGATGACTGAACACTACACTCGCTTGTACGAGACCCACCTGACGGGCAACACCCAGGACGTAGAATCCTTCCTGGACACGGTGGAGTTGCCCACCCTCACGATAGACCAATCCCTGGAGCTGGACTCTCCTATAACTGAGGACGAGGTACGAGACGCATTGCGTTCCTTGTCTTCTGGTAAAACCCGGGGCCCGACGGCCTTCCTACAGAGTTTTTTAAAGCCTACGCGGAATATTTGGTACCGAACCTCCACTCAATGTACCTAGAGGCAATCTCGGAAGGAATTCTACCCCCAACCATGCGTACCGCTAACGTGGTGTCTTTGTTGAAGCCGGGTAAGGACCCCGCGTCTCCCGGCTCCTATCGACCGATCGCAATATTGAACTCGGATTATAAGATCCTGGCTAAGGTATTGGCCA
This sequence comes from Calotriton arnoldi, assembly GCA_963921515.1. Taxonomy (NCBI): domain Eukaryota; kingdom Metazoa; phylum Chordata; class Amphibia; order Caudata; family Salamandridae; genus Calotriton; species Calotriton arnoldi. Next base: position 84,301 of record CAWUFW010015857.1, on the reverse strand, counting down.
ACCGGCTGGCTCCACTGGTCCCTGCTCTAGTACACTCAGACCAGAATGGCTTTGTTCCGCAGCGGAATACGGCCCTGAACCTGCGCCGCTATTTTCGAGTGGCGGAATATGCCCCGATCGACTGGCCACGCTCTGGTTGCATGGTATTGGACCTTGAGAAGGCCTTCGATTCGCTGGCCTGGAACTTCCTTTTTTCTGTCCTGGCTCGTTTTGGGGTTGGCCCCTCCTTCCTCGGTTTGGTACAACTACTATATCATAAACCGTCGGTTCGGGTTTGGACAGGCCCATATATTTCAGATACGATTCGGGTGCGACGGGGAACCAGACAGGGATGCCCGTTGTCCCCGCTTCTGTTTGCGTTGGCGGTGGAGCCGCTGGCGGCCCACATCCGCGCACATGTTGATATGGGGTTTGAACTGGGTGATGGCGTGCATAGCATTTCGCTGTACGCGGATGATCTGTTGCTATATGCTTGGGACCTTCATGACATTCCCCCCTCCCTTGACCGAGCCCTTAGCCATTTTGGGCGTGTCTCGGGGTTACGAGTTAACCCGACAAAATCCATACTTTCTCCGTTCTTAGGAGATACGCCTGACCCAGGCTACACGCTTGGGGGAACACCTGTGGCCTGGTGCATCGATCCTTTTCGTTATTTGGGGGTCCGGGTGTATCACTCCAAAACTGACCTCTTCGACGGGAATGTCATTCGGGCTGCCTCTGCGATTCGGTCTCAGATGGGTTTCTGGAAGACCCTACCATTGGCGATATCTGGTAGAATCGCCCTGGTCAAAATGGTGGTTCTCCCTCGCCTTCTCTATTATTTTACCACTTTGCCCCTAGTCATCTCCCCCCCTTCTTCAAGCAATGGGAGAGAGTGATACGAGATTTTATATGGGGGACATCGCATCATAGAGTGTCCATGGGAAGGCTTTTTCTTCCTACTGAGCTGGGGGGCCTTGCGGTACCCAATTTCGAGCACTACTATCTGGCCTCCCAGCTACAGTGGATCACTTGGTGGATGTCCTCCTGTTACTTATCAGACACGGCCTCTCGGCAGCCTCCGCTGCTGCTAAAAACCCTCTTACAAGTTTTTCACCCTTGCTCCCAGCTTAGGCCCCCTGATACTCTTCTCCTCACTGTAGCATACAAATGCTTCCGTAGGTGTCTTTTGCTCACTAGAACCACCGTCCCTTATGCATCCGCTATCCCACTGTTGGGAACTCCAAGAGGGGACACCTACACGACGGCGGCTGAGTTACATCAATGGGCATCGGAAGGGATACAGGATGTCGGGGACCTTTTTCAGGAGGGTACTCTTATTCCGTTTCAGGAACTCATGGCGGACGAGAACCTGCACCCTGGGCAGTTTTTATTGCACAGAACACTCAAAGCTTCGCTAGTGTCCAAATGGGGTACACTCGCCCAGGAGCCTCCCACACACCACACTTTGCAGTACCTTCACGTGATGGGGAACGGGAGACACCTCACGCGCTGGTTCACATCCTCACTTCGACAACATACGGAGATAGATCTCACCCGACTTCGACTTCATTGGGAAGGGACCCTGGGGAGGGTGTTTATAGATAGGGAGTGGTTGGCAGCCCGTGGCAGTCCGACCCGCATACCTCGTAACCAGCGATTCAAACAAATACAGTTTTTCATATTGCATCAGGCCTACCTTACCCCGGCCCAGATCAACAGGTACTTCCTCCGCATAGATGCGGCTTGCCCCTGTTGCCGGCAATTAGACGCCGACATGCTTCATATGCTTTGGGGTTGCTCAGTTCTGACGGACTATTGGAGCGCGGTGACAGCCACCCTCACAACTTGCACCTCACGCACCATTCCCCCGACTTGGGAGGCCCATGTACTGCACCTCTTCAGCAGAAACAAGAAATACAGAGCTGCCGCACGATTTATAGACCTGGGTCTCATAACAGCTAAACGCTTGATCACCAAGCGATGGAAATCTCCCCTGTCGCCTCACCCGCTTGCTTGGCGTCGATCCCTGCTTAACTGGGCGAAGGCGGAGGGTGCGGCGCTCCGCAGGGAGGACCTACTGGGCATTCGAACGTTTCTCCTGGCGCCTCAATGGGATGCAATGGTCTCCAAACTCTTGGGGGTGGACACTGACACGGGGACCCCGACCATAACACAAAGAGCTATCACACAGGATATATCCCCCAATGGAGTGAATGCGGTCTAACGCCAATACCCGCACTGCTTCAACTCCTCTGCCTCAGAACCCCGCTGTCACTAAGTCTTGGCGGTTTTTGACCCCCAGCTACATTGGTTGCAGCAGCAGGTCTTGAGTGACTCTCCCTTAACCTTCCTTCACTTTAGTTGTCCTCATTTGGTTGTGCCCTATGTCCCCGGTTGAGTTTGAACTGCGATGTACCTGCATTATTCGCATGCTACCTAGTATCGTGGTTTGTCAGCATTGCTCTGTTCTTTTTGAGATATTGCCACACGATTTGATGCACACACCATACCCTGTATCTCTGCTTTCCTGTTGCCCACAGATATTGTGTACCGTGCCACTGGCAATCAATTTTCTCCCTTTTCTACTGATGTCATGAGCACTGTTCTGCCTGTATGCTTTCTTGATAACGTGCAACACAAACAAAAGGTTAATAAAGATGATTTAAACAAAAAAAATGATATATTTTCATAATGTGCAAAATAGCAAATACTTAATAGAAAAAGTGATTAAGTGCTCAATACCCTCTCTTTATTTATTTATTTAATTTAATTTAATTTTTATTTATTTAAACAGTTTTATATAGCGCTGGCTAGACCCGAAGGCATCAGAGCGCTTTACATAAGGTCAGCAAAGTTACAACAATAATAGCAATTACACGTTACATCAAATATGTGCGAAACATTAATGGGAGAGAAGGAGGGATCAGTAGAGAGGGAAGGGGAGAGGGGGCAAGAAGGGAGAGGACGAGGGGGATGAAGGAATAAGAGATAGAGGAAAAGTCAGCCAAAAGACCGAGTGGGTAGGTGACGGCTTGGGCGGTAGTCCAAGGCCTGTCTCCCCTATAGCTCTCAAAGGAAGCTCCAATGGGTATCGGTCAGACAGGTGGATAGAAAGGAGACAAGGCAAGGGCAGAACGGCAGATATACGATGAGGGGGACGGTGGGCGAGACAGGGAGAAAGAAACTGTGCCCAAGGTCCGGCTGGGCAGGTGACGGTCAGGGGGTGAGCCAAGTCCAATCTCCTCATTAGCTGAACAGAGCAGCTCCACCGGGCGTCGGACATAATGCTCGGACTCCGCTGTCAGGATAGAGGTCATGTGTACTCAGGGATAGTCCGAGTAGTGTGGGGGGAAGCCATGGTCCCAAAGAATTCAAGAGTCCTAATGAGGTCAGGCACAGTCCTGGTAGGGTTGAGTAATTAGAGGTTCATCAAGGGGGAAAGAGTCATCATAGTCGGCCATGTTGGGGTCAGGCATCCTGGGACCCCTTTCTACATCCAGAGTGTGCCGAGTATGACAGAAGTTTGTTGGCAGGGAAGGGTCAAAATCCCTTTAGATTTTAAGAAGGACATAAGATCCCCCTCGGTGTCCGTAGGCGCTCGAGGCGTAGCGCAGACCCTGCTGCTTGGGTGTCGCTGTGCCGCGCTCACTAGGGCATGTCACCGCCTCTTACAGGATGAGCAGGTACGTCGTTTTCTCACCCCGGCGCATGTGGTAGTTTACTGCTCCTCCACTCACCGCCTTAGAAGCGTGTCCGTTATGGGTCTCTGGGAGCCACTGCAGGTCGCGGTCGTGTGCCCCTCCCTCTCCAGCCGCAGCCGATCTTGAAAGCCAAACGAGCTGGCACAAGGGCAGTGGAAACTCCCCAGAGGAGTCAGCAGAAGCGATGGTGAGGACCGAGGGGGCGAAGAAGGATGGTTTGAACGGAGGTCGGTGGCATCGCAGCGCGCTCGATCGGCATCCAGCGCTTGCTCAAAATCCCGGGACACCATCTTGGCTGAATCGGTTGGAGGGAGATCGCGGCCAATATATCGGCGGGGATTGCTCGGAGAAAGGCAGAATTGGTCTCCTTGTGAGCCTCCTACGTTCCGGTTACCGAAACTTAGAAGCGGGTGGCGAAGAAAAGCGGTGGAAACGCCGTTTTGGAGGCTGTAGGAGTGTTTGCGGCGGAGCAGTCGCTCCGAGCGGCCATGATGGGAGCTGGCTCCTCCTTGTTCATCCCATTGCCTCTCTCTAATCAGAAATAGGTTTCAGTGCAAAAAGATCTAAAGTGCTACATAATACATATCCATTTTCCACAGTGGCCAGAATTATGACCAGTATGTATATATATATATATATATACAATCCAAGCAAGCTTGCTTACTGACTCACAGGCTGCTGATATTTCCCTTGAGGTGGTACATTCTGGCAAGTCCACTGCTGAGATGCCTATCCATTCTAACTTCCCATCTATTTCCATCGCAGAATCATTGGTGGCCGCCAAGTGCCTTAAATCATGGTTCCCATCTGACCTATGCCATCCCAATAGCCTCGTTAAAGCAGCTCATGTTATTAACCCCCATTGCAAAAATTTTGAATACGTGACTGTCTTCCGGAACGGTTCTGGTTCAATGGAAACATCCTAAAATTCTGCCTTTGGCCTATCTCTTTTCTCCTTGCCTTTTCAAAAGTTTTCAAAAACCTTTAAATGCCCAAATCTCGGGATACCTGGAAATTAATGATCTCCTGCACCTGAGTCAGCCAAGATTCAGAACTAACTGCAGTAGGAAGACAGCCCTGCTAGAGGTTGTGGAGCACATTAAAGGCACTCTAGATAAAGGGGGAAAGGCCATCATGATTTTGTTGGATTTATCAGCAGCTTTTGATACCGTTCCCCATGAGAGACTGCTGGCTCGTCTACAATACATTGGGATTGGTGGCCTAGACCCAAAGTGTCTGACTTCCTTCTTGAATGATAGAAGTCAAGAAGTTTGGACACCTCCATTTTCCTCTCCAATCTGTGAGTTGGCAGTTGGAGTGCCTCAAGGTTCGGCACTTAGCCCTACCTTATACAATGCTTATCTCATACCCTTGGCTGTCATAGCTGAGACTTTGGGGGCAAAGGTAATATCATGTTCTGTAACACCCAGCTGCTTTTGACATGTGAAAAAGGTAAAAAGCTTGATGGAGGTGCTATTAAAGCCTCCCCCTCTAATGTGTTCAACTGGCTGTCCACCAACCAATTAAAATGTAATCTTGACAAAACTGAGAGCACGGTAAAGGATTTAGGAATCAAAATTGACAGTGCCCTTACCTTCCAACCACAAATTCATTCACAGGCTGGATCCTGTTTCAGCCTTTACGCTCCTTGAAAAATTGCTTACCTCTTCTCGGTAAGAAAACAGCGATTCAAGCACTGAGAACTTCCAGACTTGATTATGGAAGTGCACTATACTTTGGTCTTCCAGAATTCCTTCTTAATAGACTTCATGTGATGCAGAATACAGTGGATCAAATTCTTCTTAACCTTTACCCAACAAAAACACATGACCCAGTATCTAAAAGCGCTTCACTGGCTTCCGATCCAAAAGAGGATTATTTTTAAAACCCTAGTCCTGGTTTATAAAGCACTGGATGATAAAGGAGCAGTGTACTTGAGGAGGAGGGTTTATGCATATTCCACCCCCTAGGAATTTACAGTCAGCCTATGGTCATTTAGCCATAGTCCTTAAAATCCCGGGCCAGGACAGGAGGCAGGACCTTCTCTTACCTTGGGTCGGTTGCCTGGAATAATCTTCCCTGGAACTTTGTACCACAACTGAGCTATTCATCTTCTAGAAAAAATGAAAAATGTGGCTTTTCCAAAAAGCTTAATATGATGATCAGCAAATCTGTGAGCAGGCTTGCAATCAGTGCCGGGACACTCTTTGGAGTATGTGTGTGCTTTATAAATCTCTCTCATCACCGTCATCATCATCATCACAGTTGTCCAGAATATAGACACGATTTCAGTCCAACCATGATGAAGCAGAGGTCGAATACAACTACTTTTGTCCAAGTCAAAGTTTTTACTTTATGACTTAAATGTTTTATGGATTCTAAAATCTTCTAGTGGCACACGTTCCCAGGCTGTGGTTAGTGAGGGTCCTTTGAAGTTACATACGTCATTGTTGAGCTCCTGTTGAAGCCATTGGTTTTGGTGCCAAAAGCTGCAAGTTGGACCAACCCCGATGTTGTCACAGGTAAGGTCACTTTGTGGGCCAGATTGATTTGACGCCTCAATCCTGTCCAAAGTGTAAATCTCAGTTTTAGTAACCTTTTGGGCTAAATGGTGTCCTGTAAGAGGATTGACTTTTTGTCTCTAGAGGTTGTGAACTTGTTTTACAAGTACAAAGCCAGAGCAGTAGAATGTGCAACATTTTTCAAACTTGAGTTGTCAAACTCATATTCATTGTCTGAGGCCAGCAGTTCACTAGAAGAACATTAAAGCTTAGGATTGTAGTGGTACATTTTGAAATGTCCACATTTTGAGTCAAAATACTATGAATTGGCACTGTAACTCCAGAGGATTGCCTTGGTGTTGTGGACACCATTAGAAAGATATCATTCAAATAGTTCTTATTTATTTTATAAATATCACTGCACTCCTTGCTACAGCTCATTCAAAAAAAAGTAGGCTGGCTGTTTTTACTTTTCTTTATTTTACTAGAAATAAAAATGTTTTTCCCACTGTTAGATAAGGCATTCGGGCAGGATGATCAGCAAGGGCCAAATCCATAGCAGTCTCCGGATATCAGTGAAGTTCAAGCCAAAGACACCAGGACCCAGGGTTATCACAAGAGTGTGTTGCCCTCACATCACGCAATAAATATAGCGCTATTAGGTGTTACTTCTTTAGGTTTATCCTTCATTTCTCTTCTCTCTGCTGCATATAACAGGAGCACCTGTGCAGGACTCTTCCTGAATGCATACTGCACTGTAACATGCAGAAATCAAGATGGTGTCGGGAGAGGATGCTGTTGTGTCTTCACTGCCTCAGTGAGGAGGCAGCGGGAGGAGTCAGTGGAACCCCCCCAAAATGGAAGAGGCAGAGAGGAGTCTCCATGAGCCATACTCTCGCGAAGTAGGTAAAGGGCTCCTCTTTACAATTTCAAGTAACTATAACTCATGCTCCAAAGTAACTATAACTCATGCCCTCGCCATGCACTGCTAATTACCTTACATATTACATCACTCATGACATGTTCCATCACATCATTGATATCATCAATGCAACATCTGAAATGACATCATGGATGACAACACTGTGCATGGCACACTTCCACAGGTAGGGAACAAAACTTTGTTCCCGTCCATGCAGAAATAGTGATAAATGATGCTCTTGCCTGAGTGGGAGGAAAGGTAAAGAGCTGGCTCAAGGCCAGCAACAGAATGGGAGCTTGCTGGGGAGCAATTTCAGATTATAAGGCCCTTGGGGCACCTCTGCTGCCCTAACTCATAAAAATAAAAAAGTGCAGCTGCTTGAGTGGGCACAAAGACAACCATAAATTTACAAAAACAGGGAAAAAACAAACGAGTGATTTGCCCAGGATCACAGGATGTTGCGCTAACGCTGCGACTCGAACCAAGAACCCCAGATCCTGAGTCGGCAACTCTGGCCGCTGCACCACATCCTCTCTCTGCAAATCATATAACGTACAAAAAGTATTATGTAGTGTCACTAATTCCATAACTACAAACATTCACACACAGGGCTGGTTCTTCAGGCAGGCCCTGTGTCCTCAGGCAGGCCCTGTGTCCTCCCTCTGCAAGCATCTGACCAGTGCTGTGCCTTCTGCCAAAAACTGCCATGATGAGGCATAGTGCCTGTCCTCTTGCTATCCCCTGTGACTGTCCAATCCAGGTGCATTCAGCCATGTGCAGCGGGTATCAGGTGCAGGGTTTAGGGAGTAGGTGGGTTAAGGGCCTAGCCTTCAGCCATGTATGGTGGGCCAACGGATCAAATTCCACAGACATCTGACACCTGCTCGACAACGGGGAAACAGCGGCTCTCATCCTCCTGGACCTCCTGGACCTCCTGGACCTCTCCGCAGCGTTCGACACAGTCTGCCACCGCACCCTAGTGCAACGCCTGAACAACGTCGGAATCCAAGAGAAGGCACTGGAGTGGATCATCTCCTTCCTCGCCGGAAGAACCCAGAGAGTCTGCCTCCCCCGTTCAGTTCCGAGGCCACCGAAGTCATCTGCGGTGTACCACAAGGATCATCACTCAGCCCCACCCTCTTCAACATCTACATGAGCCCCCTCGCAGCCATCGCACGCCAACACAACCTCAACATCATCTCCTACGCCGACGCCACCCAGCTGATCCTCTCCCTCACCAACGACCCCACAACCGCCAAAACCAACCTACATGAAGGGATGAAGGACGTAGCCGAGTGGATGAGGAACAGCCGCCTGAAACTGAACTCAGATAAGACGGAAGTCCTCATCCTAGGATCATCACCCTCCGCCTGGGACGACTCCTGGTGGCCCCCTGCCCTGGGCAACGCACCCAAACCAACGGACCACGCATGCAACCTGGGCTTCATCCTGGACTCCTCCCTCTCAATGACCAGACAAGTCAACGCCATCTCCTCGTCTTGCTTCAACATCCTACGCATGCTGCGGAAGATCTTCCGGTGGATCCCCACCGAAACCAGGAAGACGGTCACCCAGGCCCTCGTCACCAGCCAACTGGACTACGGCAACTCCCTCTACGCCGGAACCACAGCCAAACTTCAGAAAAGACTCCAACGCATCCAGAACGCCTCAGCTCGACTCATCCTGGACATCCCCCGACACAGCCACATCGCCGGACACCTGAGAGACCTGCACTGGCTCCCCGTCAGCAAGAGAATCACGTTCCGACTCCTCACCCACGCACACAAAGCTCTCCACAACCAAGGCCCCAGATACCTCAACGACCGTCTGACCTTCTACACTCCCACCTGCCAGCTACGATCGACCAACCACGCCCTCGCCGCCGTCCCCCGCATCCGAAGAGCCACAACGGGAGGAAGATCCTTCTCCTACCTGGCTGCCAAGACGTGGAACTCCCTACCCATCCACCTCCGCCTGACCCAAGACCACCTCTCCTTCAGGAAGCAACTCAAGACCTGGCTGTTCGAACAGTAGCGGACCCCCTCCCCTAGCGCCTTGAGACCCTCCGGGTGAGTAGCGCGCTATACAAATGCTTGATTGATTGATTGATTGATTGACCTGCTGTACCCTTGACCAGGGCCCCAACCTCTGCAGGAATTCATCCACTGCTGTGCACAGTCTTTGGTTGTATGCAATGGAAGTAGGGCAAATGGCTATAGGGTGGAGTCTGTCCATGGCTTGTACACACCATCCATGGGCAACCAACTATATGCAGCAGGGATGGAACTTCACCCTTGACAAGCATCTGACCCCTCCTGCACATAGAGTTTGGCCTCAGCAGGAGTAGAACACATCCTGCCAGATCCTGTTCCCCACTCTCCATGGGCATCTGAACACCACTGAGCAAAATATTTTGATATGCACATCTGGGTGGGCTGCAGGGTCATAGGATCATGCTTTGACAAGCTTCAAGGACCTCTTCTGGGTTTTAAGTTCCCTTAACCTGGTCCATGAACCCCTAACATGCTACCATGGGTCTGTGAATATTGTCCTGGTGTTGTGGTACCAGGAATGGGAAGCTTGCAGATACAATGGGATCAGGTTTTCATTTTGCTGTACCTGGGGTGATGCTCGGGCCTTCGGGGGATCTGGAGGTCTCATAAAACAAACTGCATTCTATTAAAAAACTTAACTTCATAGGGGCACTTTGGAAACACCCCCACATCACATGTGCTTGGGGGCCAGGGCATGCTCACTCTGCCCCATTATGCCCCTTTCTATTTTTAGTTTCACAATGAGGGGACTGAGTTTCTACTTCCTGTAATGTCAGCTGTAACATCTTCTCCTGATGATGTGGCAAGCCATTCCGATAGTTTCAGTACTCATGACCTTTTTGGAGATCTGTGGACCTATGAATCTTCCTTGAGCTAACGGTCTAGATATCTCTAAAATGTAACACATTCACATCTAACCCGAGCATCTTTTCAAACGTTCATTTCTTGAAATTACTTAATGTATATACACTAAGCTAATACAATCCCCATCCGTGAGTCAATTTCTACTTTTGTGCCAAATTTGATGTAATTCTGTTCAGCCATTTTTCTATGTGTTGAAAAGCAACAAACTTTATGTGAATTAAAATAGAAAATTGCACTTTTGGAAATCACCCTTTTCTTGGCCCCTGCTTCACGGTACTGCACAAAACTTGCTACAAATGCACAAAAGTGGATGACCGTTTCTTTAAAGTATTTTGCGGATTCAGCCAACTGCACCGTTGTTATTAAGAAAAACAAAAATGCTTTTCCTATGGCAAACTCCCGGGTCTCAGGTCTCAGGCAGACACACTGCTTCTCCAGCAAGGCATACAGCTTCAAGTGATGAACCTTCGCATCTGGGAAAGTGGCCATAAATTGCAGCAGCTCTTCACATACACTGTAGAATTCCCCCTTTCTTTGTTAGTGAAACAGCTTGGAACCAGATGGGAAGGTTTGAGCATCACTTTTATAAAAAGTTTCCAGATCGAGATATGAATCCACCACAGTTTAGGAACTGGTTTGGGGTTGTTCCTTTTCATAAGTTCCTTTTCTTTCTAGAGTGCAGAGAAGTCTTTGTGGAAGGTGAGTCTTCTCACAGCAGGTAGTGAGAGTACATTAGTACAATGAGTATGATGCTGCTCCTTGCTGTGATTAGTCTCTATGGATGGGCAATTCCAAGGAAGACAAAGGTACAGGACTTACCTAGAAACTTTTCTCCTTCTAACAATTGAATATGCGGACTCAACTTCATTTTCTTTCATCATTGAAACCCCTTGCTAAATAGGTAACATTGAATTTTAAAGGGCAGCCTTGTCCATCTACATTTAGGTTTTTGAGGCTACACCCTCCAGCTCAGATATGCAGGAAATCCTCTTCCACGGTCTTGACCAATACAAAATTGATTCCATTGGCATTGTTGTGTATATACACTCATAACCAACATGAAGTTCTGCGAGCCGGCACCATTCATGCAACACGTACTAGACATATGCATACACACATGGATGTCAGTGTAGGGTCTGAACAACACAGAATCAAACATAACAGGGTAGAGAATGTGGCCTAACCGCTAGGGTGGTCGACCTGGGAGCTGCGGAACCGGGTTCGAGTCTCGGCAGAGATGCTCAACATTCTGGGCAAATCACTTAATCTCCCCGTGCCTAACAAAAATGAATGTGTCCATCTGTAACGTGACTGGTGCTCATGTAAAGCGCTCTGATACCTCCGAGTCTACTTTGCGCTATATAAAACTTCACAAAAAAAAAACATGAGTGGTCCAGTACGCATCGTTCGTGCTCAGCTCTGTACAATGGAGAAAATATCTGTTCCCATGCTAATGATTCTTATAGTGTATATTGTCACCACCACTGATTATACATGTCCAGGGATCACATACAGTAGCCTTGTGTTGCAAAAGGGTACACTTTGGTGCTCCCCACTTAATCTCAGAGCTCGTCTCAATTTTGGTACAGGTCTCAGTGCATGCAAGGTTTTTGTGGGTGCTATGCCTAAAGAAAGTCAGGATACCAGCTTCATTGGAAGTTTTGTAACTCAGGGAAGTGCACTTCTCTGTAACAGTCCTAATAAACTTTCAGGGAGAAAGGGAGGCAATGAGAGAGAGAGAGAGAGAGAAAGAGAGAAAGAGAGAGAGAGAGTCATAATTATAATTACAGTGCATGTGTAACGTTAATTCTGGATATTTTATGTGAACATTGCAGGTAGGGCAGCACTATTTGTATATGAACACTTGGTTCATTTCCCTTGAATGGGCTAATGCAATGCTGTTGCATGGCCCTGCTACAATCACAACCTGGCATAACAAGACAAGCATTTTATTATGCAAACCTATTGAGGAAAGTGTTACGTAGTAGCAATGATTTTTTCCTCAGGAGGACAATGATAATTCTCAAAGGTCAACAACTGTGCATTGGCTTAAGGAGAAAAGACAGTAAAATGCATAGAAACAACAACAACAATAAAGGTAAGAATAAAAACAGAGATAAGAAAATCTTTTCATTCTTGTTTTCAGTACACATCATTGGAGTGTGGTTCAATCTTAAAGCAAATTAATTATGTGATGGGTTTTTTCTGAATCCCTTTAATGGCTTCAGGGCAAGACCCACACATCTAACTTGAAACAAATTTGTGGATACTAGTCTGAGCAGAATAAAAAGTCAAACGTGAGTAACGCAAGTTCAACCTCAAACATGTCTCTCAGTACTTACATGTTCATGCATATGCCTCTATAAGACGACATAAATGTGAGAAATCAGGACATGTTTGCAGTTTTCCCCCACTTTTTATCCCCTATTTAACCAATAGATGCTGGTTTTCTGACTCTGACGGTGCCCTGGGCTTTGCTAACCAGACCAAGGGTCTGTGCTCTGACTAAAAGTACATGTAATTAGGTCTAATTACAATTGGTACTGACAAACCCTGTAAGTCCCTAGTAGAAGATAGGGCTAGGGGATTCAACCTACCTATCAGTCACTAGTATATAATAGTGCATGGAGTTTTAGAGGCCCAGTAAAGTTCCTGCACTTGTGTGTGTTCGCTGCTGTGGTGCCTGCTGTCATTTTGCACTGCAGATCTGCTTTTCCGGTGGTCTTCACCTTAAAAGTCTATGCAAATTAGACTTTGGATTTAAAGGTACTTCCAAAGTCTCAAACTACCTTAATGTTACATATAAGTCAGCCCTAAGGTCTCCGGGGTGCCTCAGGGGTAGGGTGCCTTGTACCTATAAGCAGGGACATTACAAATGGAGAGGGAAAAACTGCCAATTCCATTTTCCCCATTGTAGTGAATGGCTCCATAGGCTAACATTGTAATATTTTACCTAATTATAAATATTGATAGGAGTCATGTGAAAATATACTTCAAGGTATTTAATTAATAGTTGAGATAAATCCAACAACTTGCCATCGTTAGATTTCATACCTATTACAGAAAATAAGTTATCAAACATTTATTTTCTGTGAGCCAAAGTCCAGCCTTTCAGCTGCTCTCTCCTGATTGGCCAGCCTGTGCCCAATACATTCTTACTCATTCATTTGTGACGTCTTCTCTGGCTTGCGCTCTTATAACTTCTGATTTGCATCGTAAAGCACTCTTATGACATTAAGACATGGTGTGCTACAAAATTAAATAAATAAATGACAGAACAATTAACATTAATACTTTTAGTTCTCCTATTGTTAGTATTGTTACCAGTACCTCAGGACCAACTGGTTCCAGAAGTGTTCAAAGTACACATTCTACCAGTGATGTGATGAATTGTCATTTGTGATGTCGTTTATGACAGCATGAGTGAAGTCATGATAAGCATATTGAGCTGAGATATGGTTTGTGCAAATAACCAAGACTAGACAATTTCTATAGTTTCTAGGTTTTGGTTCCTAATCATATATTTTTACTTGGATTTTTGAAGATTTTTACCCTACATTGTTGTGTTATGAACAACAGAAACAATAACTTACAGTCAATAAGGTCTTTTCACTGATCATTTTATATCATGATGAACCCAATTGCAATGTTTTTATATCCCATTACTCCCAAGCATCCATTCTGCCATCCTCAGCAGAGAATCACCATTGAGCGATTACCTACCCAGGGCTGAATACACATTTTATTCCACCACTGTGCCACTTTCCCACAAGATTAACAGCAGCAAGCACAGGAGGCTTAAAGAGAGAGAGGAGGGGGCGGTAGAGAGAAAGCGATCAGAGAAGGAGAAGGGAGAGAGAATAGAAAAAGCAGGAATGAATGATTGAAAGAGAGACATAACGTGAGGAGACAAAGGAAGAGGGTCAGCTTGGAATGGTTTTGCCAAGGCTGCTTTTGTTTACCCAGTCTGGTTCTGTGTCAAACTCACTATGTGCTAAATACAATTTGCACAAGGCCATTGTCTGTGCACTGGGTAGGTTGGCTGCAGCTTCTGACATGTGGCTGAGCCCTGACCCCCAACCTCTAGTGTGTCCAACAACCACTGTCTATGGTTCTTGACTTGACACAACCTACTTGCACCCAACCAACTCTGCAGAAGCCCCACATCAAGGTTGACCATGCCAGGCTCTGTGCCAGCCCCTACCAACCCAAAATAGATGAACACTGATTTTGGCTATGTGTAGCATGCTCTAAGTGCATGCACACACAATTCTGGCTGCATTTCTAAGTTTTCAGTAAAGAAATAAGTTATACAAAATATAATGTTTAAAGATAGTTGTGGATCTAGCCACCAATTTACTACACACTTGGATGTGGCTCGGAAAATCCAATGCAAAATGTTCCCATGTGACCCACAAATCCAAATGGTTATTAGAGATTCACTCATAAACAGCTGTTTTTATTTCAGGGGCAGGATTTCACCCTCTGTTTCCCCCATGATACTTTTCACGGAGTTATGTGATGTCGCAATTCCCCAAACACCATCACAGGAATTCCTGAGGATTCCTTAGGTCCCTATGTCCCATTGCTCTCTAATAATTCTAATGGATTACCTTCCAGGTATGGAATCCCTCCAGAATTTTTTCTGACTAGATGATCAGGTCAAAGCGAGACAAGATGGCGACTGACTAACAGTTACCTGTCGGAGCTCCACCGGTCCGACCCCTAAGCTGATACCTACAAGAACTGATATGCTCCAAAAACGCTGAATACTACTTGAATTTTCATCGGAGACGTAACCGCCAACTGTTCTCACCGTATGGAGCAGGAGGGTTGCGTCAGGATCACCGTGGTATCAGCGTGGTTTAAGGTTCGGAAAGGGTGCTGTGAGATACAGAGACGCCCGACCGGAGCGTCAGCGAAGATTCATTCGACTCCAGCATCCTCGGCCTGTACTGCCCTGCGGCGGCTCTCAACTGAGCGCAGCCTCAACGTGATCCTATCGACCTTCCACCGGCTCGTGGCCAGCCCAGACACGAAGAGAAGCCGACGTGATCCTATCGACCTTCCACCGGCTCGTGGCCAGCCCAGACACGAAGAGAAGCTTCCAGCGTTACAGCCGGTCCCTGCACCGAAACCGGAGACAGATATTTCACCCCCTGGAGAAAGAAGACAAGCAAGTTAAAATGACGGGGCGAGGAGCTAAAACTGTTAAAGGTAAAATCATTAATGTAGCCTCCCCTGTCGCTACCGAAACTGACACTCAGCCAGGTCACCCCAGAACATCAGAAGTGCCACAGAGGCGCCCAGAAACCCGAGGGGCTAAAAGCAGAGAGCAAATAGAAAGGGGGAAGTCTCCAGAGCAAGCTGACTTAATGACCAAGCAAGTAAAGAAACTACAAGTAAAAAAAAAAAAACATGCTGATTCTACCCAATTGCCCAGCTCTCAGCCGCTAATTTCAAATATTTTTGGTTCTATCGAGGGGAAGACTTCCAACGCTGAGCTTTCTGGGGGGTCACCACCTGAGGGCCAGCTAGGCAAGTCCCTGGAAGACGCTGGGACCGGGCTTCAAGAATCCCTAGCCTCTTTACCGATGGCTCAAGAAACTCCAGACTCAAACTCAGATCTAACTATAGCCCCAATCATAATAAGCTCTGCACTACAAGTCAACTCAGGCAGCGACCGCAACCGGGGCCCAGCTTTGGATGGTACCAATGCTACTAATGTAGGCACAGAGCAAGCAGACAATAGCCCCTCAGCGGATTTCTCGAACCTAGACATAGGCACTGCCGAAAGGGAAAAGGATTCCACGGTTAAGGAGACTACGAACTCGATTAACATCCCACAAGGGAACCCAGCTGAATCAGCGCATCTGCAGGCAAAGACACCCGACAAAAAGGGCAATATTCATTCTGCAGCCGATGAGTCTGAGATGTATGAGACTGGGCTATCCACATGTAGTGATGGAGGGAGGCATGACTGGGGGAGCAGCACAGACTCAGAAGCTCTATGGTAAACCGCGGCACAAAAAGAAAAGTTGTTGGGGAAAAAGAAAAGGCAAAGTAGACGCAAGAGTGGGGGGACCTCGGATCAAGGAAGCAATTCCGAACTCAGGTGGGATTATTCATCTTCCCAGCTAGCGTCTCCCGCAGAATGTACGGTATGCTCAGGTGGCAACTCTGCACTTAAAGCTGTTGCGGGGGGCAGCAAAGCCAGAAGCAAGGATGACCCCACCCTTGCAGAAGTTCTACATTCCATCAAGAGCTTCCAAGAAGAAGTTAAGTCGGACAATAGGAAAAATCGGCAAGCCACACAAAAGGTACAAGGCGCAATAAGGAAAGTGGGTCACACCTGTGCAGAGATTGCTGACAGAATGTCGTCAGTGGAGGTACGCACGGAGAATCTCGAGAAAGATGTCTCCTCCCTGAAAGTGCAGGGAGATGAGCACGAAGGCATAATTAAGGATTTAATGCTGAAGCTCGAGGAACAAGAAAACAGATTGCGACATAACAACCTTCGCTTTCTTGGGATCTCGGAAGGGGTGGAAGGGAGTGATCCCAGGGCCTATATGATTACACTTCTTAAAGGGGCATTTCCTGAGCTGCAGTCTTGGGACTGGGAGAAAGAGATACAGCGTGCCCACCGCTTCCCACTAACACCTTCCAAACAACTCCAGTCTTCTACGCAGTATCCGCGTACTATGCTAGTGTACTTTGGTAACTTTCTCCTACGCCAGACACTATGATCTAGCAAGGGCAACAAGCAAGAGAGAGTTCAATGGAGTCACTTTTTTCACTAGGCCTGACTTTGCCCATGCCACAGTGGAGCGAAGGTGGTGATTAAGACACCTCTTTGCCCCTCTCCAACAAATAGGAGCAACGGTATATTTACAGAACCCGGCACGTCTAAAAATTATCTATAAGGGGGTCACGCGCAGCTTCACTTCTGAAATTCAGGCCCAATCTTATCTCCAGGAGATTACAGAGTCTACAAAGGACACAAATAAGCACTAAAAAAAGTCTAAGACTCAAGGGTCAATGCTATCAAAAGAATGGCGGTTACTAAAAGAGGGAAAATATATTTAGGGGTATTCTAAAGCATGGGTAAATGAATATAAAAGAATTTCAGCACAGAGGGTGTGTTTAGGTTAGGATGGGGGTCGGATCGGGGGGTCACGGGGTTCTGAATGCTCAGATGCCCTCACCCTGGCTCTTGCAGAGCCAGGTAGTCTCAGTGATAGGTGGTGGGTCGGGGGGTTTCAGTGGGGTGGGGGAAGGGGCAGGGAGGGGGAATGGGTTGGCACCAAGAGTAATGGCTCGAATTTGTTGTTCTTATCTGGACCGAGGGTATGTGAACTGGAACAACTTTACGGTTTGAAATGAGTAGCTTACGTATAGCAACTGTCAATGTGTGTGTCCTAAACGATCCAAAAAAACGTCGTAACACTGCAGTGGCGCTTCGATTACTTAGAGCTGATATCCTATGCCTTCAGGAAACACATATTGATAGAACACAAATTCACCTTTTAGACTCGCTTGGCTTTACAGTAATAGGGGCTACAGCACAAAGCGCCCGGACACGGGGGGTTGTAATAGTTACTGCCAAACGCTCACTTCAATTTACACACACATCAGCTGATCAAAATGGGAGGTGGGTTATTACGGAGTGCCATAGGGAGAAAGGTGATTCATTTACCTTATGTAGGGTATACGACAGTATTGTTGATGACCCCACAATCTTTGAGTATTTGAATAAGGAATCCCACCAGGATTTTGCGATTTTATGATTTGCAAAAAGATCACAACATTGGAACTTTTGTCAAAATTTCACAATTTTAACAAAGGCTCCCGCAAAATCATTAAAAAACCTTTTAAAACTACTGTGCTGGGTCAGTAAAAGGCAGGTGGGCAGAAGAGAGGTATTTATATTCTCTCTCCTGGTGTGCATAGTGTTTGACAGCACAACAAGGTAGAGCTGGCATCCAGGAACCACAAAATGGACCACCACTGGCTTGTATTCGCCACTTCCCCGTTGTATTTTAAATCTTTCTCACCCCTCCCCTGTCACCTTTTTTCCAGCCCACCAAGCACCCATGCAGTTTACTATTCCCTACTGTCCCCTGTCATATATTCTAGCAGTGTGCCCCTCCTCCTTCTGCACTAGCCTCAAGCTCCAAGTAGCATCAAATGTATGCTGCTGATGGAAGCTGGTAAATAGCCCCCTCCGCCCTCCTGCTGCCTTACATTAAAATCAGAGGAGGGTGGAGAAAGCCACATTAACAGCTCCCTGCAGCATAATGTATTTAACTCCAGTAAGAGACATATCAGGATAGTGACAAAAAGAGTGCAAATTTTAAATTTAAATCTGCACTTTCTCTTGCATAAGACATCCCTCTTCCCAGCTCAGACTTGCTGTGCAGTGCTGGTTTACTGGTTGAGCTTTTTTGGCCACACTTTTATTGTTTTATGGCTGCAAAATTGGGAAACTAGTCTGCAAAGTCCTAGGGGGTCTGCCTGCAGTTGACACATACACTAACATAATGGGAAAACTGAAATTCCATTGACAATATTTTGTGGCAACCCTTTGGTAGTCATTTGTCTTGTGTTGCATTTGCATGTGTGTGTCTATAAAAAAAAACACCATGATGATTTCTGTCATGGGGTGTAGAAGCAGCCCAAGAAGGTAATCTCTGGGATTACCTCTTTGCCTGGATAAGAAGGTATGATGGGAGTTGTCACCACTACAAAGGGTTGAAGGAAATCCACATAATTCATTTGGCAGATCATGCATATGAAGCAGGCTGGTGGTGGAATTCCAAGGAGTATACTGTGCATGGATGAGTGGGAGACCACATGGTATGAGCTGACAAAGAAGCAAAGCCACTTCAATTTAGTAGTGTGACTGCCTACAGCTATATAAGCTCTGCTAGCGATGTATAATAATATGGTCTGTTATAGAAATCAAACTTTGCATAGTATTGTGAGAAACCAGGACCTGTTTGCAGTTTCCCCTCACTTTTCTGCTACCATTTCGACTACTAGATGCTAGTTTACTGATGCTGATTGTGCTCTGGGCTCTGCTAACCAGATCCAGGACCTGTGCTCTGATTAAAAAGTACATGCTTATTAGGTATAGTTATGATTGGTACTGGCAACCCACCTGTGAGTCCCTAGTATATGTTAGGGCATGTAGGTCTAGAGGTCCAGTAGATTTAATGCACTTAAGTGTGCACTACTGTGGTGCCTGCTGTCATTTTAAAAGGTAGTCCTGGCTTGCAGGACACTTTCAAATTGAAATTGTATGCAAATTCGACTTTATAAATAAAGGTACTTTCAAAGTCTGAAACTACCTCATTGTTACACACAAGTCACCCCTAAGGTCCCCCCTAGGTGCCCCAGTGGTAGGGCGCCTTTTAACTATAAGCAGGGACATTATAAAATATGCTTTATAAACCCTGGTTTGGGGAAAATGGGCTCTTTATTTTTTCCCATTGTAGAAAACAAGTTACATAGGCTAAAATGGAAAAATGTATTCAAGTATAAATATTGACAGGAATGAGCTGGAAATATAATTAAAAAACGTAAAATAGTAGTTATGATAAATCCAATAACTTGCCACTGTTAGATTTATAATAACTTTTACACAAAACAAGTTATAGAACTTTCTTTTCTGTTAGCCAAAATCCAGCTTTCCAGCTCCCATCTGCTGATTAGCCAGTCTCTGTCAGGCTGAGCCAAGCATTCCTAATGAGGTATGAATTGACCTGCAAGAGAGACAAAGGATTTCCTGCAGCTGCAGAAGCAAAAAGCAGGATGGGGGTGGAGTGACCAAACTGGTCTTCAAAGGGACAATGACACTTTAGGACAGCAACCCCCAGACACACAGGAGCCCCTGTAATTAGTGAAGGGGCTGTAAGGGGAGTGTTAGAGAATCTTAGCCACACAATTGGGTTAGCTTCACTAGACCTAACCCTCCAGCAGGGAGTTTCTCTATCTTGGATTTTGGAAGAATAGTGCTTTCTGGGACAAGAATATGGTACATATTGGAGGAAGTGGTCATACCTAAGGGTGGCACTCTGCATCCCATTAGCCAGGGGTGGTCCCCTGCTTAACGCCCAGGAACACTGAATAATTGTGGGAGAGTTGCCAAGCAACTCATATTTACTGCCTGACACATCAAAGAGAAGAAAAACTGCACTGCTGGAACACTGATCTGCACCCAAAGGACTGCACTCTGAAGGACTCTGCTGCACAATCTGGTACTACAGCCCTAATGATTTTGTCTGGTTTCACAAGGATTAAGAAGTAGACTTCCTGAAAGCTACAAGTTAACAAAGCTTACCTCATCTCCACCATGAAGTCCTCATCCTGGAGTGCATCCAGTGGACTTTTAAGGATTTGACCAGTGCATTGTGGGAATTGTAGTCCCAACATCCCAAGGACCACATCAAAGCTTTTATACCCTTGGATTGGTGCTTTGGACACTTTAACACACAGGAAGAGGTTCCAGACGTTTGGAGAAGTGAAGAGCAACTTTTTGAAAAAGCTCCATATATTGAATGCACATCAAGAAGTATACTTGTTCAATGATGTCTGTTAGCGTTATATAGAAAAGTAGCATTGTCAGTAAAAAATGGAAAACATGGTGTCTTTAAAGTGCAAAGTAGGTTCTCATACCATATCTTTTTTTGCTCTAACACAGGTGATTGTGTGTGACTAACAAATTGTACCATAGCGTATTACTTTTACAAATCACCCACAACAATAAACAGTACCAGGGCTGCATAAAGGTTCTATTTGTAGACATGTGTCTTTGCTCCAGCAACGTATAGATATAGTCATGGTTAACCGACCTAACATGTTGATAAACATTAGGCACATGCAGTAGAAAAGTGTCATTTGTATTGTTTTAGGGATTCTGTGCAAACACAGAACTATGCCTAGAATTATGGGACCTTAGTATATAGGGACTGAGTCATCCTACCACCTTAGTCCCCATGAGCCCAGGACTGACTAGCTATAGTGACTCACTTGCCCTCATACTTACTCACAGAGGAACAAGTGATTAGACACCCCTTATTCTCCCAGGAATCGCGGTTGCAAGATACACCCTTTCACTCACACTCTTATACTTGTCCACAATTAGATCTGACAGAGACACAAACTATATTTATTTTAACTAACGTGCTCTAGTATGCAGTATACATGCCACAATAAGCAGAAAAATGCACAACACAAATATGGTCAGCAAAGTAGTCCGTAAATCATAAAAGGAGCTGTCATAGTGAATGACAGCGTAGCCTAACCTCCCTTGTATTGAAGCAAGATGATTATATATTAGAAGATCCTTTAACGTTATCTGCAGACCCCATACCTTAGTCTATAGATGCTAGTTCCTCAACATAGGTGCTGTCATGCTCTTCTCCCTGGAAAGGTCCCTCTCCAAGTGTCTGCTACCTATCCATGTATTACAATAAGACCAAAGTACGTATTACCAAACAACAGCTGCATCTGTATGTTTTGTCTAGGTGCTAGGGCCTGACCAGAACAGAATAACAATGGGCATTGTTGTTCGACCTTGTTCAAAATGTTCA
Source organism: Calotriton arnoldi (assembly GCA_963921515.1). Taxonomy (NCBI): domain Eukaryota; kingdom Metazoa; phylum Chordata; class Amphibia; order Caudata; family Salamandridae; genus Calotriton; species Calotriton arnoldi. Next base: position 62,683 of record CAWUFW010015857.1, on the reverse strand, counting down.
GACTAAATCCAAGGAACCTGCAAAGCGTGAACACAGAAGTAGGTTCTCATGTGAAAATATCACAAGAGGCATTTGCAAAATAAACTTGCGCAGTAACGTGCGCAAAGCAGCGTACAGTCTGCAGCGTGCTCATGATAACTTAGGGAAGACCACAATGTCATCATGGGCCACGTGACAGTATGCTGTTCATTGAAGACACCCACTTGAAAACAATTACTTGTAACACATTATATTATTTTCAAGGAAATAAAAAAACTGTTTGTCAAAAGTAAATCTATTTATTTTGAATGTGATTAAACCAAAGAGGTACCTCCTCTTGTTAGGAATATTAATATTTTAAACACAATTTTGAAACAATAAGTTTGAAAATTACTACTTTCTTTATAAAAATTCTAACAGAAACCAAAACCTAATATAAAATGAGTGTGTGCCTCTATTCATCTCGGTTACATGCACTTTATTTTAGAAGAGGGGACCAAAGGATCACAATGTTGTGCTGTAGATGCAGACCTCTCTCTAGGGTGTATTGGAAACACTTGCTGGGCTGATGGTGAAAAAGTGGATGGAGAGGAGAGTAGCTGCTAGCACTGCCTAGAGGTGGCCCTATATGTGCATATTTGCTTGTGTCATGGTTCCCTCTGTAAAGAAAGGCTGAATGTAGCAACCGCACCGGTCCCTCGCCAAACATGTTTCTAAATGGTCAGAAAGCTTGGACCAATCAGTGGTCAGATCTCTGTTGGCGCTTTGGTCTGTCAGATCATATTAAGTGTCATTTTAATGCATTGACAGGCGGAAGATCTTTTTTCTTTCTGCTGAACCCTCACCAGCTGCCCCTGGGATTCAGAAACAAATTGCAAGCATGTACTCAATGTCTGGTTAGCACTTATAAAGTTTTCTGACTGTGCCTGCAGGGTGACATAATTGGATTTTATCACTGCCACTCTTCTAGAAAGTTGTTAAAGAGTTTGACTTGCTGCACTGGTGGTGGTTGGCATAGATACAATGTCCCCAGCTGCCATAATGTGTTCAAAATCCTCTGACAATGGGCCTCATTCATTGTTCCTCCTCTTCCTGGAACTGTACAGAAAAGATAGGTGTTTCTAAGGACATAGTTGAAGTTGTCAAGGCCAAACTGCATAGTTGAAGTTGTCAAGAAGTAGTTACAGAAATGAGTTGAAAGTGACCAAATCTGACATTGAAAGGCAGATCTTCTAGTTTGAGGTGAAGGGATTGATCACAGCAGATATTGCCACAGTGACATTGTTGGATACCTTCATTTGTACATAGCTGGTTACATGAATAAACAATTATTACTGATTATAATCATTTGGAGGCAGCATGATTGCCTCCAGGTCTAAGTTTGGCATCCACATTGGGTAAAGGCACTTAAAGATTCACAAAATGATAAAAAGCTTTAAAACTACACTTGAAGCTCAGAGCTGACAATGATTTTCATTCATTCATTCATTATTTTGCTGTGACGTTATGTGACACACCGAGCACAGTCAGAGTACAATAAGACTGATATGAAGATGTCAGAATAAAGGGAACATTAAACAATGTTAATGTTAATGTATTGAGATTTCTAAAGAGCACAACTACTCAAAACAGTGTCTTGGTCTTGGTGCTAAACGATATATGCAGAGAAAAAAAGAGAGATGACCGCTATTGCATGAAGAACCATGTCTTCAGCTTTTTCTTAAATAATGCTTGATTATTTATCTGCTACAAATCGAAAGGGAGATTGTTCCAACCCACCACCACCTTTAGCCAGACGAATCCTGGTCAGATGGTTATTGGAGGAATGTAATACTCTTACCAGGTTATAGTAGGCAATTCTGGCAGATAAGTAATCAGGTCCTGAATGATGAAGCGGTCTGTGCATTAACAGAGAGGTCTTGAAAAGAATCTGTTTTTCCATGGAGAGCCAGTGCAAATTATACAGATGCATAGTAATGTGCTCTAATCTGAGAAGACCAAGAGCCAGCCTAGCCCCACATTTTAAACAGTCTGAACTCTTCTCAGCAGGGATTTTGGCAGGCCAGCATATAGTGTATTGGCATAGTCCAACCTGGACACAACCAAAGCCAATACCACTTTGATCCTAGTTGGAACTGAAAGGAAATGCAGGAATTTTTGTTTGCCATACATAAAATGCCAAAGCAGAAGCCTACCACAGAGATTATTTGCTTTTAGAGAGACATTTTATTATCAAATATGATGGGCAGGTTTTTGTACAGGGTCTACTTGGAAAGGCACGTAAATTCTTGAGAGATAAATTGGATTACCAATGAGGACACATTTTTACATTTGCTAGACGTTTTGAAAACATGCAGTGACAAAGATGCAATGAGATAAACAAGCTAAGAAAGGAAGTCTATCTTAGTGACTTTAGCTCTGACACAGGCTCCGAATGGGAATCGGAGAGATCGTCTGGGGACAAAGGTGGTTCTTCTCTACAGGAAGAGTTCTATTTTTTGTGCAAGGACAGAAGAACAGACCACAAACCGAGGAAGCAACAGTACCATCAAAAAAGTGCAGGAAACGTAGAAGACGGGGACAACGGAAGAGATAGGAGTTTCAAAGGATGGAATACACGCAGCACCCAGAAGTGAGGGAAACAAGAAATACAGTAATAAATTTGACTAACTCTCCACTTTCACAAACAGATGATGAAGTACTGTCTCTTGGCCTTTCTTTATGTCCAATTTTGGGGTTTGATTATACTCATTTCAGAATTGATTTATTTAAATTTGTCAGGAAGTTGAGACTTAAGAAGTTTTCCATGCACAAAGCAACCCAGAGATCTTACAGGACAAGTGAGTTGGGCGGCCATGAGATTTTTCAGGTTTCCGATCTTAATTACCTAAGGGGTCTTGTGTCATTGGAAGAAATGGGTGCTGAAACTAGCTTTAGTGATATACAACTAATGCATGATGCTGGGATTTGTGGGAATGAAGGTGGGGTTACTCACTTTAGAGTTAAGTCAAAGTTTGTTCCACCAACTTCACATGATGGTATTGAAGTGTTCTCAGATTTAATGCCAGTGGAACTAAGAAAATTACAATACAAGAAAGAAAAATGAAATCAGAACAAAACTTAGACAAGAAGAGACTTTTATCGTCCTTTGGGACAAACGTATGTTTGCTACAAGTAGATACAACTCCTAAATTTGTGAGTAATCTAGAAGAGGATTATCAGCAATGGGAAAGTTGGATCACACAGTCACTAGATGCATGCATTCCCAAAACTAACTCCAGACCTAAAACACATACAAGACAAGCCCCTTGGTACAATGGCAAGAAATTAGAAAGAAACTCGAGAAAGGAATTTGACCAGCTTCAATCAGATCCTATCACAACGAAATAAAGAAAACGCAGGCCATATAATTTGAGGAAATAATCACTCAGGATTTGAACTCCCCAGGAGAACTATTTAGAGTGGTTAAAACCCTATCCACTCCACTTGATAGTAACACCATTCCCCAAGCCACAAAAGAACGATGCAACGATATAGCATCCTTCTTCCACAAAATAGTGACCAGTATTTATAATCAATTCCAGATCAATCCCGAACCTGCGCTAAGGGAGGTAACTAAGGGCAGGGATCTGCCACCGCCTCCAATTCTAGCAAAATTCCCTATGCTTGACAAAGAGACAATCTTTAATCTTATAAAGGCAACGAAATCCGGATCTCCAATAGATCCTGCTCCCCCACATACCTTATCCAACGTGGCAGAGGTCATATTACTGTCACTTATGGAGCTTCTTAATCTCTCACTAGAGGTGGGCTTGGTCCCTAAGCAATGGAAGCATGCAGTAATTAGGCCACTATTTAAAAAACCTCAGCTAGATCCAGAAATCCTCACAAGCTTACGACCCATCTCATTACTCCCGTTTCTAGGAAACGTACTAGAGAAACATGTCAATCGGACATTAGCAAACTCTCTGGAAATTAACAACATTCTTTATCCAACCCAGATGGGCTTCTGTACCCACCATAGCATAGCATAGCATGAAAGCAGCACTTCTGGTGGTCACAGGGGATCTCAAAGCTATACTGGATAATGGAGGCTCAGCCGCCATCCTACTACTGGATTTAAGTGCGGCACTCAACATAGTGGATCACAAGATCTAAGAGATAAACTTTGGGAGGTGGGAATTCAGGGCAAAGCATTAGATTGGCTCACCTTATATCTGGAAAACAGATCCTAGCAAGTCATTGTCAAAGACTGCCTCTCTGACAGCTTTCCAATGATTGTGGTGTCCCTCAGGGATCGTCTCTCAGCCCCAGGTTGTTCAATATATATGTGCGCCAGCTTGCCACCTTAGTGCAGGACTTTAACCTGTCAGCGGTCTCCTATGTGGATGACACCCAGCTGGTTGTTATTCTTACAAAGGCCCTAATCCAGGAAATAAAAATTTGGTACCCTGTTTGGATAAACTGCGCCGCTGGATGTCAAGCTGCCGCCTAAAGCTGAATGGTGATAAGACAGAATTAATGATTCTTGGAAACCAGGCCATACACAGACCTCTGATCAGCTGGCCTGTTGACAATCCCCCCCCCCGTTCCCAAACCAGTGATAAACAATTTGGGAATCTGGTTGGACAATTTGCTAGCAATGGACCACCAAGCAAATAAATTGTCTGGCATCTGTTTCTCTTTACTCCAAATGCTCAGGAAGATTTATTACTCCACTAGGAAAGAAACTTAAAGTCAAATGCAGTTTAAAATGTACAGAATTTGTAGTTTATATATTGACATGCCCTTTCTCCAAGAATTACGTTGACAGTACAATTTTGCCTGCTCACAAACGTATCCTTAAACATCTGAGGGCGATAAAGATCAAAGAGAACACCTACCCAATTGCAAGATATTTTCACATGGTACACAATGGTGACCATAAACTATTGACATACAGTACTGTAGACAATGTACCAAAAAACGCAAGGGGAGGGAACAGAGAAAAAGAATTGAGGAAGCTAGATTCCAGGTACATCTTGGAAATGGATATCAGGGAGCCATAAGGGCTTAATGTAGATGAAGAATTATATGTACACTTATAAATAGCATCGATTTTCAGTTTTATTATATTTCTTGCAGCCAGAGCCTATGATTTTAATGGTTTACAATTAAGTATTTTCTATCATTGTGTTTTATTTCAGGAAAGGACAGCAAACAAAATACAAGGTTAGAGGTGTCAATACATTAAGTTGAGAGTAGACAGCTCTTAGGTGATTGTGAAAATATACTTCTTTCTTTTTTTCTATCTATCTTTTTGTTTATTGATAATTCCATTTACCTCCTACTATTGGAATATGGTCTTCAAGCAACAAGTGACACTCTGTGGTGGAAAATATAAGCCCTCTGGGGCTGAATTAGTGATACAAAATATGTTTAAAGAGTGTTTAATGATTGTTTTGAAGTTAGTCGATTGCCCTCTAGGGCGAGAATATGTATCAATAGGACAAAGCAATTAATGAATTGGAAAACTCGAATGAACATTGATAAACAAATGATTGATAAGTGTTTTATGAAATATTAATCCTTTGAAGCTGTTGAACCTTTAGGGTGAAAGGGTAACATTGCCAGTAAAGTCCACTTCGGCGAAATAAAACATTAGTCAAAACATGATATGGTAATTAATTAATTATTGATGTATTTCATAAATAAACCACTATGCTGGCAAGTTACCTTCCACACTTTAAGTAATGAAAGTTGGTGCCTTGAAATGGTGTGAACAGAAACATGTTTAAAAATGGCAGCTAAAATACTAGCACTTTGAAAATAAGTCTTGTTGCAGTCCTTTCCTGCTCTTTTTGTATTTGGTAATCATGTGACCTATGGGGTAAATACTGCACCAATACACAACATCTACAACGTGACCAAGGTGCATTAGCACTGAAAGGCGTAAGCTTCCTCTAAATAAAGCATAATTGGATACAGCAGCTCTGGAGTGCAGCAGTTTCTCTTGATTCTAGTGGGAACTGGTTCAATACCAACTCCCATCTTCCCCGATAAAATAAAAGCAGATAAAAGGGGGAAAATGCTTTTGTCATCTATTGAAGCAATTAATGGCGTTATAATAAACGGGAGAAAAGATGGCAATATTCCGGCGGCATACACTAGACTGGGTCCAACTAAGTCATCAATAATAGATTATTTTATCTGTAGTTTAGATTTATTTCCGAAGGTCCAATCGCTTTCCACTCAACATTCCCACGAAAGTGATCACGCATTACTTTCTGTAGAAATTGACATCTATATTCAGCATACTTCTCCGTGGTCACTCCGTTCTTTTGAAGGGCGGGCAGTCGTAGATCACAAAACAGGAAGGATACATTGGAATTCCAAAACAATTAGTAAAATAAATCATACAATCTCCCAAGATCTGCTAACATCTGCAAATAAAATAGGCAATCCAATAAACAGATTTGAAGCTACTTTACAATCGGTAGTTGCCTCTCTCCAAGGAAATACTGCGAGACGTGAAAGCGTTAAAACATGTCATAGGGGAAAACTAGTGGATAATAATGCTCGACAATTAAATAAATTGACTAGAATTCAATTTCGCTCTTTCTATGTGATAAGACAAGGAGAAATAAGGAAACTGAAAAAACTCCTCCAACGGAAAAAGGAGAAAGAAAGACAAGCTCTAAGAGATCGAGTCTGGGTCGACATCCAGTTAGCAGTAAAACACAAAAATAATAAATCATTCTGGAATATAATCTCTACACAGATGGGGATACGAAAATCTGCTCAAGCGACACCAGTATCATCATCTGACTGGGAAAAGTATATTCTAAGGCTTTATAAATCTAATCATCAGTATCCCATCTTCCCTGGACAGGAGCAAGCACTGAAGAATTAACCTGAGCAGGAACCAATGAAAATTTCAGCCTCACAAATCTCTATTCTGATATCCTCTGCCAGGTCATCAGCAGCGATGGGACCAGATAAGATCCCAATTAAAGTTTTACAAAAAAACGCTGACGACTGGGGTAAATTCTGAGCCCCACTCTTCCGACACTGCCTGAAAAGTGGGGAAATACCAGAATCTTGGTGAGGGAGTGTGGTGGTTCCCCTCCTAAAAAAAGGCACAAGAATTAATCCTGCAAACTATAGACAAATAGCCCTTATTGACGCCACCGGTAAGATCTTTGCTGCTTGCGTTTTGGAACACTTAAAAGACTGGGCTTTTTCGAGAAAAGTGATCCCCATGTATCAGGCTGGGTTTCGCCCAAAGCATTCTACATTGGACAATATTGCTGTATTCCAAACAGTGCTTGATAAGTTTGTTAAGTTAAAAGCTCAGATTTTATATTGTGCTTTTATTGATTTTTCGACTGCGTTCGATAGCGTAGATAGATTGACACTATGGAGAAAATTGGTTAATTTGGGGATTTCTAAAGATCTCTTAACAATAATAATCTCCCTTCACACATCAACATGGTGCAGAGTCCAAATGGGGGGAGAAAAAGGCCTAACTAAACTTATCCCTTCGCGGAATGGGCTGAAACAGGGATGCTTATTAGCTCCCTTATTATTCTCCATCTACATTAGCGATCTACCAGGGCGTCTCTCTCAAATTAAAAATTACCCTCCTAAATTAGCTCAAGCTGATATACTGTGTTTAATGTATGCCGATGATATCGTCATACTTGATCATACCCGATAGGCCTGCAAAGAACCCTGAATGAATTAAATCATTACGCAACTGAAAATTTTCTGGTGCCAAATATAACTAAAACTAAAGCACTCCCTCTCAGTGGCAGAAGGAAGCCTTTACCTTATATATGGTCTTTAGGAGGCGAACAGATAGAGACAGTAAAACAGTATGTTTATTTGGGCCGTATTTTTACTTCAAATTTACAAGATACAGCCCACCTCCAACACTTGAGTCGGAAGGCAGAATCCCACGTTGGGGCTTTACAGAGACTGTACCTCTCTACGGGAAATAGACACTTTACACCAATGATGGAGGTTTATGGTATGAAAATCCCTCCGATTTTATCATATGCCATGGAATACACACAAATTAAAACATGGCAATCTATAAAAGTAAAGGAACCATACTCCGCAAATTGTTAAAAGTGTCGCAGTCGGTACCAGTTTAAGCCCTACGTCTTGAGCTATCGATAACAGGAATCTCTGCTAGAGTAATTTCAAATATTATTAGATGGGCATACAATTTACAACATGCAGTCCAGACACCTTAAGGCATTTGTTAAAATTGGAGACTTTTAGAGAGGAAGCGTCAGGGTATACTTTTAATAGGAATATGGTAAAAGCCTTTGAGGTTTCTCAATGCACTGTTGCACTTTTACAGGAGTGGTCCCCAGCACACTTGAAATTGTTTTTAAAACATTTGGTCCCTAGAATCAGTTATGAATTGGATAAAGAACATTGCGTTCAATTAAAGCATTATAAAGGGTTTGCAGAACAAATAGAATTTAAAACCTATGCTCCCTACTTACGTTTTCAACTAGAGCACGGAGTAAGGCACTGTATTCTTCTCTTACGTTTGGGCATACTCCCTTTAGCAACATTCTTAGCTAGCTGGGAAGGTACTAATAACCCCAAAGGTATTTGTGAATTATGCAAAGGTGGCCGACAAGATTTGCTTCACGTTTTACTAATCTGTCCTAACGCAAGTATAGGAGCGGCACGACGACGTTATATAATTCCAATTCAATTAAAGTATAATGCATTCTTGGCCCAAGATTTAATTACGTTGTGTAACTCTCCTGTTAATGAATTTGTATGCCTTAATTTGTTTAAGTTTTTAAAAAGCTTTCTGAAGCTGTTTTAAAGTTAAAACGTACAATCAGAAGATCTTATCTTATTTTTATTGAATGTTGTTTGGATAGGCAATAGAATATTGTTACAGCTCCATTTTATAGTATGTTCTAAAAGCAAATGTTTTACCATCTTAATCATTTTAAATCCAATAATAATAATTTTAACCCTGTATTTGTTGATCTCAGTTGAGGTCTGAATCAAATAAATTTTTTACTGATTACTAATTAGTGGGAACTGGTTCTGCGATCAATTTCACAGCGCGCGGCAGAGCGCTGCAGCACGAGCCCCACGATTAGGAAGCACTGCAGCAGCTTGCCGAAACAAAGTTTATAATATATATATAAATATAAATATATACATATAGTTAAAAGTAGTAAATCCTGATTATTTTAATGTAAAACATTAATATAATGTAAATTAACTACATTTAAATGTTTAATGCTATATGTACAGTTAGATAATCTGTATCAAACACACACATGTACCTGTATGTTTATATGTTAATATATAAATACTGTATATCAACCATATGTGGGGGCTGGGGGCGATTATAGGTCCAGCATACATACCCCAAGGGTATATGTATTGCAACAAAGGTATCCAGTTCCTAAGAGAATATAGAATGGAAATAGTAGAGGACTGGTCGGTATAGAATACCGTCCAAAAGCGGAGGGGTTCTCTCCCACTTTAGGAACTGGGGCCCTCCCACACCAGACTGGGTGTGATGATTCATCATAGGGCCTGGTCCTCATCAGGCCAGTGCTGCAATGCCTGACGGGCACCCTATGAGGGGCTTTTTGTTGGAGATCTTTAATTCCCAAAGCTGTAAGGTGAGGTGCAAGTAAGGGGCCTTGCAGTATAGGTTAGTATCAGGGGTGTAGGTGCAAGATGAGAGAGATTATAATAGGACCCAGTGGTACTCAAAATCAATTTTAATCAGTGAGTCCACTTGTCCCAATTAGAAACAAAGATGGCACACTACTGATATAAAGTTCAGCTGTGGCTATAATCTCTAAAGGTCAACATGTTTCTTGCCTAAGTAGTCACAAGATCAATTGGCAATTCTTCAGGACCGAAAAAATAAAATAACTATCTACACAGTGGTTGTTTTCCTAATTAGTATCCAGGGTAAACCAAACACACAACCAACCTAACAGTGAGGTACTTTGTTTTTAAACAAACCTGGAAAAACATAATGGTATACATCATTAAAAAGTCCTCTGCAAAGACAGCATGCAAGAAAATCTATTCAAGCTGTTGGTGAAAGTCCCAAGGTGATTGGTGCAGTGAAAAGGAAGAGATAAGTGGCTGCCAGGTGGCACATCTAAGAGCTCAGGCAGGCAGGGTGGCTTAAACAACCACCATGCTACATAAGAGAACTCACGTAACTCACCCAGTTGGGGTGGTAGAACTTTCCCTATTACTATATCACTATTCACTATCTGCCAGTGCTTTCTCATTATTTGATATACTTTAGGGGACATAGAGTTAAAACAGGTGATGAATCTGGAGACCGAATTCTCCTTATTGGGTCCATTGTTTGGATGTAGTGCCTGATACCTAGTAATATTTTTGACTTCAGCTTTGCCGTATTTAATGTTTTGGAGCAATATCCTCTCTTTTGAAACCTTCCATTCATTTTCACTAATTGTTTGGCAAAACTCTTGTTCCTGACTGCAAATCTTTTTTAATCTCAATGTTTCACCATAGGGGATGCTTTCTTTCAGATTTTTTGGGTGCTGACTTTTAAAGTGCAAAGTGCTATTGCCTGCTGTCATTTTTCGATGAACTGTGGTATTGATTTTACCGTCCCTTACTTGTAGCAAAATGTCTAAAAAGGTAATCTCGCTGGAACTCATGTGTGACGTGAAGTGCAGATTAAAAGTATTGTCATTGAGAATCCTTATATACTCTTCTGCCGTTGAGTTAGACCCATTCCATAATAAGAATAGATTGTCGATGTAACGGGTCCAAATAAAAGTGTTCTGTACATACTCAGGCTACTTGCTTCTCCCACCAGCCCATCACCAAATTGGCAAAGCTGGGGGCGAAGCAGGTGCCTATGGCAGTCTCCATCTTTTACCTGTACATGGTCCCATCATGCATAAAGATGTTATCCTTCAAACATATGCGAACCATATCAATAAGCATATGATTATGCTTAAGGAAGCATGCTGGCCTATTTTTCAAAAAGTATTCACATGCATGTACCCCAAATTCATGATCAATGGAAGTATACAGGGCAGTGACATCCAATGTAATCATGATATATGAATCAGCCCAAACAAGATTATGAATCTTGGTGAGAAAATCACCACTCTCCTTGCAATACGAGTGAAGTGCTTTTACAATGGGAAATAGGAAGGAGTTTATATATATGGCTGTATTTTCTAGGAAGCTCTCATTTGATGAGACAATAGGTCTCCCTGTTTTTTGTTTTTTAATGTTTTATGCACCTATGGCAGCAAATAAAATGAGGGAATTCTAGGATGTTCAGGTCTCAAAAAAATTGAATAAATCTTGTTCTAAAATAGTTTCATCTCCTTAGTTGCAACTGAAAGGTGTTCACACAGGTCTTATATTCATCCATAGAGATAAACTCATAACAACTGGCATCCCTCAATTGTCTCATGGCTTCCTGATTATACATATCCGAATCCAATATTACAACATTCCCTCCCTTATCGCTATTTTTAATAGCAATAGAGGTGTCATCTTTCAGATATTGTAATGCCTTTCTAAGTTTCGCCGTGAGTTTATCAATACATATGCTACCACTCTCTCTCAGCCTCACCAGATCTTTAATCACCATTTCATGGAAAACATCCAGATTATCATGGGCAGTTTGGGGAATAGAATGTGATTTAGATTTAAAACCACTCCCACTGGCTGATTTAATATCAATCCCCAGATTTTCCATCAAATGTTCCATCTCAATATGGGGATCTCCTCCCTCACTTTCATGGTAGAGGTTTACAAGACAAGGAGTCCCTCTGCTTCCCCAATCTATAAATCACAAGATGGTGCATTTTTTACAATAATACAAGATTGGCTTTTGAATTTGTGTATTTTGTTCAATTTTAATTTTCTGATGAAAAAAAAAGGTCAATTCTGACCTGTGCATAATCAAATCCTGAGGTGGGGCAAAACAAAAGTCCTAATTTCAGCAGTGATGTTTCTTCTTTGGTGAGATTTCTTTGGGATAGATTCAGAACAGTCAGTATTTCTTCTAGTTTTTCTTGTTCTGGTGCAGATTGCACTTCCCCTGTGTTGATCCCCCAATTGCCTCATCAGATCCTGCATCTTTGTTGGTGTCTTTTCCTCTTCCCCTCCCCTTTCCTCTTCCTCGGGGGCTCTGTCCTTCTTTGTTTTTTTGGCCTGTCACAGTAGGTGATATTTGCTGTGAAAACCCGAGGCACTCAATCTGCCCGCTGAGTTATCACCTTCATCATTCTCTGTGCTGACATCTGAACTAGACCCAGAGGAGATCAGATCCTGTCTTCTCTGCGAATCCTCCTGGAGCAGTTCCTTCCTATAGACGTCATATTTTCTGGCAAACGTTAAGATACGCCCTTCCATGCAATCTCTTTTATCTCTATAAAGTTTTTGTTGTTTCTTGAGTTTCACCTCATTTTCATGTATCCGCAGGCGTTCCATCATTTTATCCTGAAATTCTTTCACTGCATTTTGATTGTCCATATTCTGAATTTCATCTTGTAAATTCCTTAATTCCTCCTGTATTTTTGTCATATCCAATTCAGCATATTTCACCAGAATCTTAATCACGCCTGCACTCAATTTTGCTGTGAATTCTGCCCAATCTTCCAACTATATATATATATATATTCACTGAAAAAACCATAGGTTTCAGGCATGTTATAGTTAGAAATTAGCATTTAAAAAACCTTAGAAATTCACTGGAAAAAACATAGGTTTTAGGGAAAGTTATAGTTAGTTGGACATTTCACTCGTACAAAACCAGAGAAATTCCCCCGTTATAGTTAGTTCAGCTAACTATAACTCGCGCCCCCGCAATGCACTGCTGATGACGTCACATATTACATCACTCATGACATGGTCAGTGACATCACTGATGACATCACTGATGACATCTCAAATGACATCACTGATCAATCAATCAATCAATCAATCAATCAATCATGTCACTTATAAAGCGCACTACATAACCGCGAGGGTCTCAAGGCGCTGGGGGAAGAGGGGGGTGGTGCTGCTACTGATCGAAGAGCCAGGTCTTGAGGAGTCTTCTGAAGGCCAGTAGGTCTTGGGTCTGTCGGAGGTTGGTGGGGAGGGTGTTCCAGGTCTTGGCGGCGAGGTGGGAGAAGGATCTGCCGCCGGCGGTCGTTTTCCGGATGCGGGGGACTGTGGCGAGGGCGAGGCTGGTCGAGCGGAGCTGGCGGGTGGGGGTGTAGAAGCTGAGTCGTCTGTTGAGGTAGGCTGGTCCGGAGTTGTGGAGTGCTTTGTGTGCGCTGATGACATCATCCAGTGACTGTGTGTTTCTGTAAGGTTTAAATATGTTTAATATATATAGGGAAAGGCGTATTGAAGAATGAGTGGGTATATAAGTGTCTGAATGGATGATTTAGTAGGTGCGTGACTGACTCTATAAGTGAGAGATTAAACGTATCTTACTGAATGCATGGGTTAGTGACTAAACTGTGTGAATGTCTGTATCCGTCTGTCTGTTGGTGTGTAAGCGGCTGCATGGGTTTGCGAATAGCTACATGAGTGTCTATATGAGTTATTGATTGGTTGTCTGAGTATCTGTATGGGTGCCTGAGTGTTTGTGTGGGTGGGATGTGTGTGACTCTGTGCATAGATGTGTGAGTGGGTGATTCACTGGGTACATGGTTTCAAGAGTGCATCTGTGATGGACTGTATGGGTGTGTGAGTGTGTGTATGGGTGTGTTAGTGAGTGAATGTATATCTCAGTGGAACATGTGTGAGTAACTACTAAGGGTGGGTGGCAAATTCCGTTCCGCTCGTGGAACTTGCGAAATTTTGGCATTTGTGCGTTCCGCGCGGAACGCGGAAATGTCGAAACTTCCGCGATCCGCGGCGGAACGGAATTCGAGGGCATGGAAGCACTTCCAGATATAAATAAAGCAGGTGCCCGAGTTGAAGTTCAAATTCTGTAACGCATTAATCAGCACAAAAAATTCTTGAACAAGGTCGAGGCTAAGCAGGAGTGCTTTCTGCCCATATCTACTGTCAAACATTAGCTGTAATCCCTGATGGAGGTCTTTGCATCCTTGATTTTCTCGAGCGCAATCCCCATGTAGGTCCAGTGACCAGGAGGTTCTTTCTCCTCATCTGCTGCTCATATTGTGCTCTGACCCTTTATAAACAAGAGGCATGTGAACTCGCATGGAAGCCCCACCCGTTTGGCCCCGCCCCACATACACTGGCGGTATGCAACGTCTTCCTTGCCCTTTCTCCACTTTGATGGACAGCTTACTCAAAGACCCAGGCGCCTTTCCGGCACGGTGGCAAAGTTACAGACACACAAGGTCACTGGAGACAATTCTGCTGGCCCTTTACGCAGCTGTAGTGTAGGAAAGGCACTATACATTTACCCAACGAGGTAGCACTTACTGATTAGCCAGTAGAAAGTACTCCAGTTGAGTTAGCTGTAATCCTTGATGGAGGTCTTTGCATCCTTGATTTTCTCGAGCGCAATCCCCGTGTAGGTCCAGTGGCCAGGAGGTCCTTTCTCCTCATCTGCTGCTCAGATCGTGCTCTGACCCTTTATAAACAAGAGGCATGTGAACTCGCATGGAAGCCCCGCCCGTTTTGCCCCGCATACACAAGTGGTATGCAACGTCTTCCCGCCCTTTCCCCACTATGATGGACAGCTTAATCAAAGGACCCCGGCGCTTTCGGCGCAGTGGCAAAGTTACAGACACACAGGTCACTGGGGTCAATTCTTCTGGACCTTTACGCAGCTGTAGTGTAGGAAAGGCACTATACATTTACCCAACGAGGTAGCACTTACTGATTAGCCAGTAGAAAGTACTCCAGTTGAGTAGAGGTATTGCACAAAACGGTGGCATCTTCGTGGATAAATATGCTGGGCAGGTGTGCAGAATTTGTGAGCGTTGTTAAGCAGATGTGCCTTCTCTCCATTTCCAACGTGAAAAGTTAGCTGTAATCCTTGATGGAGGTCTTTGCATCCTTGATTTTCTCGAGCGCAATCCTCGTGTAGAATTCGTGAGCGTTGATAAGCAGATGTGCCTTCTCTCCATTTCCAACGTGAAAAGTTAGCTGTAATCCTTGATGGAGGTCTTTGCATCCTTGATTTTCTCGAGCGCAATCCTCGTGTAGAATTCGTGAGCGTTGTTAAGCAGATGTGCCTTCTCTCCATTTCCAACGTGAAAAGTTAGCTGTAATCCTTGATGGAGGTCTTTGCATCCTTGATTTTCTCGAGCACAATCCCCGTGTAGGTCCAGTGGCCAGGAGGTCCTTTCTCCTCATCTGCTGCTCAGATCGTGCTCTGACCCTTTATAAACAAGATGCATGTGAACTCGCATGGAAGCCCCGTCCGTTTTGCCCCGCATACACTAGTGGTATGCAACGTCTTCCCGGCCTTTCCCCACTATGATGGACAGCTTACTCAAAGGACCCCGGCTGCTTTCCGGCGAAGTGGCAAAGTTACAGACACACAGGTCACTGGGGTCAATTCTTCTGGTCCTTTACGCAGCTGCAGTGTAGGAAAGGCACTATACATTTACCCAACGAGGTAGCACTTACTGTTTAGCCAGTAGAAAGTAGTCCAGTTGAGTAGAGGTATTGCACAAAACGGTGGCATCTTCGTGGATAAATATGCAGGGCAGGATTCATTCTAGGACGATGCTCGTCTGCCCCTGAGAGTGACCCTGCATAGATTACAAGTTGTAATCTATGCAGGGTCACTCTCAGGGGCAGACGAGCATCGTCCCAGAATGAACAACACAGGCGCAGCGGAATTTCACGTGCTCGCGGAGATTTCTTGCTGTTTCGCGGAATTTTGCGGAACGCAACTCCTCAAATTCCGCCCACCCCTAGTAACTACATATGTGAAAAGCAGTATATATGTGTGTTGGAGTACATAAATGGCTATAAGTGAGAGTGTGTGCTTGTATCAGTGATTGTATAAGAGCGTAAGAATGTGCTAGTATTTGTATGAGTAATTGAGCTGGTGTGTGTATAACTGTATAGGTGAGTAAATGGCAGTGTGATTAATTATTTGCATGACTGACTAGGTGTGTGAGTACCTCTATGGATGAGTGGCGGTGTGTGAGTTTCTATATAGGTGTATGAGTGCATATGATAGTCCTGTACTGAGTGACCATAAGTATGAGTGACTGTACGGGTGAGTGAGTTGATGTGTGTGTAAACCTAAGAATCAGTGAGTGGGTATGTAGTTATTGGTGTTGGAGTGTCTATGGTTTTGACAATGGCAGTCTGTAATTTAGAGTGGGTGTATCAAAGGTTATATTAGGGTGTGAGAAGATGCATCAATTTATCACATGGATGATGTCATCAGTGATGTCATTTGAGATGTCATCAGTGATGTCATCAGTGATGACATCACTGATGTCATCTTACATACTGACATATACTGACATACTGACATATTACATCATCTTACATACTGACATATTACATCACTCATGACCATGTCATGAGTGATGTAATATGTGACGTCATCAGCAGTGCATTGCGGGGGCGCGAGTTATAGTTAGCTGAACTAACTATAACGGGGGAATTTCTCTGGTTTTGTACGAGTGAAATGTTCAACTAACTATAACTTTCCCTAAAACCTATGATTTTTCAGTGAATTTCTAAGGTTTTTAAATGCTAATTTCTAACTATAACGTGCTTGAAACCTATGGTTTTTTAAGTGAATTTCAAAGGTTTTTTAAATGCTAGTTTCTAACTATGCCTACAGAGGTAGGACATGTGAAGAAAGAAGAAAAAACGCACAAAAAGAAGCAAAAGAAATGCAGAAAGAACCAACAGAAGTCCACAAAGAGGAAGAAAAGTGCAGGAAGAAGCAAGACATGTGCAGAAAGAACCAACAGAGGAGCTGAAAGAGGCCTTGTTGCAAAATCATCCTGTGCCCTCAACTTTTTCAGACGGGTACTGGTGGTAACTGACTCTGACTAACCAGGCCTAGAGCCAGTGCAATGCTAAAAGACACTTAGAATACAGTGAAAACACCTACATACACTAGGGAACACTATGCGTTGGGCTACCCCTGTGATTAGCATGACCTCCTCTTTAAGGCCCTAGTACATAATTAGGGAGGGGGACTAAAACTACCTCTAAGTCAGAGGTGCAGAAATATGCTACTTTAACTAGTAGTCACGTTTGCAGAGTGGTGGATAAAGGGTGCTGGGCGTCCAACCAACGCTCAGGAATTCCGCTGCGTCGGACTTACAGGAGATAGCAGTAGGGATTCTTGGCCCCCAAACTTCCTCAGGACTAAATTGGACTTCATCCCCCATCCCGTAGTCTGCCACAAGGCACGTTTGCAGAGTGGTAGAGAAAGGGGGCCATGGCCTCCCAAGACGTCTTAGCAATCCCACTGTGTGGGACTTACTGGAGGTAACAAGAGGGGTAGTTGGCCCCCAAGGACATCCTTGGGGGCCAACTTCCCAAACTATTACCTCCAGTCAGTCCCACACAGCAGCATTGGTAAGTACTCGTACCAGGCCACGCCCACTTTGCCCACCACTCTACAAACGCGCTCCCTGGCATGCTCTTGGATGGGGAATGAAGTCCCCTTCACTTCTGGGGGTTTCTTTAGGGGCCAACTAGCCTACCTTTTACCTCCAGTAAGCCCCACGCAGTGGGATTGGTGAGAGGTAGACAAAGGCCATGCCCCCTTTCTCTACCACTCTGCAAACACGCCCCCTGGCGCGTTGTAAGTTGGGGGATTAAGTCCCCTTGAAACCTGAGGGTCCCTGGGGTCCAACTAGCCCACTAGGTACCTCCAGTAAGCACCACAGAGCTGCATTGCAGAGAGGTGTAAAAAGGGGCGTGGCCTGGACCACCTCTCTGCAACGCAGGCCTGTGGCGCTTACTGGAGGCACCTGGTGGGCTAGTTGGCCTCCAGGGGCCCTCAGGAATGAAGGGGAATTAATTCCCTAACTTAAAACGCGCCACAGGGCATGTTTGCACATATGTCACCTCAGGCCCCGCCCCCTCCCTTCACCACTGTGCAAACGTGCCCCGTGGCACGATTTAAGTTGGGGGATTAAGTCCCCTTGAATCCTGAGGGTCCCTGGGATCCAACTAGCCCACCAGGTACCTCCAGTAAGTGCCACAGAGCTGCATTGCAGAGAGGTGTAAAAAGGGGCGTGGCCTGGACCACCACTCTGCAACGCAGCCCTGTGGCGCTTACTGGAGGTACCTGGTGGGATAGTTGGCCCTCAGGGGACCTCAGGATTGAAGGGGAATTAATTCCCTAACTTAAAACACGCCACAGGGCGTGTTTGCACTATGTCGCCTCAGGCCCCACCCCCTCCATTCACCACTGTGCAAACGCGCCCCGTGGCACGTTTTAAGTTGGGGGATTAAGTCCCCTTGAATCCTGAGGGTCCCTGGGGTCCAACGAGCCCACCAGGTACCTCCAGAAGGCGCCACAGAGCTGCGTTGCCGAGAGGTGTAAAAAGGGGCGTGGCCTGGACCACCTCTCTGCAACGTAGCCCTGTGGCGCTTACTGGAGGTACCTGGTGGGCTAGTTGGCCCCCAGGGGCCCTCAGGATTGAAGGGGAATTAATTCCCTAACTTAAAACGCGCCACAGGGCGTGTTTGCACATATGTCACCTCAGGCCCCGCCCCCTCCCTTCACCACTGTGCAAACGCGCCCCCTGGCACATTGTAAGTTGGGGGATTAAGTCCCCTTGAATGCTGAGGGTCCCTGGGGGCCAACTAGCCCACCAGGTACCTCCAGTGCACCACAGAGCTGCGCTGCAGAGAGGTGTAAAAAGGGGCGTGGCCTCAGACCACCTCTCTGCAATGCAGCTCTGTGGCGCTTACTGAAGGTACGTGGTGGGCTAGTTGGCCCCCAGGGACCTTCAGTATTCAAGTGGACTTAATTCCCCAACTTAGAAAGCGCCAGGGGGCACTTTTGCAGAGTGCTGCAGGGAGGGGGCGGGGCTTTGCTGGTTTCTTTTTTCTTTTCTTTTAATTCATATTTTATGGGAGGGGGGCTGTGTGGTCCGCCTTCCCTGGGCCACTTTTGGCCCCGGGGACCCCATCCCCCGGGGCCTGAGCATTTTCTGTTTTTTTTGTTAAAAAAACAACAAACGGGAAGGGGGCCGCGTGGCCCACCTTCCCTGGGCCACTATTGGCCCCGGGGACCCCATCCCCGGGGCCTGGCCTGGTTTATTATTTTTTTAATTATATATTTGCGGGGAGGGAGGCCGCGTGGACCCCCTCCCCTGGGCCATTTCTGGCCCCGGGGACCCTATCCCCGGGGCCAAGCCATTTATTTTTTAAATTAACGCGGATGTGGGCCATGTGGCCCCCCTCCCGGGCCACTCCTGGCCCCGGGGACCCCATCCCCTGGGGCCGGACCTTTGCATTGGGGACCGTGGGGGAGCCCCAAGGCCCCCACGGTCCCGCCGGCTCCCCGCCTCCTGCGGGAACTGGCATTGCTTTTGAGCAAGGGGAGCTGCTAACATGCAGCTCCCCTTGCTCAAAAGCAATCCTGGTTTGCTTCATTGAAGCTAGAGCAGGTTTTCCTGCTCTTGCTTCAATGAAGCAAAGCAGGGTTTGCTATGGCACCGCCGTGCCATAGCAAACAGCAATGTCCCGGGGGTGGGCCCCCGGGACATTGCAGGAGCCGGCCCTGGGGGGGTGGTGGTCCCCAGGGCCATCAAGGGCTCCTGGAGGGGGGCCACGTGGCCCCCCTCCCTCAATTTGCATAGCCCCGGAGAGGCAGTGGTCCCCGGGGTTTGGGGGGCCCTGCGAGCCCCCCCTTATAATTATTATAAGCCCCAGGGAGGTGGTGGTCCCCAGGGCTTGGGGGGCCAGCGAGGCCCCCCACCTCATAAATAAAAATGCCCCGGGGAGGTGGCGGTCCCCGGGGCAGCGTGGGGGGGTTGGGACCCCAAAACATTTACTAATGAAGCCCCGGGGAAGTGGCAGTCCCTGGGGCTGCGGGGGCCCCCGTGGGCCCCCACAAATTAATTACTGATTGCCCCCAGGACCTGGCCCACCCGGGGGCTTAAAGAAAATGAAGCGCCGTAGCCCACGCTTCGTTTTTTTAAATTTTTCAGTCCAGATTCGCGAATCCAGCGCGAATTCGGACGTTTTAAAAGAAATATATGCTTTTTTTTGGCCTGGGGGTCCTTATAGGACCGCCTGAGCCGGCCTAGGGGGTCAGGGTGTTCCTACCCTTCCCCCTTTTCTTGTTTTTTAACCTTTATTTCACTGTTGGCAGCCAATCAGAGCAAAGCTCGTGCCCGGGAGGGTTCTCGAACCCGCCTCATTGCTCAGATATCGATATTTTAATTTTTTTAATTTCTCAAGAACTACTCAACGGATTTACACCATTTAAAAAAAAGGTCTCTTTCTGAACCAAAGGCTACCTTCTTGCCAAAGTTGGTGTAATTCCGTTCAGCAGTTCGGGCTGTAGCCGTGTCTAAAATTTCCTATGGAAATTAACATGGGAAAAACGCGTTTTGGGAACCCCCCTTTTTTATCGGCCCCCGCTTGATGAATCACCCCGAAACTTTCAAGACAGGAGTTGATCGGAGCGTCCCATTAGTTTTGAAAATTTCGCGAAGATTCGTCAACCGGCGCTAAAGATATTGACAAAAGAAAAAACGCTTATTGAATAGAAACGAGGTCCTAACTGTAACTACCTACTGGCGACCGTCAGTAGGTAATATATATATATATATATATATATATTAACCTCCAAAGTGATCCTTTAGTTCGGCGCGCTCACCAGCTGGTGCTCTGCAAGGGGGCCGGATCCTGGCCCAAAACAATTTTTCCAACAAAGAACGCGGCACTCCAGAACTAGTTTTTAACACAATTTATTTTGGCAACTGCTCAGACCAACGCGTTTCAGCCCTCCCACGGCTTTTCTCACGGTTAGTGAGTCCTATGTTTATTACACTTATTTATACCCACATGTAGCCTTAATGAGGCATTGTGGGATATGTAGTGTATTATCTACAAAACTTTATTCCAATATCTGGGTCTCCAGAAATAAGGTGCCAGTATTTTTTGATTTTATTAATTATCATCCCACTTTCCTTACTATATGTGGTGATGAATCTCGGCGCCAGTTGTTTATTGCGTTCTTCTTTCTCAATTTTGGGAATTAATGTCTCTGTTCTTGGTTTTTGGTCAACCTTTTTCTTACATTTTTTCAGAGTTCTTTCACTATATCCTCGTGCCTTCATTCTTGCCATGGTTTCTTGTATATTGTTCTCAGCATCTTCTTCCTTAGAGCAATTACGTGGGAGGGCTGAAACGCGTTGGTCTGAGCCGTTGCCAAAATAAATTGTGTTAAAAACCAGTTCTGGATTGCCGCGTTCTTTGTTGGAAAAATTGTTTTGGGCCAGGATCCGGCCCCCTTGCAGCGCACCAGCTAGTGAGCGCGCCGAACTAAAGGATCACTTTGGAGTTTATTACAAATACGTTTGGATGCGCCCGGACCGCAGCACTGTATCGACGTTCACGTTGGAAAAAGCAATTGAAAACTCACCCGAGGTTGAGCGCAGCTGGACGAGAGTCGGAGGACGCCGTCACAGCGGGAGTCTCCCTGGCGAGGTGAGTGGTATTGTGTGGAAGGATTAAGCTGTGGTCTGAAGCGGCCGTGTTTTGTTTTCACGAAAGGTGCCGGACATGTAATTACACGGCTGGCAAGAAAACAAACCGGCGGGAACTGGACACAAAACCAAAGCAATAATCTAAGGGTTGCGAGCAACTGCTCAAAAGTGAAGCAAAGTCAGGTATAATTACAAAATGGAGGTACGCGCAGCAAAACGAGCGTCAAAGGCAATGACAATGTTTAAATCTGGTGACAGAACAGAAAATGTAGAACCAAATGCAGACATAACGCCAAAAAAAACGGACATTTCTGTGAGACAACATTTTAATAATGTTGAAAGACTGTATAAAAAAGAAGTAAATAAGAGCTGGGAAATCATAGCATTAGAGAATTACCTTGAAGTAAAACGTGTTCCCAGAGGGCTTCGTATTTTTACCATGCCAACACACCCAGATACTAAAGTGGAATTATTGGAAGAATGGGTTGAAAACAATCAGCAATGCTCGTTTAACATGATGCGCATTTTGATAAAACATGCTAAAATAGATGTAATCGAGATAACCCAAAAATTGAAAGAGATGGAGGAAATCATTAAAAACCTAACAAACAAAGAGGAAGTCTTAAAAACAAGAAAAGAGATGGATAGTAGATTGGAGAAAGATATCCAGGAACGTAAACAAAGAAAATTTAAAAGGGATGAACAGGATTACCTACAGGGTAGGATTCTCACATTTGCCAAGCGATTTGACATGCTTAAAAAGAACTATCCAATGCAACAACATAAAAGAATGGCAGATACTACAAGTGAATCTGATATTAGTGAGAACGAAACTACTCCAGGCACTAGCACAACAACGAAAGTTCCTTTTTTAGAAGAAATACGTCTAATGAATTTGGACAAACATTAACAAGGGGCAGAGGACGTGGAAGAAGCATGAACCGAGGTCGAGGAAAAGAAGGAGGGAATGTCTCACAAGTACAAGAAAAACCAGAAGGGCAAAGCGAAAGAAGACAGTACCCACTACGCAACCGGAAGTAGTGGAAACCAATTTAATTGTGAATCTTTCAAAATATGAATTGACACAAGAAGAAACAACTGTATTAAATAAAGGACTAACCTTCTGTCCGGAGAGTCATTTCAATTATACACAGGTCAGGATTGACCTCTATAAGTATATAAGGAAGCTAAAACTTGCAAAAATACATGCCTCAAAGCATAGTGGAAGTAATAAAGATAACTCGGTCGAACAAATACCAACTGAACCCACAATTACGATAGATCAGATGAGTGATCTAAAAACAATGTTTGATCTATTATATGATTTGGACGAAGAGAATATGTCAGAGGAACAAATATTAGTACACCTGGATATTGAAACAGATAGGAGACCTGAAAGTGGATTGAAGAAAAAATCCAAATTTTACCCATCGCTGTCTCCTGGGAATAAGTTTGATTTATTTTCCGATGCAATAATTGAAGAGCTGGAAAAACTGCCAAAAATTAGGAATCAAAAACAAAGGGAAAACTTAACAAATAAAGAAAGGGAAGCAATTCAAAAATTGATTGAAAATGATGAGATTACAATAAAACCAGCCGATAAGGGTGGAAATATTGTTCTGATGAACACACAAGATTACGTCAAAGAGGCAATGAGACAGTTAAATGACACCACCAACTATTGCAAGATGAAAAATAATCCCATTAACAAAATGACTGTGGAATTGCATACACAATTACAGCAATGGCATAGTGAAAATCTCATTAGCAATGACGAATTTAAATTTCTCATCAAAGATTTCCCTCAAATACCAACGATATACTTCTTACCGAAAATCCATAAGACTCTTCAACACCCACTGGGGAGACCCATTGTCTCCTCGTGTATCTCATTATATGAAAATTTATCACAATATGTCGACACATTTTTGGCACCTATAGCTCAAAGTATGAGCTCGTATATAAAAGACACGGCCCATTTCCTCAGAACCTTACATGGAACCAACAATATCTTATGGTGACAATAGATGTGGTTTCTTTATACACCTCCATTAGGCATGATGTGGGAATAAAAGCTTGCAACTATTTTTTAAGACAACGAAGCATTATGGATCTAAAGCATACACAAATGCTATTGAAGATGATTGAGATTTGCCTCACAAACAATATATTTTTATTCAATAAAGAGCTCTTTAAACAACAGTGCGGCACTGCCATGGGCATCTCATTTTCACCAAATTACGCGAATACAGTCATGGGATGGTGGGAGAAAACAATTGCATGGTGTACGGACAATCAAGATGCACTGGAACAGACTGTTCTATGGGTCCCGTACATCGATGACTTGTTTTTAATTTGGAATGGTACAGAGAAAGATTTTAAAGAATACTATGAGACATTGTCCAACAATGATATTGGGCTTTCTTTCACGTATACAATCAGCAGGAAAGAAATTGCATTTTTGGACATTAAAGTTTTTATTGAGGATGAACAGATAGACACTACCCTATTTAGGAAAGAGACTGCAACCAATAGTGTCCTGCATGGAACAAGTTTCCACCCTACTCCCTTGAAGAACAGTATTCCGTATGGAGAATTTATACGTAATTGCTCTAAGGAAGAAGATGCTGAGAACAATATACAAGAAACCATGGCAAGAATGAAGGCACGAGGATATAGTGAAAGAACTCTGAAAAAATGTAAGAAAAAGGTTGACCAAAAACCAAGAACAGAGACATTAATTCCCAAAATTGAGAAAGAAGAACGCAATAAACAACTGGCGCCGAGATTCATCACCACATATAGTAAGGAAAGTGGGATGATAATTAATAAAATCAAAAAATACTGGCACCTTATTTCTGGAGACCCAGATATTGGAAAAATTCAGGGGAAGAAACCTGTGGTAACTTATAGAAAAACAAGGTCGTTAAAAGACATGCTTATCCCAAGTCATTTTTGAAGAAAAACCCAAAACAAATTGGCTATTGGACCAACAAAAAGGTTTTAAAAAATGCAATACATGCAAGGCTTGCAAAATTGGCAAAAATATGCGAGCAATCATGGAAACAAATGGAACAATGACGAACATTGATCAAAGTATATCATGTATATCTCGCTTTGTAATTTACATTATTGAGTGTGACTGTGGAATGAAATACATCGGAAGCACCACATGTATGCTCAAAAAACGGATCCTTGAGCACATACGTGCAGTAAAGAACTAAGATATGACATATGCTACAGCTAAGCACATGCAGCAATGCCTGAATGGAGATTGGAAAAAGATGTGCTATTATGGAATCCATATGATACCAGTGGGAGAACGTGGTGGAGATCGGATCAAATGATTAAGGCAAACTGAATCACGTTACATTGTTAGATTAAGAACTAAGGCTCCTAGGGGCATTAACAATGACGAGGAACTTTTTATACATCTAGGATAAAAGATGTAAGAAACTGATAGTTGAAAGAGAACAGAAAAAGCGAAATGAATGTTTTATGGTACTATACCAATAACTTGAATTGTCTGCATTCTATGATTTTATGCACATTGATTATAATATTATACTAAATAATAATTTTTTAGATATAATGTTGCAGGAACTATTCCTAATTACTTATGTGCACAATATGGTCACCATTCTAATGTGACACATGACGTGGTACTAGATCTAGAAATGCTATGAATTAACAAAATCATAAAGTGTAAATGTCATAGATAGCGCTCGACTCATGAGTATTTTAAATAGATATAGTAATTGGATCACTGAACCTGACATAAAATGCAAAGTTCGTATGTTAACCTTTTTTATTGTTAATAAAGTTTTGTAGATAATACACTACATATCCCACAATGCCTCATTAAGGCTACATGTGGGTATAAATAAGTGTAATAAACATAGGACTCACTAACCGTGAGAAAATCCGTGGGAGGGCTGAAACGCGTTGGTCTGAGCAGCTGCCAAAATAAATTGTGTTAAAAACCAGTTCTGGAGTGCCGCATTCTTTGTTGAAAATATATATATATATATATATATATATATATATATATATATATATATTCACTGAAAAAACCATAGGTTTTAGGGACCGTTATAGTTAGTTGGACATTTCACTCGTAGAAAACCATAGAAATTCCCCCGTTATAGTTAGTTCAGCTAACTATAACTCGCGCCCCCGCAATGCACTGCTGATGACGTCACATATTACATCACTCATGACATGGTCAGTGACATCACTGATGACATCACTGATGCCAGGTAGGTCGCTCCCCCACCACACAGCTCCGCCTGTGTTGTCTGCCCGCTGCTCCTGCAGGTAAGATCGCCCTCCGCTTGTGGCCCCGGTGCCCGTTTTGTCTGCTCTCCCCCTGTTTTTCCTTTCTGTGCCCCTCGCTGCCCCACTGTTGTTGTGCCCGTGATTTTGTCTGCTCTCCCCCTGTTTTTCCTTTCTGTGCCCCTCGCTGCCCCACTGTTGTTGTGCCCGTGATTTTGTCTGCTCTCCCCCTGTTTTTCCTTTCTGTGCCCCTCGCTGCCCCACTGTTGTTGTGCCCGTGATTTTGTCTGCTCTCCCCCTGTTTTTCCTTTCTGTGCCCCTCGCTGCCCCACTGTTGTTGTGCCCGTGATTTTGTCTGCTCTCCCCCTGTTTTTCCTTTCTGTGCCCCTCGCTGCCCCACTGTTGTTGTGCCCGTGATTTTGTCTGCTCTCCCCCTGTTTTTCCTTTCTGTGCCCCTCGCTGCCCCACTGTTGTTGTGCCCGTGATTTTGTCTGCTCTCCCCCTGTTTTTCCTTTCTGTGCCTCTCGCTGCCCCACTGTTGTTGTGCCCGTAATTTTGTCTGCTCTCCCCCTGTTTTCCTTTCTGTGACCCTCGCTGCCCCACTGTTGTTGTGCCCGTGATTTTGTCTGCTCTCCCCTGTTTTTCCTTTCTGTGCCCCTCGCTGCCCCACTGTTGTTGTGCCCGTGATTTTGTCTGCTCTCCCCCTGTTTTTCCTTTCTGTGCCCCTCGCTGCCCCACTGTTGTTGTGCCCGTGATTTTGTCTGCTCTCCCCCTGTTTTTCCTTTCTGTGACCCTCGCTGCCCCACTGTTGTTGTGCCCGTGATTTTGTCTGCTCTCCCCCTGTTTTTCCTTTCTGTGCCCCTCGCTGCCCCACTGTTGTTGTGCCCGTGATTTTGTCTGCTCTCCCCTGTTTTTCCTTTCTGTGCCCCTCGCTGCCCCACTGTTGTTGTGCCCGTGATTTTGTCTGCTCTCCCCCTGTTTTTCCTTTCTGTGCCCCTCGCTGCCCCACTGTTGTTGTGCCCGTGATTTTGTCTGCTCTCCCCCTGTTTTTCCTTTCTGTGACCCTCGCTGCCCCACTGTTGTTGTGCCCGTGATTTTGTCTGCTCTCCCCCTGTTTTTCCTTTCTGTGCCCCTCGCTGCCCCACTGTTGTTGTGCCCGTGATTTTGTCTGCTCTCCCCCTGTTTTTCCTTTCTGTGCCCCTCGCTGCCCCACTGTTGTTGTGCCCGTGATTTTGTCTGCTCTCCCCCTGTTTTTCCTTTCTGTGCCCCTCGCTGCCCCACTGTTGTTGTGCCCGTGATTTTGTCTGCTCTCCCCCTGTTTTTCCTTTCTGTGACCCTCGCTGCCCCACTGTTGTTGTGCCCGTGATTTTGTCTGCTCTCCCCCTGTTTTTCCTTTCTGTGACCCTCGCTGCCCCACTGTTGTTGTGCCCGTGATTTTGTCTGCTCTCCCCCTGTTTTTCCTTTCTGTGACCCTCGCTGCCCCACTGTTGTTGTGCCCGTGATTTTGTCTGCTCTCCCCCTGTTTTTCCTTTCTGTGACCCTCGCTGCCCCACTGTTGTTGTGCCCGTGATTTTGTCTGCTCTCCCCCTGTTTTTCCTTTCTGTGACCCTCGCTGCCCCACTGTTGTTGTGCCCGTGATTTTGTCTGCTCTCCCCCTGTTTTCCTTTCTGTGCCCCCGCTGCCTCTCGCCACTCCCGCCGCTGCGTTCCTGCGGCCCCGCCCCCTGACTGCCCATTCGCTGCCCCTGCCTCCCGCCTCCCAGCTGCTCCTCCCTCCCACCTCCCCATAAATGGCGGCCGCTGCACGCGCCGCGCAGCGACGTGCGCAGCGGGCGCGCGCTGGCGCGCCGAAGGCGCGCCTAAGGCAAGCCCGTCTGCGCCCGTCCGCGACTGGACCGCGCCCAGCGCCAGAACCCCTGGAACCCACCAACGCAACACTACTCGACGGACCTACGACGCCGCCACACTCACCGCACTCAATGCCGGCCGGAACCCTGCCTGCTACCGAGCCTCACCGAGACGCACCCACGGACCCTTCACCTGCCAAACCTGCCGATTCACCTGCCCCCGGACGTGCACCACCTCCGCCAAGTCGAGCAACAGCAGCAACCACCTGAAATGCATCCTGCTGAACACCCGCTCCGTCCACAGGCACGCCGTGGAACTCTGGGACCTGCTCGACGCAACAGCACCGGACATCGCCTTCCTCACCGAAACCTGGATGAACGCCTCCTCAGCGCCCGACATCGCCATAGCCATCCCGGATGGATACAAGATCACCCGGAAGGACCGCGTCAACCAGACGGGAGGAGGCATCGCCATCGTACACAAGAACACCATCCGCATCTCGACTAACTCCGACGAGACCTTCTCCGCTGCCGAACACCTACACTTCCAGATACACACTGACCCCAAGACCACCCTCCGAGGCACCCTCATCTACAGACCCCCGGGACCACGCACACTATTCAGCGAAGACATCGCAGACTTCATCAGCCCGCACGCCATGCCCTCAGCCGACTACATCCTCCTAGGGGACCTCAACTTCCACCTGGAGAACAACAACGACAGAAACACCACCGCCCTGCTGGACAACCTCGCCAACCTCGGACTCAAGCAACTGGTGAACACGCCCACCCACTACGCCGGCCACACGCTTGACCCCGTCTTCTCGTCCAGCAAGCACATCTCCTTCAGCCACGCCACCGGACTCCACTGGACCGACCACAGCTGCGTCCACTTCAGCTTCAGAAAGACTGCGACCCACCACCACCCGCAACAGGCTCCCCGCCGGAGCTGGAGCAAGATCACCGCCGAGCAGCTCACCGCCTCCCTCAGCCAGAACACACCCACCAACACAACGGACCCAAACGAAGCAGCCAGCAACCTCGCCAAGTGGCTGACCGCCTGCGCCGACGACCTCGCACCACTAAAAAACCCTCCCAGCAGACCCGGAAGCAAGAAAACCCCTTGGTTCACCAACGAACTCAAGGAATCCAAGAAGAACTGCCGCACTCTCGAGAAAACCTGGCGACTCGACCAGACCACAGACAACAGGACCGCCCTCAAGCACGCCACCCGCAAACACCACCAGCTGATCCGTGCCACCAAGAAGTCGGCACTCAAAGAACGACTGGACAACAACGCCCATGACAGCAAGGAACTTTTCAGCATCGTCAAAGAGTTCTCCAACCCCAGCGCCGGAAACAACGACATCACCCCCTCGCAAGACCTCTGCAACTCACTCTCCGCGTTCTTCCACCGCAAGATCACCGACATACACAACAGCTTCGACGCACAAACAACGCACCCTACCGCCGAACCAACGCCCGCCACCACCACCCTCTGCAACTGGACCCCGATCAGCACCGAAGACACCACCCGCACGATGAACTCCATCCACTCCGGATCACCAACCGACCCCTGCCCACACCACGTCTTCAACAAAGCCGACGCCACCATCGCACCCCATCTCCGGGACATCA
This sequence comes from Calotriton arnoldi, assembly GCA_963921515.1. Classification (NCBI taxonomy): domain Eukaryota; kingdom Metazoa; phylum Chordata; class Amphibia; order Caudata; family Salamandridae; genus Calotriton; species Calotriton arnoldi. The sequence continues at coordinate 33,328 of CAWUFW010015857.1, read as the reverse complement.
TCAACTCCTCCTTCCACACCGCCACCTTCCCGGAGAGCTGGAAGCACGCCGAGCTTACCGCCCTCCTGAAGAAACCAACGGCGGACCCCACCGACCTCAAGAACTACCGTCCCATCTCGCTCCTTCCGTTTCCGGCCAAAGTCATCGAGAAGACCGTCAACAGACAGCTTGCCGCCTTCCTCGAGACGAATGGATCCCTCGACCCCTCGCAGTCCGGGTTTCGGGCCAACCACAGCACCGAGACAGCCCTTATCGCAGCCACCGACGACATCAGAACCCTAACCGACAACGGGGAAACAGCTGCCCTCATCCTCTTGGACCTCTCTGCGGCGTTCGACACCGTCTGCCACCGCACCCTAGTGAAGCGCCTCAGCAACATCGGAATCCGAGAGAAAGCACTGGAATGGATCATCTCGTTCCTCGCCGGAAGAACCCAGAGAGTCCGCCTCCCCCGTTCAGATCCGAAGCCACCGAAGTCATCTGCGGCGTTCCACAAGGATCCTCACTCAGCCCAACCCTCTTCAACGTCTACATGAGCCCCCTCGCAGCCATCGCACGCCGACACAACCTCAACATCATCTCCTACGCCGACGACACCCAGCTGATCCTCTCCCTCACCAACGACCCCACCACCGCCAGAGCCAACCTACACGACGGGATGAGAGACGTCGCCGACTGGATGAGGAACAGCCGCCTTAAACTGAACTCAGACAAGACGGAGGTCCTCATCCTGGGCTCATCACCCTCCGCCTGGGACGACTCCTGGTGGCCCCCGGCCCTGGGCACCGCGCCCAAGCCAACGGACCACGCACGCAACCTGGGCTTCATCCTGGACTCCTCCCTGTCGATGACCAGACAAGTCAACGCCGTCTCATCTTCATGCTTCAACACCCTGCGCATGCTCCGCAAGATCTTCAGATGGATCCCCACTGAAACCAGGAAGACCGTCACCCAGGCACTCGTCACCAGCCGACTGGACTATGGGAACACCCTCTACGCCGGAACCACAGCCAAACTTCAAAAGAGACTCCAGCGCATCCAGAACGCCTCCGCACGACTCATCCTGGACATCCCCCGACACAGCCACATCACCGTGCACCTGAAAGACCTGCACTGGCTCCCCGTCAGCAAGAGAATCACGTTCAGACTCCTCACCCACGCACACAAGGCCCTCCACGACCTGGGCCCAAAGTACCTCAACGACCGCATGACCTTCTACACGCCCACCCGCCAGCTACGATCAACCAGCCACGCCCTCGCCACCGTACCACGCATCCGCAGAACCACCGCCGGAGGAAGATCCTTCTCCTACCTGGCAGCCAAGACCTGGAACTCCCTCCCCACTCACCTTCGGCGAACCCAGGACCATCTCTCCTTCAGGAAGCAGCTCAAGACCTGGCTGTTCGAGCAGTAACTTACCCCCTCCCCCAGCGCCTTGAGACCCTCCCGGGTGAGTAGCGCGCTCTATAAATGCCGTGATTGATTGATTGATTGATGCATCTTCTCAAACCCTAATATAACTTTTGATACACCCACTCTAAATTACAGACTGCCATTCTCAAAACCATACACACTCCAATACCAATAACTACATACCCACTCACTGATTCTTAGGTCTACACACACACATCTACTCACTCACCCGTACAGTCACTCATACTTAGTCACTCAGTACAGGACTATCATATGCACTCATACACCTATATAAACACTCACACACCGCCACTCATCCATAGAGGTACTCGCACACCTAGTCAGTCATGCAAAAATTAATCACACACCCATTTACTCACCTATACAGTTATACACACACCAGCTCACTTACTCATACAAATACTAGCACATTCTTACGCTCTTATACAATAACTGATACAAGCACACACGCATCCATACAGCCACTCTCACAATCACACACTCTCACTTATAGCCATTTAAATACTCTAACACACATATATACTGCCTTTTACATATGTAGTTACTCGCACATGTACCACTGAGATATACATTCACTCACTAACACACCCATACACACACTCACCCACCCAAGCAGTCCATCACAGATGCACTCTTGAAATCATGCACCCAGTGAATCACCCACTCACACATCTATGTACAGAGTCACACACACCCCACCCAGACAAACACTCAGGCAGCCATACAGATACTCAGAGAACCAATCAATAACCCATATAGACACTCATGTAGCTATTTGCAAATCCATGCATCCACTTACACACCAACAAACAGACGGATACAGACATTCACACAGTTTAGTCACTAACCCATGCATTCAGTAAGATACGTTTAATCACTCACTTGTAGAGTCAGTCACTCACGTACTAAATCATCCATTCAGACACTTATACACCCACTCATTCTACTCATTAGGGTAGTGCACTGTTGTTTGGGTAGTGTAGGGGGTACTGCTGGGGGTAGTGTTTTAGGGTTTAGGGTAGTGCAGTGGTGTTTGGGTAGCGTAGGGGGTACTGCTGGGGGTAGTGTTTTATGGTTTAGGGTAGTACAGTGGTGTTTGGGTAGCGTAGGGGGTACTGCTGGGGGTAGTGTTTTATGGTTTAGGGTAGTACAGTGGTGTTTGGGTAGTGTAGGGGTTCGTGCTGGGGGTAGTTTTTAGGGTTTAGGGTAGTGCAGTGGTGTTTGTGTAGTGTAGGAGGTCGTGTTTTAGGGTTTAGGGTAGTGCAGTGGTCTTTGGGTAGTGTAGGGAGTCGTGCGGGGGTATTGTTTTAGAGTTTAGGGTAGTGCAGTGGTCTTTGGGTAGTGTAGGGGGTTGTGCGGGGGTAGTGTTTCAGGGATTAGGGTAGTGCATTGGTATTTGGGTATTGTAGGGGGTCATGCGGGGGTAGTGTTTTAGGGTTTAGGGCAGTGCAGTGGTGTTTAGGTAGTGTAGGGGGTCGTGCTTGGGGGAGTGTTTTAGGGTTTAGGGCAGTGCAGTGGTATTCGGGTAGTGTAGGGGGTCGTGCTGGGGGGAGTGTTTTAGGGTTTAGGGCATTGCAGTCGTGTTCAGGTAGTGTAGGGGGTGGTGCTGGGGGGAATATTTTAGGGTTTAGGGTAGTGCAGTAGTGTTCGGGTAGTGTAGGGGGTCATGCTGGGGGTAGTGTTCTAGGGTTTAGGGCAGTGCAGTGGTGTTCGGGCAGTGTAGAGGGTCGTGCTGGGGGTGGTGTTTTAGGGTTTAGGGCAGTGCAGTGGTGTTCGGGCAGTGTAGGGGGTCGTGCTGGGGGTGGTGTTTCAGGGTTTAGGGCAGTGCAGTGGTGTTCGGGCAGTGTAGGGGGTCGTGCAGGGGTGGTGTTTCAGGGTTTAGGGCAGTGCAGTGGTGTTCGGGCAGTGTAGGGGGTCGTGCAGGGGTGGTGTTTCTGGGTTTAGGGCAGTGGTGTTCGGGCAGTGTAGGGGGTCATGCTGGGGTGGTGTTTCAGGGTTTGGGGCAGTGCAGTGGTGTTCGAGCAGTAAAGGGGTCATGCTGGGGGTGGTGTTTCAGGGTTTAGGGCAGTGCAGTGGTGTTCGGGCAGTGTAGGGGGCAGTGCAGGGGGTGGTGTTTCAGGGTTTAGGGCAGTGCAGTGGTGTTCGGGCAGTGTAGGGGGTGGTGCAGGGGGTGGTGTTTCAGGGTTTAGGGCAGTGCAGTGGTGTTCGGGCAGTGTAGGGGGTCGTGCAGGGGGTGGTGTTTCAGGGTTTAGGGCAGTGCAGTGGTGTTCGGGCAGTGTAGGGGGCGGTGCAGGGGGTGGTGTTTCAGGGTTTAGGGCAGTACAGTGGTGTTCGGGCATTGTAGGGTGTGGTGCTGGGGCTGGTGTTTCAGGGTTTAGGGCAGTGCAGTGGTGTTCGGGCAGTGTAGGGGGTCATGCTGGGGCTGGTGTTTCAGGGTTTAGGGCAGTGCAGTGGTGTTCGGGCAGTGTAGGGGGTCGTGCTGGGGCTGGTGTTTCAGGGTTTAGGGCAGTGCAGTGGTGTTCGGGCAGTGTAGGGGGTCGTGCTGGGGCTGGTGTTTCAGGGTTTAGGGCAGTGCAGAGGTGTTCGGGCAGTGTAGGGGTATTGCTGGGGCTGGTGTTTCAGAGTCTAGGGCAATGCAGTGGTGTTCGGGCAGTGTAGGGGGTCTTGCTGGGGCTGGTGTTTCAGGGTTTAGGGCAGTGCAGTGGTGTTCGGGCAGTGTAGGGGGTCGTGCTGGGGCTAGTGTTTCAGGGTTTAGGGCAGAGCAATGGTGCTCAGGAAGTGTAGGGGGTTGTGCTGGGGGTGATGTTTCAGGGTTTAGGGTAGTGCAGTGGTGTTAGGGCAGTGTAGGGGGTCATGCAGGGGCTGGTGTTTCAGGGTTTAGGGCAGTGCAGTGGTGTTCCGGCAGTGTAGGGGGTCGTGCAGGGGGTTCGTGTTTCAGGGTTTAGTGCAGTGGTGTTCGGGCAGTGTAGGGTGTCGTGCTGGGGTGGTGTTTCAGGGTTTAGGGCAGTGTAGTGGTGTTCGGGCAGTGTAGGGTGTCGTGCTGAGGGGTGGTGTTTCAGGGTTTAGGGCAGTGCAGTAGTTTTTGGGCAGTGTAGGGGGTTGTGCAGGGGGTGGTGTTTCAGGGTTTAGGGCAGTGCAGTGGTGTTCGGCCAGTGTAGGTAGTCTTGCTGGGGTTGGTGTTTCTGGGTTTAGGGCAGTGCAGTAGTTTTCGGGCATTGTAGGCGGTCGTGCTGGGGCTGGTGTTTCAGGGTTTAGGGCAGTGCAGTGGTGTTTGGGCAGTGTACGGGGTTGTGCTGGGGCTGGTGTTTAAGGGTTTAGGGCAGTGCAGTGGTGTGCGGGCAGTGTACGGGGTCGTGCTGGGGCTGGTGTTTCAGGGTTTAGGGCAGTGCAGTGGTGTTCGGGCAGTGTAGGGGGTCGTGCTGGGGGTGGTGTTTCAGGGTTTAGGGCAGTGCAGTGGTGTTCGGGCAGTGTAGGGGGTCGTGCTGGGGCTGGTGTTTCAGGGTTTAGGGCAGTGCAGTGGTGTTCGGGCAGTGTAGGGGGTCGTGCTGGGGCTGGTGTTTCAGGGTTTTGGGCAGAGCAGTGGTGTTCGGGCAGTGTAGGGGGTCGTGCTGGGGGTGGTGTTTCAGGGTTTAGGGCAGTGCAGTGGTGTTCGGGCAGTGTAGGGGGTCTTGCTGGGGGTGATGTTTCAGGGTTTAGGGCAGTGCAGTGGTGTTCGGGCAGTGTAGGGGGTCTTGCTGGGGGTAGTGTTTCAGGGTTTAGGGTGGTGCAGTGGTGTTCGTGCAGTGTAGGGGGTCGTGCTGGGGATGGTGTTTCAGGGTTTAGGGCAGTGCAGTAGTGTTCGGGCAGTGTAGGGGGTCGTGCAGGGGGTGGTGTTTCAGTGTTTAGGGCAGAGCAGTGGTGTTCGGGCAGTGTAGGGGTCGTGCTGGGGGTGGTGTTTCAGGGTTTAGGGCAGTGCAGTGGTGTTCGGGCAGTGTAGGGGGTCTTGCTGGGGGTGATGTTTCAGGGTTTAGGGCAGTGCAGTGGTGTTCGGGCAGTGTAGGGGGTCTTGCTGGGGGTAGTGTTTCAGGGTTTAGGGTGGTGCAGTGGTGTTCGTGCAGTGTAGGGGGTCGTGCTGGGGGTGGTGTTTCAGGGTTTAGGGCAGTGCAGTAGTGTTCGGGCAGTGTAGGGGGTCGTGCAGGGGTGGTGTTTCAGTGTTTAGGGCAGTGCAGTGGTGTTCTGGCAGTGTAGGGGGTCGTGCTGGGGCTGGTGTTTCAGGGTTTAGGACAGTGCAGTGGTGTCCGGGCAGTGTAGGGGGTCTTGCTGGGGGTGGTGTTTCAGGGTTTAGGGCAGTGGTGTTCGGGCAGTGTAGGGGGTCGTGCTGGGGGTGATGTTTCAGGGTTTAGGGCAGTGCAGTGGTGTTCGGGCAGTGTAGGGGGTCTTGCTGGGGGTAGTGTTTCAGGGTTTAGGGCAGTGCAGTGGTGTTCGTGCAGTATAGGGGGTCGTGCTGGGGATGGTGTTTCTGGGTTTAGGGCAGTGCAGTAGTGTTCGAGCAGTGTAGGGGGTTGTGCAGGGGGTGGTGTTTCAGGGTTTAGGGCAGTGCAGTGGTGTTCGGGCAGTGTAGGGGGTCGCGCTGGGGGTGGTGTTTCAGGGTTTAGGGCAGTGCAGTGGTGTTCGGGCAGTGTAGGGGGTCATGCACGGGGTGGTGTTTCAGGGATTAGGGCAGTGCAGTGGTGTTCGGGCAGTGTAGGGTGTTGTGCTGGGGCTGGTGTTTCAGGGTTCAGGGCAGTGCAGTGGTGTTCAGGCAGTGTAGGGGGTCGTGCTGAGTCTGGTGTTTCACGGTTTAGAGCTGTGCAGTGGTGTTCGGGCATTGTAGGGGGTCGTGCTGGGGCTGGTGTTTCAGGGTTTAGGGCAGTGCAGTGGTGTTCGGGCAGTGTAGGTGGTCGTGCTGGGGCTGGTGTTTCAGGGTTTAGGGTAGTGCAGTGGTGTTCGGGCAGTGTAGGGGGTCGTGCTGGGGCTGGTGTTTCAGGGTTTAGGGCAGTGCAGTGGTGCTCGGGCAGTGTAGGGGGTCGTGCTGGGGGTGATGTTTCAGGGTTTAGGGTAGTGCAGTGGTGTTCGGGCAGTGTAGGGGGTCGTGCAGGGGCTGGTGTTTCAAGGTTTAGGGCAGTGCAGTGGTGTTCGGGCAGTGTAGGGGGTCGTGCTGGGGCTGGTGTTTCAGGGTTTTGGGCAGAGCAGTGGTGTTCGGGCAGTGTAGGGGCGTCATGCTGGGGGTAGTGTTTCAGGGTTTAGGGCAGTGCAGTGGTGTTCGGGCAGTGTAGGGGGTCATGCTGGGGGTGGTGTTTCAGGGTTTAGGTCAGTGGTGTTCGGGCAGTGTAGGGGGTCTTGCTGGGGGTGATGTTTCAGTGTTTAGGGCAGTGCAGTGGTGTTCGGGCAGTGTAGGGGGTCTTGCTGGGGGTAGTGTTTCAGGGTTTATGGCAGTGCAGTGGTGTTCGGGCAGTGTAGGGGGTCATGCTGGGGATGGTATTTCAGGGTTTAGGGCAGTGCAGTGGTGTTCGGGCAGTGTTGGGGGTCGTGAAGGGGGTGATGTTTCAGGGTTTAGGGCAGTGCAGTGGTGTTCGGGCAGTGTAGGGGTTGTGCTAGGGGTGGTGTTTCAGGGTTTAGGGCAGTGCAGTGGTGTTCGGGCAGTGTAGGGGGTCATGCAGGGGCTGGTGTTTCAGGGTTTAGGGCAGTGCAGTGGTGTTCGGGCAGTGTAGGGTGTTGTGCTGGGGGTAGGGTTTTAGGGTTTAGGGTAGTGCAGTGGTGCTTGTGTAGTGTAGGGGGTCGTGCTGGGGGTAGTGTTTTAGGGTTTAGGGTAGTGCAGTGGTGTTCGGGCAGTGTAGGGGGTCTTGCTGGGGGTGATGTTTCAGGGTTTAGGGCAGTGCAGTGGTGTTCGGGCAGTGTAGGGGGTCTTGCTGGGGGTAGTGTTTCAGGGTTTAGGGTGGTGCAGTGGTGTTCGTGCAGTGTAGGGGGTCGTGCTGGGGGTGGTGTTTCAGGGTTTAGGGCAGTGCAGTAGTGTTCGGGCAGTGTAGGGGGTCGTGCAGGGGGTGGTGTTTCAGTGTTTAGGGCAGAGCAGTGGTGTTCGGGCAGTGTAGGGGGTCGTGCTGGGGGTGGTGTTTCAGGGTTTAGGGCAGTGCAGTGGTGTTCGGGCAGTGTAGGGGGTCTTGCTGGGGGTGATGTTTCAGGGTTTAGGGCAGTGCAGTGGTGTTCGGGCAGTGTAGGGGGTCTTGCTGGGGGTAGTGTTTCAGGGTTTAGGGTGGTGCAGTGGTGTTCGTGCAGTGTAGGGGGTCGTGCTGGGGGTGTTGTTTCAGGGTTTAGGGCAGTGCAGTAGTGTTCGGGCAGTGTAGGGGGTCGTGCAGGGGGTGGTGTTTCAGTGTTTAGGGCAGTGCAGTGGTGTTCTGGCAGTGTAGGGGGTCGTGCTGGGGCTGGTGTTTCAGGGTTTAGGACAGTGCAGTGGTGTCCGGGCAGTGTAGGGGGTCTTGCTGGGGGTGGTGTTTCAGGGTTTAGGGCAGTGGTGTTCGGGCAGTGTAGGGGTCGTGCTGGGGGTGATGTTTCAGGGTTTAGGGCAGTGCAGTGGTGTTCGGGCAGTGTAGGGGGTCTTGCTGGGGGTAGTGTTTCAGGGTTTAGGGCAGTGCAGTGGTGTTCGTGCAGTATAGGGGGTCGTGCTGGGGATGGTGTTTCTGGGTTTAGGGCAGTGCAGTAGTGTTCGAGCAGTGTAGGGGGTTGTGCAGGGGGTGGTGTTTCAGGGTTTAGGGCAGTGCAGTGGTATTCGGGCAGTGTAGGGGGTCGCGCTGGGGGTGGTGTTTCAGGGTTTAGGGCAGTGCAGTGGTGTTCGGGCAGTGTAGGGGGTCATGCACGGGGTGGTGTTTCAGGGATTAGGGCAGTGCAGTGGTGTTCGGGCAGTGTAGGGTGTTGTGCTGGGGCTGGTGTTTCAGGGTTCAGGGCAGTGCAGTGGTGTTCAGGCAGTGTAGGGGGTCATGCTGAGGCTGGTGTTTCACGGTTTAGAGCAGTGCAGTGGTGTTCGGGCATTGTAGGGGGTCGTGCTGGGGCTGGTGTTTCAGGGTTTAGGGTAGTGCAGTGGTGTTCGGGCAGTGTAGGGGGTCGTGCTGGGGCTGGTGTTTCAGGGTTTAGGGCAGTGCAGTGGTGCTCGGGCAGTGTAGGGGGTCGTGCTGGGGGTGATGTTTCAGGGTTTAGGGTAGTGCAGCGGTGTTCGGGCAGTGTAGGGGTTCGTGCAGGGGCTGGTGTTTCAAGGTTTAGGGCAGTGCAGTGGTGTTCGGGCAGTGTAGGGGGTCGTGCTGGGGCTGGTGTTTCAGGGTTTTGGGCAGAGCAGTGGTGTTCGGGCAGTGTAGGGCGTCATGCTGGGGGTAGTGTTTCAGGGTTTAGGGCAGTGCAGTGGTGTTCGGGCAGTGTAGGGGGTCGTGCTGGGGGTGGTGTTTCAGGGTTTAGGTCAGTGGTGTTCGGGCAGTGTAGGGGGTCTTGCTGGGGGTGATGTTTCAGTGTTTAGGGCAGTGCAGTGGTGTTCGGGCAGTGTAGGGGGTCTTGCTGGGGGTAGTGTTTCAGGGTTTATGGCAGTGCAGTGGTGTTCGGGCAGTGTAGGGGGTCATGCTGGGGATGGTATTTCAGGGTTTAGGGCAGTGCAGTGGTGTTCGGGCAGTGTTGGGGGTCGTGAAGGGGGTGATGTTTCAGGGTTTAGGGCAGTGCAGTGGTGTTCTGGCAGTGTAGGGGGTCGTGCTAGGGGTGGTGTTTCAGGGTTTAGGGCAGTGCAGTGGTGTTCGGGCAGTGTAGGGGGTCATGCAGGGGCTGGTGTTTCAGGGTTTAGGGCAGTGCAGTGGTGTTCGGGCAGTGTAGGGTGTTGTGCTGGGGGTAGGGTTTTAGGGTTTAGGGTAGTGCAGTGGTGCTTGTGTAGTGTAGGGGGTCGTGCTGGGGGTAGTGTTTTAGGGTTTAGGGTAGTGCAGTCGTGTTTGTGTAGTGTAGGGGGTCATGTTTTAGGGTAGTGCAGTGGTGTTTTGGTAGTGTAGGGGGTCGTGCTGGGGGTAGTGTTTTAGGATTTAGGTTAGTGCAGTGGTGTTTGGGTAGTGTAGGGGGTCGTGCTGGGGGTAGTGTTTTAGGGTTTATGGTAGTGCAGGGTGTTTGTGTAGTGTAGGGGGTCGTGCTGGGGGTAGTGTTTTAGGGTTTAGGGTAGTGCAGTGGTGCTTGTGTAGTGTAGGGGGTCGTGCTGGGGGTAGTGTTTTAGGGTTTAGGGTAGTGCAGTGGTGTTTGTGTAGTGTAGGGGTCATGTTTTAGGGTAGTGCAGTGGTGTTTGGGTAGTGTAGGGGGTCGTGCTGGGGGTAGTGTTTTAGGATTTAGGTTAGTGCAGTGGTGTTTGGGTAGTGTAGGGGGTCGTGCTGGGCGTAGTGTTTTAGGGTTTAAGGTAGTGCAGTGGTGTTTGTGTAGTGTAGGGAGTCGTGATGGGGGTAGTGTTTTAGGGTTTAGGACAGTGCAGTGGTGCTTGTGTAGTGTAGGGGGTCGTGCTGGGGGTAGTGTTTTAGGGTTTAGGGTAGTGCAGTGGTGTTTGTGTAGTGTAGGGGGTCATGTTTTAGGGTAGTGCAGTGGTGTTCGGGTAGTGTAGGGGGTCATGCTGGGGGTAGTGTTCTAGGGTTTAGGGCAGTGCAGTGGTGTTCGGGCAGTGTAGAGGGTCGTGCTGGGGGTGGTGTTTTAGGGTTTAGGGCAGTGCAGTGGTGTTCGGGCAGTGTAGGGGGTCGTGCTGGGGGTGGTGTTTCAGGGTTTAGGGCAGTGCAGTGGTGTTCGGGCAGTGTAGGGGGTCGTGCAGGGGGTGGTGTTTCAGGGTTTAGGGCAGTGCAGTGGTGTTCGGGCAGTGTAGGGGGTCGTGCAGGGGTGGTGTTTCTAGGTTTAGGGCAGTGGTGTTCGGGCAGTGTAGGGGGTCATGCTGGGGGTGGTGTTTCAGGGTTTGGGGCAGTGCAGTGGTGTTCGAGCAGTAAAGGGGGTCATGCTGGGGGTGGTGTTTCAGGGTTTAGGGCAGTGCAGTGGTGTTCGGGCAGTGTAGGGGGCAGTGCAGGGGTGGTGTTTCAGGGTTTAGGGCAGTGCAGTGGTGTTCGGGCAGTGTAGGGGGTGGTGCAGGGGGTGGTGTTTCAGGGTTTAGGGCAGTGCAGTGGTGTTCGGGCAGTGTAGGGGGTCGTGCAGGGGGTGGTGTTTCAGGGTTTAGGGCAGTGCAGTGGTGTTCGGGCAGTGTAGGGGGCGGTGCAGGGGTGGTGTTTCAGGGTTTAGGGCAGTACAGTGGTGTTCGGGCATTGTAGGGGGTGGTGCTGGGGCTGGTGTTTCAGGGTTTAGGGCAGTGCAGTGGTGTTCGGGCAGTGTAGGGGGTCGTGCTGGGGCTGGTGTTTCAGGGTGTAGGGCAGTGCAGTGGTGTTCGGGCAGTGTAGGGGGTCTTGCTGGGGCTGGTGTTTCAGAGTCTAGGGCAATGCAGTGGTGTTCGGGCAGTGTAGGGGGTCTTGCTGGGGCTGGTGTTTCAGGGTTTAGGGCAGTGCAGTGGTGTTCGGGCAGTGTAGGGGGTCGTGCTGGGGCTAGTGTTTCAGGGTTTAGGGCAGAGCAATGGTGCTCAGGAAGTGTAGGGGTTGTGCTGGGGGTGATGTTTCAGGGTTTAGGGTAGTGCAGTGGTGTTAGGGCAGTGTAGGGGGTCATGCAGGGGCTGGTGTTTCAGGGTTTAGGGCAGTGCAGTGGTGTTCCGGCAGTGTAGGGGGTCGTGCAGGGGGTTCGTGTTTCAGGGTTTATTGCAGTGGTGTTCGGGCAGTGTAGGGGGTCGTGCTGGGGTGGTGTTTCAGGGTTTAGGGCAGTGTAGTGGTGTTCGGGCAGTGTAGGGTGTCGTGCTGAGGGGTGGTGTTTCAGGGTTTAGGGCAGTGCAGTAGTTTTTGGGCAGTGTAGGGGGTCGTGCAGGGGGTGGTGTTTCAGGGTTTAGGGCAGTGCAGTGGTGTTCGGCCAGTGTAGGTAGTCTTGCTGGGGTTGGTGTTTCAGGGTTTAGGGCAGTGCAGTAGTTTTCGGGCAGTGTAGGCGGTCGTGCTGGGGCTGGTGTTTCAGGGTTTAGGGCAGTGCAGTGGTGTTTGGGCAGTGTACGGGGTTGTGCTGGGGCTGGTGTTTAAGGGTTTAAGGCAGTGCAGTGGTGTGCGGGCAGTGTACGGGGTTGTGCTGGGGCTGGTGTTTCAGGGTTTAGGGCAGTGCAGTGGTGTTCGGGCAGTGTCGGGGGTCGTGCTGGGGGTGGTGTTTCAGGGTTTAGGGCAGTGCAGTGGTGTTCGGGCAGTGTAGGGGGTCGTGCTAGGGCTGGTGTTTCAGGGTTTAGGGCAGTGCAGTGGTGTTCGGGCAGTGTAGGGGGTCGTGCTGGGGCTGGTGTTTCAGGGTTTTGTGCAGAGCAGTGGTGTTCGGGCAGTGTAGGGGGTCGTGCTGGGGGTGGTGTTTCAGGGTTTAGGGCAGTGCAGTGGTGTTCGGGCAGTGTAGGGGGTCTTGCTGGGGGTGATGTTTCAGGGTTTAGGGCAGTGCAGTGGTGTTCGGGCAGTGTAGGGGGTCTTGCTGGGGGTAGTGTTTCAGGGTTTAGGGTGGTGCAGTGGTGTTCATGCAGTGTAGGGGGTCATGCTGGGGGTGGTGTTTCAGGGTTTAGGGCAGTGCAGTAGTGTTCGGGCAGTGTAGGGGGTCGTGCAGGGGGTGGTGTTTCAGGGTTTAGGGCAGTGCAGTGGTGTTCTGGCAGTGTAGGGGGTCGTGCTGGGGCTGGTGTTTCAGGGTTTAGGACAGTGCAGTGGTATCCGGGCAGTGTAGGGGTCTTGCTGGGGGTGGTGTTTCAGGGTTTAGGGCAGTGCAGTGGTGTTCGGGCAGTGTAGGGGGTCTTGCAGGGGGTGGTGTTTCAGGGTTTAGGGCAGTGCAGTGGTGTTCTGGCAGTGTAGGGGGTCGTGCTGGGGCTGGTGTTTCAGGGTTTAGGACAGTGCAGTGGTGTTCGGGCAGTGTAGGGGGTCGTGCTGGGGGTGATGTTTCAGGGTTTAGGGCAGTGCAGTGGTGTTCGGGCAGTGTAGGGGGTCTTGCTGGGGGTAGTGTTTCAGGGTTTAGGGCAGTGCAGTGATGTTCGTGCAGTATAGGGGGTCGTGCTGGGGATGGTGTTTCTGGGTTTAGGGCAGTGCAGTAGTGTTCGAGCAGTGTAGGGGGTTGTGCAGGGGGTGGTGTTTCAGGGTTTAGGGCAGTGCAGTGGTGTTCGGGCAGTGTAGGGGGTCGCGCTGGGGGTGGTGTTTCAGGGTTTAGGGCAGTGCAGTGGTGTTCGGGCAGTGTAGGGGGTCATGCACGGGGTGGTGTTTCAGGGATTAGGGCAGTGCAGTGGTGTTCGGGCAGTGTAGGGTGTTGTGCTGGGGCTGGTGTTTCATGGTTCAGGGCAGTGCAGTGGTGTTCAGGCAGTGTAGGGGGTCGTGCTGAGGCTGGTGTTTCACGGTTTAGGGCAGTGCAGTGGTGTTCGGGCATTGTAGGGGGTCGTGCTGGGGCTGGTGTTTCAGGGTTTAGGGCAGTGCAGTGGTGTTCGGGCAGTGTAGGCGGTCGTGCTGGGGCTGGTGTTTCAGGGTTTAGGGTAGTGCAGTGGTGTTCGGGCAGTGTAGGGGGTCGTGCTGGGGCTGGTGTTTCAGGGTTTAGGGCAGTGCAGTGGTGCTCGGGCAGTGTAGGGGGTCGTGCTGGGGGTGATGTTTCAGGGTTTAGGGTAGTGCAGTGGTGTTCGGGCAGTGTAGGGGGTCGTGCAGGGGCTGGTGTTTCAAGGTTTAGGGCAGTGCAGTGGTGTTCGGGCAGTGTAGGGGGTCGTGCTGGGGCTGGTGTTTCAGGGTTTTGGGCAGAGCAGTGGTGTTCGGGCAGTGTAGGGGGTCATGCTGGGGGTAGTGTTTCAGGGTTTAGGGCAGTGCAGTGGTGTTCGGGCAGTGTAGGGGGTCGTGCTGGGGGTGGTGTTTCAGGGTTTAGGTCAGTGGTGTTCGGGCAGTGTAGGGGGTCTTGCTGGGGGTGATGTTTCAGTGTTTAGGGCAGTGCAGTGGTGTTCGGGCAGTGTAGGGGGTCTTGCTGGGGGTAGTGTTTCAGTGTTTATGGCAGTGCAGTGGTGTTCGGGCAGTGTAGGGGGTCATGCTGGGGATGGTATTTCAGGGTTTAGGGCAGTGCAGTGGTGTTCGGGCAGTGTTGGGGGTCATGAAGGGGGTGGTGTTTCAGGGTTTAGGGCAGTGCAGTGGTGTTCGGGCAGTGTAGGGGGTCGTGCTAGGGGTGGTGTTTCAGGGTTTAGGGCAGTGCAGTGGTGTTCGGGCAGTGTAGGGGGTCATGCAGGGGCTGGTGTTTCAGGGTTTAGGGCAGTGCAGTGGTATTCGGGCAGTGTAGGGGGTCATGCTGGGGGTAGGGTTTTAGGGTTTAGGGTAGTGCAGTGGTGCTTGTGTAGTGTAGGGGGTCGTGCTGGGGGTAGTGTTTTAGGGTTTAGGGTAGTGCAGTGGTGTTTGTGTAGTGTAGGGGGTCATGTTTTAGGGTAGTGCAGTGGTGTTTTGGTAGTGTAGGGGGTCGTGCTGGGGGTAGTGTTTTAGGATTTAGGTTAGTGCAGTGGTGTTTGGGTATTGTAGGGGGTCGTGCTGGGGGTAGTGTTTTAGGGTTTATGGTAGTGCAGGGTGTTTGTGTAGTGTAGGGGGTCGTGCTGGGGGTAGTGTTTTAGGGTTTAGGGTAGTGGAGTGGTGCTTGTGTAGTGTAGGGGGTCGTGCTGGGGGTAGTGTTTTAGGGTTTAGGGTAGTGCAGTGGTGTTTGTGTAGTGTAGGGGGTCATGTTTTAGGGTAGTGCAGTGGTGTTTGGGTAGTGTAGGGGTCGTGCTGGGGGTAGTGTTTTAGGGTTTAGGACAGTGCAGTGGTGCTTGTGTAGTGTAGGGGGTCATGCTGGGGGTAGTGTTTTACGGTTTAAGGTAGTGCAGTGGTGTTTTTGTAGTGTAGGGGGGTCATGTTTTAAGATGCAATGCTCCAATACCTGCAAAAAAACTAAAAATAAAAAGTGTTTTGCACACTTTTGTCATTGGGCTATATGTGGGCTACATCTGGGTAATATTTGTGCTACATTTGGGCTCTTTTTTCACTGGTGGCCATCTTGCAAGACTTCTTTGTTATGAAGTTTCCTAATTTCCGCATTTACTGCAGTCTCCTCAGTAGGAAATGCTTTCAGTTTTTTACTTTGATTCCATCAAGAAGGCATTCAGATGTGTCACACATTTGCCATAAATTCAGAATATTATTACTCTAGTTGTTCATTAGATCACTGTAGTAAAGCTACTGCTCACCAAGGAGTTAACTGGAAGTCTACTGCTGGTATTGAAAGTGATTGTTTCAGTCTGCATGTCAGAATTTTCTACTGAAATAGAAGAGGATTTGAGATCTCACTTAAAACATGCACTAAATTTTCTTTTTGCAGCACTAACCATAATTTCTATGGCAAAATGAACCCCCTCATTTTGTTCCTTTTTAAATTAAATGTTTTAAGTGTTACCAGTTTATTCCAATCAAGATGGCTTCAGGTGTGCCATACTTTTGTCATAAGTAAGGCTGTTAGCACTCTAGTTGTTCTTTAGAACACTCTGGGAAGCTGCAGTAGAACACAAAGGCATCAACTGACAGGCTGCTCCTGTTGAAATATAACAGGAAGATATTTGAGATCTCACTTAAAACATGTCCTAATTTTTCTTTCTACAGCACTAACCATAATTTCTATGGCAAAATGAACCCCCTCATTTTGTTCCTTTTTAAATTAAATGTGTTACCAGTTTATTCCAATCAAGATGGCTTCAGGTGTGCCATACTTTTGTCATAAGTAAGGCTGTTAGCACTCTAGTTGTTCTTTAGAACACTCTGGGAAGCTGCAGTAGAACACAAAGGAATCAACTGACAGTCTCTGCCCTTGTTGGATGTACATGTTTTACTGAGAATGTCAGACTTCATTCTCACATGACTGAGAAAGATAATGTGAATTTACAGAAAATATGCTCTCATTTTAGCTTCTGGAGCACCTTCCAAATATCCATGGGACAAGCATGAGAAAATAGTGTTCTCTCAAACATGATTCATGATATCCCAGCAGAAGGTTTTTCACAGGGTAAAATCACCTTAGAATACACCACAATTCCTAAAATTAGTATGGTACCATCAACAAATAAATTCTAATGTAACTAAAGCCTGTTATCACCCTTTATAGTTCTCCTTTTGGTAACCCTCAAAATCTTCTATTCACTACAATGCATTTCAATGGGGTAGTATCATTTATATTGGTCCCAAGATGGCTGCCAGCAATTCCAGGATGAAGTGCTGACAGCCAATCAGATCTCACGATGACATGTGTGGTTAGGCTCCGCCCAGATATATATGTGTTTTTACTTTTGATTTTCTCAGGAACTACTGAACGGATTTACACCATTTAAGAAAAAGGCACGACACTGAACCAAGGGCTACCTCTTTGCCAAATTTGGTGTAATTCCGTTCAGCAGTTCGGGCTGTAGCTGCGACTAAAGGTTCCTATGGAAAAATGAATGGGGAAAACGCGTTTTGGGACCCCCCTTTTTCTCGGCTCCCGCTTGACGTATCACCCCGAGACTTTCAGGATAGGAGCGGACCGGAGCGCCCCAACAAGTTGGAAACTTTCGCAAAGATTCGTCAACCGGCGCCAACGTTATTTCAAATAGAATGTCGCGGATTTCCTATGGATAATAGGTTTTAACTATAACTATCTACTGGCGACCGCCAGTAGATATATATATATATATATATATATATATATATATATATATATATATATATATATATATATATATATATATATATATATATCAAAGCTCCAAAGTACCCAACGTATAAGGAGCACTCGAATGGCAACATGCTCATGAAGAGCCTTTATGGTATACAATCTGCCGGCACAACGATAACTTTAAGCAGTTCAATTTGCCATGGATGCCTGACGCATTTCGAAGTGTCCCCACTTCTCTTCAGAGGCTTTGGCAAATGAAGGCGCATAGGACACCGCCCTCATCATTTAAATGCTCCAATGCATGCCCTGGATGGGACGCTCTGCCGCGACTAGCAGAGCATTATGGGCCTTGTAGTGTCCTTGTCTCCCATTGGAGCGCGCAACATTGCTGCTGTAACATTCATAGCCCCCAGATGGGCCTTGGTGTGCCGGTGGAAATGCTAAATCCGTTGCTGCCCCAAAAAGTCGGCCTGCTCGATAACAGACCGCGTGGCCCCCACATCCTGGGGTGGTGCTCCTTCGTGGCAGGGTGTGCTGCGTGTTTATCCAAGCTCCAAAGTACCCAACGTATAAGGAGCACTCGAACGGCAAAATGCTCATGAAGAGCCTTTATGGTATACAATCCGCCGGCACAACGATAACTTTAAGCAGTTCAATTTGCCATGGATGCCTGACGCGTTTCGAAGTGTCCCCACTTCTCTTCAGAGGCTTTGGCAATTGAAGGCGCATAGGACACCGCCCTCATCATTTAAATGTTCCAATGCATGCCCTGGATGGGATGCTCTGCCACGACTAGCAGAGCATTATGGACCTTGTAGTGTCCTTGTCTCCTGATGGAGCGCGAAATGTTGCTTCTGTAACATTCATAGCCCCCAGATGGGCCTCGGTGTGCCGGTGGAAATGCTAAATCTGTTGCTGCCCCACGAAGTCGGCCTGCTCGATAACAGACTGCGTGGCCCCCACATCCTGGGGTGGTGCTCCTTCGTGGCAGGGTGTGCCGCGTGTTTATCCAAGCTCCAAAGTACCCAACGTATAAGGAGCACTCGAATGGTAACATGCTCATGAAGAGCCTTTATGGTATACAATCTGCCGGCACAACGATAACTTTAAGCAGTTCAATTTGCCATGGATGCCTGACGCATTTCGAAGTGTCCCCACTTCTCTTCAGAGGCTTTGGCAAATGAAGGCGCATAGGACACCGCCCTCATCATTTAAATGCTCCAATGCATGCCCTGGATGGGACGCTCTGCCGCGACTAGCAGAGCATTATGGGCCTTGTAGTGTCCTTGTCTCCCATTGGAGCGCGCAACGTTGCTGCTGTAACATTCATAGCCCCCAGATGGGCCTTGGTGTGCCGGTGGAAATGCTAAATCCGTTGCTGCCCCAAAAGTCGGCCTGCTCGATAACAGACCGCGTGGCCCCCACATCCTGGGGTGGTGCTCCTTCGTGGCAGGGTGTGCTGCGTGTTTATCCAAGCTCCAAAGTACCCAACGTATAAGGAGCACTCGAACGGCAAAATGCTCATGAAGAGCCTTTATGGTATACAATCCGCCGGCACAACGATAACTTTAAGCAGTTCAATTTGCCATGGATGCCTGACGCGTTTCGAAGTGTCCCCACTTCTCTTCAGAGGCTTTGGCAATTGAAGGCGCATAGGACACCGCCCTCATCATTTAAATGTTCCAATGCATGCCCTGGATGGGATGCTCTGCCACGACTAGCAGAGCATTATGGACCTTGTAGTGTCCTTGTCTCCTGATGGAGCGCGAAATGTTGCTTCTGTAACAATCATAGCCCCCAGATGGGCCTCGGTGTGCCGGTGGAAATGCTAAATCTGTTGCTGCCCCACGAAGTCGGCCTGCTCGATAACAGACCGCATGGCCCCCACATCCTGGGGTGGTGCTCCTTCGCAGCAGGGTGTGCCGCGTGTTTATCCAAGCTCCAAAGTACCCAACGTATAAGGAGCACTTGAACGGCAACATGCTCATGAAGAGCCTTTATGGTATACAATCCGCTGGCACAATGATAACTTGAAGCAGTTCAATTTGCCAAGGATGCCTGATGCGTTTCGAAGTGTCCCCACTTCTCTTCAGAGGCTTTGGCAATTGAAGGCGCATAGGACACCGCCCTAATCATTTAAATGCTCCAATGCATGCCCTGGATGGGACGCTCTGCCGCGACTAGCAGAGCATTATGGGCCTTGTAGTGTCCTTGTCTCCCGATGGAGCACGCAATGTTGCTGCTGTAACATTCATAGCCCCAAGATGGGCCTCGGTGTGCCGGTGGAAATGCTAAATCCGTTGCTGCCCCACAAAGTCGGCCTGCTTGATAACAGACCGCGTGGCCCCCACATCTTGGGGTGGTGCTCCTTCGTGGCAGGGTGTGCCGCGTGTTTATCCAAGCTCCAAAGTACCCAACGTATAAGGAGCACTCGAACGGCAACATGCTCATGAAGAGCCTTTATGGTATACAATCTGCCGGCACAACGATAACTTTAAGAAGATCAATTTGCCATAGATACCTGACGCGTTTCGAAGTGTCCCCACTTCTCTTCAGAGGCTTTGGCAATTGAAGGCACATAGGACACCGCCCTCATCATTTAAATGCTCCAATGCATGCCCTGGATGGGATGCTCTGCCGCGACTAGCAGAGCATTATGGCCCTTGTAGTGTCCTTGTCTCCCGATGGAGCGCGCAATGTTGCTGCTGTAACATTCATAGCCCCCAGATGGGCCTCGGTGTGCCGGTAGAAATGCTAAATCCGTTGCTGCCCCACGAAGTCGGCCTGCTCGATAACAGACCGCGTGGCCCCCTCATCCTGGGGTGGTGCTCCTTCGCGGCAGGGTGTGCCGCGTGTTTATCCAAGCTCCAAAGTACCCAACGTATAAGGAGCACTCGAACGGCAACATGCTCATGAAGAGCCTTTATGGTATACAATCTGCCGGCACAACGATAACTTTAAGCAGTTCAATTTGCCATGGATCCCTGACGCGTTTCGAAGTGTCCCCACTTCTCTTCAGAGGCTTTGGCAAATGAAGGCGCATAGGACACCTCCCTCATCATTTAAATGCTCCAATGCATGCCCTGGATGGGACGCTATGCCGCGACTAGCAGAGCATTATGGGCCTTGTAGTGTCCTTGTCTCCCAATGGAGCGCGCAATGTTGATGCTGTAACATTCATAGCCCCCAGATGGGCCTTGGTGTGCCGGTGGAAATGCTAAATCCGTTGCTGCCCCAAAAAGTCGGCCTGCTCGATAACAGACCGCGTGGCCCCCACATCCTGGGGTGGTGCTCCTTCGTGGCAGGGTGTGCTGCGTGTTTATCCAAGCTCCAAAGTACCCAACGTATAAGGAGCACTCGAACGGCAAAATGCTCATGAAGAGCCTTTATGGTATACAATCCGCCGGCACAACGATAACTTTAAGCAGTTCAATTTGCCATGGATGCCTGACGCGTTTCGAAGTGTCCCCACTTCTCTTCAGAGGCTTTGGCAATTGAAGGCGCATAGGACACCGCCCTCATCATTTAAATGTTCCAATGCATGCCCTGGATGGGATGCGCTGCCACGACTAGCAGAGCATTATGGACCTTGTAGTGTCCTTGTCTCCTGATGGAGCGCCAAATGTTGCTTCTGTAACATTCATAGCCCCCAGATGGGCCTCGGTGTGCCGGTGGAAATGCTAAATCTGTTGCTGCCCCACGAAGTCGGCCTGCTCGATAACAGACCGCATGGCCCCCACATCCTGGGGTGGTGCTCCTTCGCAGCAGGGTGTGCCGCGTGTTTATCCAAGCTCCAAAGTACCCAACGTATAAGGAGCACTCGAACGGCAACATGCTCATGAAGAGCCTTCATGGTATACAATCCGCCGGCACAATGATAACTTGAAGCAGTTCAATTTGCCAAGGATGCCTGATGCGTTTCGAAGTGTCCCCACTTCTCTTCAGAGGCTTTGGCAATTGAAGGCGCATAGGACACCACCCTAATCATTTAAATGCTCCAATGCATGCCCTGGATGGGACGCTCTGCCGTGACTAGCAGAGCATTATGGGCCTTGTAGTGTCCTTGTCTCCCGATGGAGCACGCAATGTTGCTGCTGTAACATTCATAGCCCCCAGATGGGCCTCGGTGTGCCGGTGGAAATGCTAAATCCGTTGCTGCCCCACAAAGTCGGCATGCTTGATAACAGACCGTGTGGCCCCCACATCTTGGGGTGGTGCTCCTTCGCGGCAGGGTGTGCCGCGTGTTTATCCAAGCTCCAAAGTACCCAACGTATAAGGAGCACTCGAACGGCAACATGCTCATGAAGAGCCTTTATGGTATACAATCTGCCGGCACAACGATAACTTTAAGAAGATCAATTTGCCATAGATACCTGACGCGTTTCGAAGTGTCCCCACTTCTCTTCAGAGGCTTTGGCAATTGAAGGCACATAGGACACCGCCCTCATCATTTAAATGCTCCAATGCATGCCCTGGATGGGATGCTCTGCTGAGACTAGCAGAGCATTATGGCCCTTGTACTGTCCTTGTCTCCCGATGGAGCGCGCAATGTTGCTGCTGTAACATTCATAGCCCCCAGATGGGCCTCGGTGTGCCGGTAGAAATGCTAAATCCGTTGCTGCCCCACGAAGTCGGCCTGCTCGATAACAGACCGCGTGGCCCCCACATCCTGGGGTGGTGCTCCTTCGCGGCAGGGTGTGCTGCGTGTTTATCCAAGCTCCAAAGTACCCAACGTATAAGGAGCACTCGAACGGCAACATGCTCATGAAGAGCCTTTATGGTATACAATCTGCCGGCACAACGATAACTTTAAGCAGTTCAATTTGCCATGGATGCCTGACGCGTTTCGAAGTGTCCCCACTTCTCTTCAGAGGCTTTGGCAAATGAAGGCGCATAGGACACCGCCCTCATCATTTAAATGCTCCAATGCATGCCCTGGATGGGACGCTCTGCCGCGACTAGCAGAGCATTATGGGCCTTGTAGTGTCCTTGTCTCCCAATGGAGCGCGCAATGTTGCTGCTGTAACATTCATAGCCCCCAGATGGGCCTTGGTGTGCCGGTGGAAATGCTAAATCTGTTGCTGCCCCACGAAGTCGGCCTGCTCGATAACAGACAGCATGGCCCCCACATCCTGGGGTGGTGCTCCTTCGCAGCAGGGTGTGCCGCGTGTTTATCCAAGCTCCAAAGTACCCAACGTATAAGGAGCACTTGAACGGCAACATGCTCATGAAGAGCCTTCATGGTATACAATCCGCCGGCACAATGATAACTTGAAGCAGTTCAATTTGCCAAGGATGCCTGATGCGTTTCGAAGTGTCCCCACTTCTCTTCAGAGGCTTTGGCAATTGAAGGCGCATAGGACACCGCCCTAATCATTTAAATGCTCCAATGCATGCCCTGGATGGGACGCTCTGCCGCGACTAGCAGAGCATTATGGGCCTTGTAGTGTCCTTGTCTCCCGATGGAGCACGCAATGTTGCTGCTGTAACATTCATAGCCCCCAGATGGGCCTCGGTGTGCCGGTGGAAATGCTAAATCCGTTGCTGCCCCACAAAGTCGGCCTGCTTGATAACAGACCGCGTGGCCCCCACATCTTGGGGTGGTGCTCCTTCGCGGCAGGGTGTGCCGCGTGTTTATCCAAGCTCCAAAGTACCCAACGTATAAGGAGCACTCGAACGGCAACATGCTCATGAAGAGCCTTTATGGTATACAATCTGCCGGCACAACGATAACTTTAAGAAGATCAATTTGCCATAGATACCTGACGCGTTTCGAAGTGTCCCCACTTCTCTTCAGAGGCTTTGGCAATTGAAGGCACATAGGACACCGCCCTCATCATTTAAATGCTCCAATGCATGCCCTGGATGGGATGCTCTGCCGCGACTAGCAGAGCATTATGGCCCTTGTAGTGTCCTTGTCTCCCGATGGAGCGCGCAATGTTGCTGCTGTAACATTCATAGCCCCCAGATGGACCTCGGTGTGCCGGTAGAAATGCTAAATCCGTTGCTGCCCCACGAAGTCGGCCTGCTCGATAACAGACCGCGTGGCCCCCACATCCTGGGGTGGTGCTCCTTCGCGGCAGGGTGTGCTGCGTGTTTATCCAAGCTCCAAAGTACCCAACGTATAAGGAGCACTCGAATGGCAACATGCTCATGAAGAGCCTTTATGGTATACAATCTGCCGGCACAACGATAACTTTAAGCAGTTCAATTTGCCATGGATCCCTGACGCATTTCGAAGTGTCCCCACTTCTCTTCAGAGGCTTTGGCAAATGAAGGCGCATAGGACACCGCCCTCATCATTTAAATGCTCCAATGCATGCCCTGGATGGGACGCTCTGCCGCGACTAGCAGAGCATTATGGGCCTTGTAGTGTCCTTGTCTCCCAATGGAGCGCGCAATGTTGCTGCTGTAACATTCATAGCCCCCAGATGGGCCTTGGTGTGCCGGTGGAAATGCTAAATCTGTTGCTGCCCCAAAAAGTCGGCCTGCTTGATAACAGACCGCGTGGCCCCCACATCCTGGGGTGGTGCTCCTTCGCGGCAGGGTGTGCCGCGTGTTTATCCAAGCTCCAAAGTACCCAACGTATAAGGAGCACTCGAACGGCAACATGCTCATGAAGAGCCTTTATGGTATACAATCTGCCGGCACAACGATAACTTTAAGAAGATCAATTTGCCATGGATACCTGACGCGTTTCGAAGTGTCCCCACTTCTCTTCAGAGGCTTTGGCAATTGAAGGCACATAGGACACCGCCCTCATCATTTAAATGCTCCAATGCATGCCCTGGATGGGACCCTGTGCCGCGACTAGCAGAGCATTATGGGCCTTGTAGTGTCCTTGTCTCCCGATGGAGCTCGCAATGTTGCTGCTGTAACATTCATAGCCCCCAGATGGGCCTCGGTGTGCCGGTAGAAATGCTAAATCCATTGCTGCCCAACGAAGTCGGCCTGCTCGATAAAAGACCGCGTGGCCCCCACATCCTGGGGTGGTGCTCCTTCGCGGCAGGGTGTGCCGCGTGTTTATCCAAGCTCCAAAGTACCCAACGTATAAGGAGCACTCGAACGGCAACATGCTCATGAAGAGCCTTTATGGTATACAATCCGCCGGCACAACAATAACTTTAAGCAGTTCAATTTGCCATGGATGCCTGATGCGTTTCGATGGCATCTCCGGAAAATAATCAACATCTCCTTCGAGACAGCAACCTTCCCGGAAAGCTGGAAGCATGCCGAGATCACCGCCTTACTCAAGAAACCCAAGGCAGACCCCAAGGACCTCAAGAACTTCCGACCCATCTCTCTGCTCCCGTTCCCCTGAAGGTCACCGAGAAAATCGTCAACAAACAACTGACCCGCTACCTCGAGGAGAACAACATCCTGGACCCTTCCCAGTCCGGCTTCCGCAGCAACCACAGCACCGAAACCGCCCTCATCGTCGCCACCGATGACATCAGGACCCTGCTAGACAACGGAGAAACAGCAGCCCTCATCCTCCTGGACCTATCAGCCTCCTTCGACACGGTCTGCCACCACACACTACGAACACGCCTTCACGACGCCGGGATCCAAGAGAAGGCCCTGGACTGGACCACATCCTTCCTTTCCGGCAGAACACAAAGCGTCCGCCTCGCCCCCTTCCGATCCAAGGCCACCAAGATCATCTGCGGCGTACCCCAAGGCTCCTCCCTCAGCCCAACGCTGTTCAACATCTACATGGCACCCCTCGCCCACGTTGCCCGACAGCACAACCTCAACATCATCTCCTACGCCGACGACACCCAGCTGATCCTCTCCCTCACCAAAGACCCTCACACCGCCAAAGCCCACCTCCACGAAGGAATGAAGGCCGTCGCCGAATGGATGAGGACCAGCCGCCTGAAGCTGAACTCGGACAAGACGGAGGTCCTCATCATTGGTTCCAACCCTTCAGCCTGGGACGACTCCTGGTGGCCAACATCACTGGGAACAGCCCCGCCACCCACCGACCACGTACGCAACCTAGGGGTCATCCTCGACCCCACCTTCTCCATGACTAAGCAGGTCAACGCCGTTTCCTCATCCTGCTTCAACATACTCCGAATGCTCCGCAGGATCTTCAAGTGGATCCCCACCGAAACAAGAAAAACAGTCACCCAGGCCCTCGTCACCAGCAGGCTGGACTACGGAAACGACCTCTACGCAGGAACGACGGCTAAGCTCCTGAGACGGCTGCAACGCATCCAGAACGCCTCTGCACGTCTTATCCTCGACATCCCCCAATGCAGCCACATCACACCCCACCTGAGAGACCTGCACTGGCTCCCTGTCAACAAGAGGATAACCTTCAAGCTCCTCACCCACGCACACAAAGCACTCCACAACTCCGGACCAGCCTACCTCAACAGACGACTCAGCTTCTACACCCCCACCCGCCAGCTCCGCTCGACCAGCCTCGCCCTCGCCACAGTCCCCCGCATCCGGAAAACGACCGCCGGCGGCAGATCCTTCTCCCACCTCGCCGCCAAGACCTGGAACACCCTCCCCACCAACCTCCGACAGACCCAAGACCTACTGGCCTTCAGAAGACTCCTCAAGACCTGGCTCTTCGATCAGTAGCAGCACCACCCCCCTCTTCCCCCAGCGCCTTGAGACCCTCACGGTTATGTAGTGCGCTTTATAAATGACATGATTGATTGATTGATTGATTGAAGTGTCCCTACTTCTCTTCAGAGGCTTTGGCATTTGAAGGCGCATAGGACACCGCCCTCATCATTTAAAAGCTCCAATGCATGCCCTAGATGGGACGCTCTGCCGCGACTAGCAGAGCATTATGGGCCTTGTAGTGTCCTTGTCTCCCGATGGAGCGCGAAATGTTTCTGCTGTAACATTCATAGCCCCCAGATGGGCCTCGGTGTGCCGGTGGAAGTGCTAAATCCGTTGCTGCCCCACGCATTCGGCCTGCTCGATAACAGACCACGTGGCCCACACATCCTGGGGTGATGCTCCTTCGCGGCAGGGTGTGCCGCATGTTTATCCAAGCTCCAAAGTACCCAACGTATAAGGAGCACTCGAACGACAACATGCTCATGAAGAGCCTTTATGGTATACAATCCGCCGGCACAACGATAACTTTAAGCAGTTCAATTTGCCATGGATGCCAGACACGTTTTGAAGTGTCCCCACGTCTCTTCAGAGGCTTTGGCAATTGAAGGCGCATAGGACACCGCCCTCATCATTTAAATGCTCCAATGCATGCCCTGGATGGGACGCTCTGCCACAACTAGTAGAGCATTATGGGCCTTGTAGTGTCCTTGTCTCCCGATGGAGCGCGCAATGTTGCTGCTGTAACATTCATAGCCCCCAGATGGGCCTCAGTGTGCCGGTGGAAATGCTAAATCCGTTGCTGCCCCACTAAGTCGGCCTGCTCGATAACAGACTGCATGGCCCCCACATCCTGGGGTGGTGCTCCTTTGCGGCAGGGTGTGCCGCGTGTTTATCCAAGCTCCAAAGTACCCAACGTATAAGGAGCACTCGAACGGCAACATGCTCATGAAGAGCCTTTGTGGTATATAATCCGCCGGCATAACGAGAACTTTAAGCAGTTCAATTTGCCATGGATGCCTGATGCGTTTCGAAGTGTCCCCATTTCTCTTCAGAGGCTTTGGCAATTGAAGGCACATAGGACACCGCCCTCATCATTTAAATGCTCCATTGCATGCCCTGGATGGGATGCTCTGCCGCGACTAGCAGAGCATTATGGGCCTTGTAGTGTCCTTGTCTCCCGATGCCGCACGCAATGTTGCTGCTGTAACATTCATAGCCCCCAGATGGGCCTCGGTGTGCCGGTGGAAATGCTAAATCCGTTGCTGCCCCACGAAGTCGGCCTGCTTGATAACAGACTGCGTGGCCCCCACATCCTGGGGTGGTGCTCCTTCGCGGCAGGGTGTGCTGCGTGTTTATCCAAGCTCCAAAGTTCCCACCGTATAAGGAGCACTTGAACGGCAACATGCTCATGAAGAGCCTTTATGGGATACAATCTGCCGGCACAACGATTACTTTAAGAAGTTCAATTTGCCATGGATGCCTGATGCGATTCGAAATGTCCCCACTTCTCTTCAGAGGCTTTGGCAAATGAAGGCGCATAGGACACCGCCCTCATAATTTAAATGCTCCAATGCATGCCCTGGATGGGACGCTCTGCCACCACTAGCAGAGCATTATGGGCTTTGTAGTGTCCTTGTCTCCCGATGGAGCACGCAATGTTGCTGCTGTAACATTCATAGCCCCCAGATGGGCCTCAGTGTGCCGGTGGAAATGCTAAATCCGTTGCTGCCCCACGAAGTCGGCCTGCTCGATAACAAACCGCATGGCTCCCACATCCTGGGGTGGTGCTCCTTGGTGGCAGGGTGTGCCGCGTGTTTATCCAAGCTCTAAAGTACCCAACGTATAAGGAGCACTCGAACGGCAATATGCTCATGAAGAGCCTTTATGGTATACAATACGCCGGCACAATGATAACTTTAAGCAGTTCAATTTGCCATGGATGCCTGATGCGTTTCGAAGTGTCCCCATTTCTCTTCAGAGGCTTTGGCAATTGAAGGCACATAGGATACCGCCCTCATCATTTAAATGCTCCAATGCATGCCCTGGATGGGACGCTCTGCCGCGACTAGCAGAGCATTATGGGCCTTGTAGTGTCCTTGTCTCCTGATGGAGCGCGCAATGTTGCTGCTGTAACATTCATAGCCCCCAGATGGGCCTCAGTGTGCCGGTGGAAATGCTAAATCCGTTGCTGCCCCACTAAGTCGGCCTGCTCGATAACAGACTGCGTGGCCCCCACATCCTGGGGTGGTGCTCCTTTGCGGCAGGGTGTGCCGCGTGTTTATCCAAGCTCCAAAGTACCCAACGTATAAGGAGCACTCGAACGGCAACATGCTCATGAAGAGCCTTTGTGTTATACAATCCGCCCGCATAACGATAACTTTAAGCAGTTCAATTTGCCATGGGTGCCTAATGCGTTTCGAAGTGTCCCCATTTCTCTTCAGAGGCTTTGGCAATTGAAGGCACATAGGACACCGCCCTCATCATTTAAATGCTCCAATGCATGCCCTGGATGGGACGCTCTGCCGTGACTAGCAGAGCATTATGGGCCTTGTAGTGTCCTTGTCTCCCGATGCCGCACGCAATGTTGCTGCTGTAACATTCATAGCCCCCAGATGGGCCTCGGTGTGCCGGTGGAAATGCTAAATCCGTTGCTGCCCCACGAAGTCGGCCTGCTTGATAACAGACTGCGTGGCCCCCACATCCTGGGGTGGTGCTCCTTCGCGGCAGGGTGTGCTGCGTGTTTATCCAAGCTCCAAAGTTCCCACCGTATAAGGAGCACTTGAACGGCAACATGCTCATGAAGAGCCTTTATGGTATACAATCGGCCGGCACAACGATTACTTTAAGAAGTTCAATTTGCCATGGATGCCTGACGTGTTTCGAAATGTCCCCACTTCTCTTCAGAGGCTTTGGCAAATGAAGGCGCATAGGACACCGCCCTCATCATTTAAATGCTCCAATGCATGCCCTGGATGGGACGCTCTGCCACCACTAGCAGAGCATTATGGGCTTTGTAGTGTCCTTGTCTCCCGATGGAGCACGCAATGTTGCTGCTGTAACATTCATAGCCCCCACATGGGCCTCAGTGTGCCGGTGGAAATGCTAAATCCGTTGCTGCCCCACGAAGTCGGCCTGCTCGATAACAAATCGCGTGGCTCCCACATCCTGGGGTGGTGCTCCTTGGTGGCAGGGTGTGCCGCGTGTTTATCCAAGCTCTAAAGTACCCAACGTATAAGGAGCACTCGAATGGCAATATGCTCATGAAGAGCCTTTATGGTATACAATACGCCGGCACAACAATAACTTTAAGCAGTTCAATTTGCCATGGATGCCTGATGCGTTTCGAAGTGTCCCCATTTCTCTTCAGAGGCTTTGGCAATTGAAGGCACATAGGATACCTCCCTCATCATTTAAATGCTCCAATGCATGCCCTGGATGGGACGCTCTGCCGCGACTAGCAGAGCATTATGGGCCTTGTAGTGTCCTTGTCTCCCGATGGAGCACGCAATGTTGCTGCTGTAACATTCATAGCCCCCAGATGGGCCTCGGTGTGCCGGTGGAAATGCTAAATCTGTTGCTGCCCCACGAAGTCGGCCTGCTTGATAACAGACTGCGTGGCCCCCACATCCTGGGGTGGTGCTCCGTCGCGGCAGGGTGTGCCGCGTGTTTATCCAAGCTCCAAAGTACCCAACGTATAAGGAGCACTTGAACGGCAACATGCTCATGAAGAGCCTTTATGGTATACAATCCGCCGGCACAACTATAACTTTAAGAAGTTCAATTTGCCATGGATGCCTGACGCGTTTCTGAGTGTCCCCACTTCTCTTCAGAGGCTTTGGCAATTGAAGGCGCATAGGACACCGCCCTCATCATTTAAATACTCCAATGCATGCCCTGGATGGGACGCTCTGCCGCCACTAGCAGAGCATTATGGGCCTTGTAGTGTCCTTGTCTCCCGATGGAGCGCGCAATGTTGCTGCTGTAACATTCATAGCCCCCAGATGAGCCTCAGTGTGCCGGTGGAAATGCTAAATCCGTTGCTGCCCACGAATTCGGCCTGCTCGATAACAGACCGCGTGGCCCACACATCCAGGGGGGGTGCTCCTTGGCGGCAGGGTGTGCCGCGTGTTTATCCAAGCTCTAAAGAACCCAACGTATAAGGAGCACTCGAACGGCAATATGCTCATGAAGAGCCTTTATGGTATACAATCCGCCGGCACAACGATAACTTTAAGCAGTTCAATTTGCTATGGATGCCTGACGCGTTTCGAAGTGTCCCCACTTCTCTTCAGAGGCTTTGGCAATTGAAGGCGCATATTACACCACCGTCATCATTTAAATGCTCCAATGCATGCCCTGGATGGGACGCTCTGCTGCGACTAGCAGAGCATTATGGGCCTTGTAGTGTCCTTGTCTCCCGATGGAGCGCTCAATGTTGCTGCTGTAACGTTCATAGCCCACAGATGGGCCTCGGTGTGCCGGTGGAAATGCTAAATCCGTTACTGCCCCACGAAGTCGGCCTGCTCGATAACAGACCGCGTGGCCCCCACATTCTGGGGTGGTGCTCCTTCGTGGCAGGGTGTGCCGCGTGTTTATGCAAGCTCCAAAGTACCCAACGTATAAAGAGCACTCGAACGGCAACATGCTCATGAAGAGCCTTTATGGTATACAATCCGCCGGCACAACGATAACTTTAAGCAGTTCAATTTGCCATGGATGCCTGACGCGTTTTGAAGTGTCCCCACTTCTCTTCAGAGGCTTTGGCAATTGAAGGCGCATAGGACACCGCCCTCATCATTTAAATGCTCCAATGCATGCCCTGGATGGGACGCTCTGCCGCGACTATAGGTATATATATATATATCCGAACCAACAGGACACAGTTTCCTTTTGAAAGCAGCTTTAATACAAATCAATCACCAGCTCGACGCGTTTCGGGAAACAATCCCTTGCTCACGAGTACTGTGTCGCTTTACTTCCTGACTATTAAATAGACACGTGATTGCATTCTAATAGCAAGTGACAACAGACTTCATGGCGAGTTAAATCACTCTTAATCGCAAACATTTTTACAAACTAAATAATAAGTGTTAAAACAAATTAAACATGTTTAAACTACCAGAACTATGAGCGCGGTATTACAATAATCCCTGAATGCAAGGCTGAAATAATAAACTTCACATTGAAATTACTCGATAATATCAAAAAATTCATCGTTATTTTCAACGTGTCAATTTCATGGCCATTACTCATTCACAGTGCAAATAACATGATTTATGCACCATCAATAAATCAAGCTGGAAATAATAACCAGCACCACATTAATTAGCTCCAGTGGGCAAATGCATTGCAAAAAATCCAAAATATTCGATCACTGTGATGACATTGTTATTACGTCAAAGATTCAATAAAGCTGTTACGCATGAACAGCATTACGTCGATTCGCCCCAGTGGGCAAATAGCAATACGTTGCGGACAAACCCAGCAATATTCAGTCGTAATGGTGACACCACCAATTAGAAAAATAATCTAGCTCTCTTGCCTTCTTCAAAAGGACCTTCACTCAAACGTTCTAAACTGTAACAGAAAAAACACAAACACAAAATTAATCCTTTCACATTAAAAACACACAATATTGAATAAAAACAGTCATTGCAATGGCTAAACTTCTAGGGAAAACAAGAAGACTCTCCTTGTCCCTGTTCTCTATTTACAATCCGGAGACATACATAGCACAAATTATACTAGCCTAAATGAACTGCTAATTCCTCATCGCAGTTATGGCCTATTGGGACCAAAGTTCTGTACTGAATAATAAGCCTCGATTCCAATCGTCGCAGTTCCTGAACTCGGTTACCACCTCGTTTATTTGTTCTAACAGTATCCAAAACACAAAAACTCAATAGGTTGACATTTTTATCATGGTGGGTCTCAAAATGGCGAGCAACAGGATATTGTTTATCGCCATTTTTGATTGCTCAAGGACTCTTTTTTTAGCTTTATGAATGGTACTACCAATGTACACTTTCTGGCATTGTCAGACCAAAGCATAAATAGCATAGTCAGTATTACATGAAGTATGTTTAGCTATCACATAAGGTTTGCACTCAGGGGATAATTTGCATTCCTTGCGGTTTTTACTGTTTTTGCAGGCTTTACAGTTTCTACAAGTAAAAAATCCCTGAATGCCTAAGGTTCTTACGGGTGGCGGCTCAACTGCCCTGCATAAAGTGTCTTTCAGTGACTTCGTTTTTTTTAACGTAATCTGCGGAAAGGATCCCACACTGTCAGCTAAATCTTTGTCAGTTTGCAAGACTGGCCAGTACTTGTTAATGCTTTTACGAACTTCTTGGGCTTGCCTATGGTATGAGGTGATAAATCTTATTTTTTGGTCAGAACTGACATCTTTCCTGTCTTTATCCAACAAAAGTGACGCTCTTGACCGGTTATCTACCTCTAGACTTGCTTTATTAATAGCTGATGCAGAATATCCTCGCTCTAGAAATCTCTGCCTCATTACTTGTTTTTCATTTACAAAGCTTTCTTGTGTGCTGCAATTGCGCTTAGCTCGTATCAACTCACCTAAAGGTATGCTGTTAATAAGTGTGTTGGGATGGCAGCTACGCGCGTGCAACGGGCTATTGCCTGCTGTTGTTTTCCTGAAAAGAGAACTTTCCAGTTTGTTATCGTGAATGAACAGTTTCAAATCTAAGAACTCTAGAGTTTCTCTTGACCAATTCTTTGTGAAATGTAAGTTAAAATTATTGGCATTAAGAGTTTCAACAAACTCATTGACTTCTTTCTCGTCACCTTTCCACACACAGAAAATATCATCGATGTAGCGAGTCCACATCACCACTTTATTGTCAAAGGCTTTAACATTTTTAACCACCTCTGCTTCCCAAAATCCAAGATATATATATATATATGAAATTCCAAATGTGAAGTTGATGCTGTCTGCATACCCTTCCCCTTAGTTCGGGGCTCGTAAGCGGGCGTCACCACTACATATTCCATCAGAGAACACAGTCTCCACTCCAGCAGTGAGATAACGATCCCACCAACCTGTACTTGGAGCAACATCTTTTATTTGGAAAGATACATGACGCGTTTCGACCTGCTCATATGTCTTCTTCATATGCAAGTAAAAAGCAATCAGGTGTTTGCCTTTAAAGCGTGCAGAGCATGAACACTGTGAAAAGATTGATACTTGTGATTTTGTTTGTGGAGAAGAACATTTTTTAAAGACTGTATGAAGCAAGATTAACATCATGCACGAATGCCAGAGTCGTCGCCTCATTCAATAGAGAGGACATTTACATTTCGCAGCCCAACGTTAAATGATATTCTTTGAGGCAAGATGAGTTATGGTGTGGATAATTTTTTGTAGATACGAGACAGTTTAATATAAGTAACACTACAAGATTTGAGTGAGTGAACGGTTCCAGGAAATGCAATGCACTATGGAATTCGTAGTCCATTAAGATATATGTGAAACCGGAAGTGTCTATAATTCACTAAAAGCCAAAAGGATGGCAATATTTCTGGATTCATTGCAATCATGTTACATGAATTGAAAAACTTTCATGGAGCACAAAAACATTTATTAGGGAACTGTGTAAACAACTGTAACACTGACTTTATTTTGATCAAAGTCTTTTCACAGTGTTCACGCGCTGCACGCTTTAAAGGCGAACACCTGATTGCTTTTTCATGTAACTTTCCAAATAAAAGATGTTGTTCCAAGTACTATTTGGTGGGCTCGTTTTCACACTGCTGGAGTGGTGAGTGTGTTCTCTGTTGGAATATATATATACTTGTGCAATAAGGGAGGTTGTCTACAAGTGTTTTTTTTATAATGTTATGATTTTGTACCTTGCTGAATACGGTATTTTACAGTACTTTATGTATTCTTGTTTATTTTACAGTACTTTATTTATTCTTGTTTATGCAGTTCCTCATATGGGACATTGGCATTGGCAATTCTATGTAGATATTGTTGTGATGGGGGAGTGGACAAAGTAGTGGTTCTCGACTCCTCCATATCTACATTTAGGATTGATTAAGCATTTGTCATTCTATTTCTTGAATTCAATACAGTATCATATGCTTTGGCATGTTGTATTTCTGGCAGCTTATAAAGGGAATACATTGTATTCTGTATTCTGCAGTTGCACTTTACAATTTCATTTCGATCTTAGCAATTTGTTGAATAATATGGTATATATATTTTGAAAAGCACTTTGCACTTTATATTTATATACATGTTGCAACAGGAATGCAGGATCTTAGAGAAATAGTTTGTTTGTTCAATCACGCAATTGACAAGTTGGCATCACATTTGAATCTCCCATTCTTGCAAATTTTGCAAATGGCGGTCTCAACCTCCTTGGCAACATGGCCAATTGTTAACACCTACTAAGACTCTATGTACTTCACATGAATTGGTCTTAAATTATTGTGAATTATTGTGCATTCCTGGTTCACGTTTCTGCTCCCTAAACCGTCTGCCTTAGAATTTTGTAAACTTTGACTCCGTTGA